>JAOPJO010000034.1:18593100-18603446 GCA_027123675.1 Molva macrophthalma | reverse complement strand
CCTCCTCCTCCTCCACCAACACCATCTCTCTCCACCCACCCCTCCTCCTCCTCCACCAACACCATCTCTCTCCACCCTCACCTCCTCCACCACCACCATCTCTCTCCTCCTCCACCAACACCCTCTCTCTCCACCCTCCCCTCCTCCTCAACCACCACCACTTTCTCCCTCCACCCTCCCCACCACAACCACCACCATCTCCCTCCACCCTCCCCAACACAATAACCAAGCTGTTAACTTTTAATGGTAGCGAAGGCCTTCCCAGCTTATGGAGAGCTAACAAATAAATAAAGTGGTTTGTTTTATTCCTATGCTTCTCTAAAGGCAGAAGACATGATCAAGCTGTGTGCTTGACAAGGCCTGCGAGTGATGCAACCCCGGCTGCGTGTCGTTCTCCGTGGTCCGTGTGGAAATCACACAGTCGCTTTGCACAACACTCACTGTTGTGTGAGGGAGGGCTGGGAGTTAGGCGAGGAAGTGCAGCGTGAAGCACTGCACCAAGGCTGTGACACACCCAACACGACACCTGGAAACCAACGCTGAAAGAACCAATGAAAGAGAGAGAAGACCGGGAAGAAGAAATGTGATGAAGGGACGACATCCAACACAGACCTAGCAGGGCTGTACTTCATCAGGCATACTTGATGTCATTGTTTGATCAGAGTCAGCCAAGCCTGAATGACTTGCCCCTGATGTGCAGAAGTAAAAAGCCAGCATGGCTCTTCTTCTGTCTTTAGGAGTGGTTTGGGACAATTGGCTGGTGTGTGTGTGTGTGTGTATATTTCTCTTTGTTTGTATGTGTGTGTGTGTTTGTGTGTGTGTGTGTGTGTGTAGGGGGGGGGAGGGGAATGCATGTATGTCTTTGTAAATTTGTGTGTGAGAGTGCACGTGTGTGAGTGCATGTGTGTGTGTTTGCACATGTGTGCCTGTGTGTCTGTGTGTCCGCGTGCTTGCGTTTGTGTGTGCACTTGTATGCGTGCATGTGTGCAATCACTAGTGGCGTGGCTGCAACATGGCTGAGGTAGATAGTGTCCTTACAGGCGTAAGGAGAGGCAGTTAAGGGAAGTGGAGGCTGAGAGTGGATCTGCAGAGTTGCCCCTGTGGTCCTGAGTTATCTGCTCCTTGCTGGACACTCCCTCAGGACTGGCTGTGATGCAGACACTATATTGCTGTTTGCTCTGTCTTGCTTTCTGCTGCTCCTCCTCCTCTCTGCGCCTTTGCTTTCCCCTTCTCTGTGCATCTCTTTCGCTCCTCGCTTGTCCCTTTTTTCTGTTTAATGCCATCCCTCTCTCTCCTTTTCTCCCACCCCCCTCCTCCCTCTCCTCATCTCTATAAGTCTCAAAGTCCCTCTCACTCTCATTCTTGCCATCAATGCAACTCACACTATATTCCTCTCTCACTCTCTCCCTCTGTAACTGCTCTTTCATATCATTCTCATCTCAGCCCCTTCAATATAGGTTGTTGAAGAATCTGGCCTGTAGGGTCTGTGTGTGCCTCTTAATCTTACATACACTACCGCCTACAGTAGCTTATATGAGAGCTTTACTCTTTTAGCTCATCCAGGGCGTCAGGCTCCCTGACCAGAGGAGATACTGCGCTGGTTTGATTTGGCAATTTACAGCCAATAGATCCAAGTTACAAAGCAATGCTAATTCTATTTGCCGGAGGAATTACTGATTTTCTATTGCATCCAATAGGAGTCATTAGTCATGTAATTCACTAAATATTGGCTTATATCGTGGCTGGTCTGAAAGACTGCATACCTTGAAGAAGGGTTTCCTCTGCAGAATGAAGATACTCTGTGTGGTGTATTTTAGGACCAGCATGAAGATGTTGTGATACAATTCCTAAGCTGCTTCTTTATTCCCTAACCTTATATAACTATAATTGTTGTATAACAGTTTTAATAGTCATACTGTCCATGGAAAGGTGGTATCTCTATTCAAACATCTTTAGGCACATTCATTGTATGTGCTAAACCTGCTGAACCTATTTAGGCTAATTAACATTCTAGAAGGAGCGTTAGAATAATGGGCCGAGTTGTCTCAGTGTAATTTACACTGACGGCATAATTCAACTAAATATCAAGTGCAAAGGTCTGCTCTGGCTGGCTCCAACCTGATCCGACCATCCCCCCCCCCCCTCCTGAGGTGCGTAAAAGGTCTCCTCCTCTAACAGGGTGACCTCCACAGGACGCGCCCCTGTCATGTGATGCAGCGCGGTGATGAGGGTCTGAACACAGAGAGAAAACAGCAGGCTCATTCTCCTCAGAGCTGGAGAAACGTTTATATTTGAATAAGGCATCGCCAGCCAAGCCGCACACCGCTATCAAATAACCCGGGAGAGGGAGTCTGCGATAATGAAAGCAAAACAGAGGCGGATGATTCCTGTAGATGCAATGTGATCCCTCCGATTTATCCCAGCCTCGTCCCTCCAGCCCAGACTCCACTTCTTCCTCTCTCACCAACACCAATGCAATGACTCTGTTGCAGGGAACATTGTCTCCATAAGTGTTAATGCTAAGCTCTGGCTAGATCAACTCCATCTACCCTGCCTCCACCTCCACCTCCACCCACACCCACACCCTCTGCAAGCATTCAGCGGCACCCAGAGGGTGGTGAGCCCGTTCCGCTCCGACGGCAGCGCTTGAGACAGAACGCTCCGCTCGGCTGTCACGAGCCGTTGAAGTGAATTCACTTTTTAAGTTTCGTGTCCACGCAGCCGCGGCGTTAACAGCCCTCGTGTTGGATAATCCTGTTCAGGGTAATTCGTTATGTATTAAAGGCCGCGTCATTTCCCCACGCCAACTCCAAGTAATACCAAAGAGAACGCTCCCCGCAATACGTTGACCGAACGCTCAGAACAGAAATACTACGGGGATATACGTTGAAATGTATGCTCCAATATCAGTGTCAGACATTGATGCCGTCTGCCTACATCTCTAACATTTTGTCAGTGGTTTGCGTGCAACCTGGCAGAGTTTGAAAGGATCGGACTAGCACTAATATTATAAACCCGGCCGCTCCTCTGAGCATAACAAGCTAGTCTAAGTAGCAGCAAGTACAGAGGTTCAACAAACATTTCCTCCTATAGTATCGTTCATGTTCCATGAAATACATGGCTTTGCTTTAAGTTCTTAAAGTTGGTCGAGGAAATTAGTGGGACCCAATTTCCCAGTGCCTCCAAGTCTGATCGATCGTCATTCGAGGGTGAGAATCTCCCTCCTCCAGAGCAGTACCTTCTTGTACAGGAACACTGCTGCAGATCTCTAGTCTTATCAATTTGAGCGGCAGCAGCTCTGCAGGCTACATCTCTGATTCCCATTGCAGGCCACAGCGGTGTTGGCCAGAGTGTGAAGTCGCTGTAGTGCCATGTTGTATTCATGGCCCAGTAGCAGAGGACTGGCTTTGCCCTAACTGTACACTAGCAGGGGGTCACACACACAATATGCTGTCTCACACGTGGATTCACGCAGTACACACACGCGTGTGCACGCGCACACACGCACACATCTCTTATTCTGTACTACTACAATAAGGAAATGTTAGTGTTGAAACATCTCTCTTCTTTACAAAATGATTATGATTTTAAAATGAAAGGAATATATTAGAAATATATTGCTTTCCTTCCCCCCAATTCAAACTGAACCGGTGCTGGGGGTAACCTATAACCCCTCTGGTTTCAGGTTAAGGAGTGGCAACCTAGCTTAAACATTCATTCATGTACCGTGTACGTAGCACGCTGTTACCTCCTGATGACACGGAAAGTGCATTCTACAATATACAGTACAATATAGTGGTGCCATACTGGTTGCTGTTTGTGGATTTGCCACTGTTTGACCAAATACAAAACTCACTGCAATTAAAAACTTTCAAAAGATGTATTCTTTAAGATTATTCCACTCATAGGACATATAAAGGGCATATAAAGAAATATAAAGGGCATATTTATTGGCCACTCGCCTACGTTACGTTTGGCTTATCCAGAATGGATACAGTATCATGTTCGAGTCCTTTGGGGGTGGCTATGCACCAATGTGTGTGTGTGTGTGTGTGTGTGTGTGTGCGTGTGTGTGTGTGTGTGTGTGCGTGTGTGTGTGCGTGTGTGTGTGTGCGTGTGTGTGTGTGTGTGTGTGTGTGTGCTGCTCTCATCTCTACCAGATGGATATTTAAGAGTCACAAGGTGGCAGTGCTGTAATTACCCAATAATGTCCTGAGAGAGAGAGACAGAGAGAGAGAGAGAGAGAGAGAGAGAGGGAGGGGGGGAGATAGGGGGAGAGATCCGTAAAGCAGCTCTGTGGGGGGTCTCTCCTCTCCCCTCTCTCTGTGTCATACTGTGGTCCAGTCCTTCCACTTGATTCAAGTCCTCGGGGCAACATTAGATCACCTGACATAACGCTCCTGACAGAACAAATATTGGAGGAATCAGCAATAACCATAAAATAACGAGTGCAGATTGCCTTTATTGTACCATACGTAGATTTATTATTCATCTCTTCCCTCCCCCTCCTCCTGTTTAACCCTGCTCCTCTCTTCCATACTCCCTCTCTCTTATCATGCCCCCTATTTCTGTCTCTCTCTCTTCTCCTCATAGTGTATTCTATTGTCATATCGCCAACACATGAATTAATGAAATGAGAGGCTAACTTCTCAAGAATAAAATAAATAAAATGAATGAGCTACCAGATGATTGGTCTCTCGCTCTCTCTCTCACTCTCTCTCTCTCTATCCCATCCTTCCCTTTCTCTTTCTATGTATCATTCAACATAACTCTCCCCATCCACTTTCTTTCCAACTTCTATCATTCTCTCTCTATTTAACTCCATCTGTCTTTCTGTCTTTGTATGTGTCTCTCTCTCCCTCTCGTTTGTGGAGGTTGTGGGGAGTGTGTCGGAGATAGACTGAGGTTTTGTAGCAGAAAAATGCAGAGCACCAGGGATTGATGGCATTCCGGTGGAGTTCTATAAAGCCTTTTGCTGCTCTCTAGGGGAAGACCTTCTGGCTGTCTTTAATGACAGTATGGAGAAAGGCTGTCTTCCTCTTAGCTGCAGGAGAGCTGTCCTTATTCTACTACTAAAAACAGTGACATCTGTGAGGTTAGAAATTGGAGGCCAGTAAGTCTGCTGTGTGCTGACTATAAAATAATCTCAAAAGCATTGGCCAAAATGTCTCTTGCAATCAAACCTTTACTGTGTAGGATTAGGAAAGAGCCGAGAGGGCTCATGGTAGCTGATGCTGTCACTCCATTATGTCACACACACACACACAGATGATGTTAGTTTAGCTATTACGTAAGATAGTGAAATTTAAACTTTGACACCCATTGTGGAGCTCTATGGGAAAATGCCATCCTCAAAGATAAATTGGGCCAAAAGTATGGCATTAATTGTAGGAAAAAAAAACACACAAAAAACAAATCTACCTTAAGTGCTTCTATTGGCCACAAACGCTATCAAGTACCTAGGAGTTCACTTGGAGGATGAGTCAGTGGTCATAAAGAACTGGGAAGGAGCGGTGGCACTTTTAAGAGATGGAGATGGCTTTTACCCTGAATGCACCATTATTGCAAACAATCTTGGGGCACCTGTATTATGAAATCGACTTAGTGTTTCGGGCCCCCCTGCAGGTCTTTTAGCAAGGCTCAGGGCATTATTCTAGATTTATTTTGGGATAAGTTGCACTGGATACCCAAAGATGTTCTATTTTTGACTAAAGAAGAGGGAGGGCAGGGTTTGTTCACCTTGACTGTAGGAAGGGAGCTTTTAGATTGAAGTTTTCAAAGAGCCTTGTATATGGACTACCAGATTTACCATGGAGGTTAAGTTGGGAATTTGAACTTTGGTAGGGAATTTTGTACTCTTTTGTACTCTGACTACTAAGGGAGCCAAGCCTAAATGGGGCACGTCTGGAGATTCCCTGGCAACCTGGAACTTTAATGTGATGTGGTGTGGTGACAGTGAAAGCGCTTGAATAACTGACTGGTGGGAATGTAGCTGACACCATGGCGGTGACTGCCAAACTGTAGAGCCACTCTATTCACTTTGTGGAACAGCTTCTTGCAAGCTTTAGATACCACGTAAAGACAGGTGTAATGGACTGATGGCACCAGATCAGAATTAAATTTTTCCAAGGTTGGCCTTCAAGGCTAAACTAACAGACTCTGAGGTGCTGAGTGCTCTTCTGGAGGTGGGGAGTAACGTGTGGAAGTAGAAAGGATACACCATGGATAGAACATTTTAAAAAAGGACAAACAAAACCAGCTTGGGGCATGTTATACAAGCCACCCTTGACTAAAAGCATTGGTGATCTACATTGGCAAATTCTACATGGGATAATTGCAGTGAATGCATTACATAGAAAGTGGTCAAGCAAAAGAGTGTGTTGCAACTTTCAAGAGTTTGGTAAAAGCAAGATTTTACTAGAATTGAAGTATTGAAAATATGAAGGATCTGGAACCCTTAAAAACATTTGGGCCATGTTTTGTTCTCTTTAGTTGATAGCGATACATTTTTTAGATAGGAATAGGATAATATCCATATATTGAAAAGGTTAATTAGCTAAATGTTTTAAATGTTAAAATGTTGCAATAAAGTGCTAAATCTCTGAGGGATGAGGGAATGGGCAGGCAAGGAGTGAGTTAATCTAATGAGTAACCTCTCTCTCTGTATGTGTCTCTTTGTCTGTCTCCCAGACCCAGTAGAGATGGAATACCAGGAGGCGGTGAGTAAGGTGACCCTGCAGCAGGTGGTGGGGGACCTGGAGCCCTCCACCAGCTACAGCTTCTACGTCAAGGCCTACACCTCCCGGGGGGCCAGTAAGCCCTCCAACCCCACCACCCAGAGCACCCACGGAGAAGGTGATACACACACACACACACACACACACACACACTCTCTGGGTTGTAGTGTTAACTTATATATATCTCTGGGTTCCACTGCTAAATCCCTCTGGGTTCTACTGTTTAACTATGTGGGTTCTGCTGTTAACTCACTTCTTGGTTCAACTACAGTGCCGGCACCCCCGTCCTTCTCCACACGGATGCTCAACAGCAGCATGGTGCAGGTGGTGTGGGAGCCCTCCACCAAGATGGGCCCCAACAGCGGCTTCAGGCTGTTCTACAGAAGGACCCATGCGCCCCATTTCACCGGCCCCTTCCTGTTCCCTCGCAACGCGTCCCGCTACAACATCTCCCAGCTCGGTCAGAAGCGGGCAACACACACCACAAATGAAAAGACACGCACACACTCTCACAGATGAACATACATACATAGTTACACACAGTTACACACAGACACACACAAACACACACCACTACAACACACATTCTATAATAACACACAGGCCACTACAACACTCACACACCGCACCACACACAAACACACACACACACCGCGCCACACTCATACGACACACACTCACACGGGCATAACCATGATAACCCAACCCGTCCTCATCAGCACCCTTACTTACCTGTGTGTCTTACCTGTCCCACCTGAAGAGAAGAGCGAAGGAGAGGGCTGATGTGTGAGTTGCGCTTATTATTTTCTCTGGCTCCTTCTAGATCCTTCTCTGGTCTATGAGATCAAGCTGCTCGCCTTCAACCAGCACGGAGACAGCAACACCACTGTGCGCTTCGTGTCACTAAGGGAGACGGTGGAGAAATCAGGTGACCACCCCACCCTCCTCCCCCTTCCACCCTCACCACCCTCCATCCACACCAACATCCTTATCTGTGCTTTTGCTTGTGGTGCATTGATTTTTGTTGTTGTTGTTGTGTTAATGTGGTTTTATATGTGTGTTTGTCTGTTTGTGTGTGTGTGTGTGTGTGTGTGTGGTTGACAGGATGTGTGTGTGTCTCTGCAGTGCTGAACACGCCGTGCGACTGCGTGAAGGACGACCAAGCTAGGACGTCCACCACCGGCATCGTCATCGGCATCCACATCGGCATCACCTGCATCATACTGTGTGTGGTCTTCCTGGTGTTCAGCTACAGGGGCAGGTGGGCGGCTACACCATAACAGAGACACACTGTGCCTACGTGATGGATCCATATTGAGCTAGGAACGCACCGATAGATAGATTGGTCCCATGCAACTGGGTTTTTATATGAAAGCGACTAGCGTTGATAGAAAAATAATAGTAGCTTACGAATATCGTTGTTGGCCAAGACATTTAAGATTATTGCAAATATGATTAAAATATATAAAAATATGTGTGTGTCTGTGCGTGTGTGCGCGCATATGTCTGTGTATGCATGTATGTCTGCATGTGTGGGTGTGTGGGTGTGGTTAGGTTGATGATGTGTAAGACAGTCCAGGCCACACCCCCAGCCGGGCGGGCCTCTGTGCTGGAGTCGTCCCAGGGGGCCTCAGGGATGATGAGTGCGCCCTCCAGGAGGGAGGTGGAGGTGAACGGCAGCGTGGCCCGGAAGAGCTTCCCTGAGAGTAACGAACTACAGAGACTCTTCTCATCTGGTCCCAAACCAGAAGACACGTTCCTGGTGAGCCTAACACTAGTCTAACACATTACACAACATGTACCTGGTGAGTCTAACACTAGTCTAATAATACACAACACATACCTGGTGAGTCTAACACTAGTCTTGAACCTTTTGAGTGTTTGAGACTTTGAGACTGTGATAAAAGACAGACTGTTACTGTGATAAAAGACAGATTGTAGCTGTGATATAGGACAGACTGTAACAGTAATAAAGAACAGGATATAACTGTGATGAAGGACTTAAAGACTGTAACTGTGGCAAAGGATTTATAGACTATAACTGCGATACAGGACTTTAAAACTTTAATGGCAATGATAGCGTTTCTGACTGTGTCAGCATTATGATAAATAACCAGGCTTTTAGATCCTTTTCAGACCTTGCGTCAAGATGTAGCTTGCATCTAAATCCCCTTTATCGATTACCAAAACCCCATTCCGAATTGATCAGGGACATGCCATGACTGCATTAATTACACATTTGTCTTGTAATCATTCACACTACTTGGTCATGGAAACCCCTCTTCAATGATTTACCTTTGGGTACCCATGTTTTCATATTTTTCACCTATCCTATCTATTTTTAAATATCAATTTTTCAGAGTAGCTGGCACGCCTTCTTGACTAGTGTATCCAAAGCCATCATTTGTGTTGTAATGGAAAATTCTGAAAATTATGCATAGGTCTATCCATGTTTGCATAAAGACAATCTTTCATTTTAAAATAAATCAAAACTGCCCCACTGAACATGTCAAGCTAGCCAGTTTGTCTAATGTAAGCCAAGCATGTCCAATATTAGCGCTACCGATTGGTCGCAGCTGAGGTTATTGAGCGAGGAACCCATATGGTAATAGCCACAGGAAACAAATGTAAACAAATATGCTTCAGCCCTCTCATGGCACAATTTTAAATGCTGCCCTGCTCTTTGTGTTTCCAGTCAGAAAACAACATGCAGCTCTCTACAATACCCCTCGACGAGTTCAGCTTGGAGAGAGACACCGAGACGCAGTTCCAGCAGCCGCCTGCAGAGGGTGTTCCTCGTCAGGACCAAGGCTAACGATGTATGAAGGCCGATTCTCACGCCACTGTCCACAGTGGCGTGGACTCTTTCGCTCACTCAGGTTACACGTTTTTTCCTTTATTTTTTTAAATCAATAAGTTACAAATTATATAAGGTCCCAGACCGAGCCTTGCCATGCATGTGGCCCGGTATTGGAAAGCTATCGGAGAAAGGGGCTCGCAGTTAGCTTTGCAAGGCCACTGAAGGGTTGTCTTGGTTAATTCGGTACTTCTTCTTTTTTTGGGATTTTCCTTGTTTAATTTTTTTTTTTAATTGCCAGCAGCACGTGGTCCGAATATGGAAATCTCTAAATATATATAAGTGCTACATGATGCGTATTTATTGGTGTTAGCACTACTTCTAGTGGATGTGATAGACTGCTGCTGTCCACACTCCTCCTACCGATGATTCCTCAGCCTCGGCGCCAGAAGACTTCGGCGCTCCTCCAGGGAGTTCATAGATTCTGTCTCAGGACTTTGTTTTTCATATCAGCAGTTTATATTTTTATTTTTTTTTATTTTTGGCCTTCATACAGGCGATAGCCTTGGCTATGTGAACTTTAGGACTGAACAAAAACCTACCTCAGCCGTGATGAATGTGTTGTGTGGGAAGCTTTAGGCGTGTGTCTTCCCCTTGTGTTCAATGACTTTACATGCGGAAGGACGGACTCGACGGGAAGCCCCATGATCAGGTGCCGTGCTACCTCAGATGTCCACCAACTGTCACCCGGCCGGCGGCGGGGGGGGGGGGGGGGGGGGGGGGCGGGCGGGGGGGGGGGGGGGGGGGGGGGG
>JAOPJO010000034.1:18555831-18572404 GCA_027123675.1 Molva macrophthalma | reverse complement strand
TCACAGTCTAACACGATGACCCCTGTACTACATGATCTATATCTTCACAGTCTAACACGATGACCCCTGTATCTACACATTTCAACACATTTTTAATGACACATGTTTGTATTGTATGAATTTAATATGTGTGTATGGTTTGGTATGTTTCTAATATGTTTTTAATATGTGTGTATGGTTTGGTATGTTTCTAATATTTTTTCGTGGTTCGATATGTTTTTAATATGTGTGTATGATTTGGTATGTTTCTAATATTTATTTGTGGTTCGATATGTTTTTAATATGTGTGTATGATTTGGTATGTTTCTAATATTTCTTTGTGGTTTGATATGTTTTTAATATGTGTGTATGATTTGGTATGTTTCTAATATTTCTTTGTGGTTTGATCTGTTTTAAATATGTGTGTATGGTTTGGTTTGTATTTAATGCATATGATTTTGTATGTTTATAATGTGTGTGTGTGTTTATCTTTTCTTAACATGTATTGTTAAACTGTATATATTTTTCAACAGCTATATTTACAGATATGTACGTGTTTAGATAGCTATACTAGATTAATTTATTTATGGTTGGCTACATGCTAAGGTATATAAGATTGATGGGCACATCTTTAATATATTTCACTAGATTTAATAGTCAGTGAGACACGTAGTCAGCTTAATAAAGACAGTCAATGGGTCAGAAAACCAGGGAGTTTTTTTAGAGACAGTGAAATCAGTCAGCTTTAAAAGCAGGATATTCTGTGCAGCCACAGATAATGCCTGACAAGCACATGCCAATTACAGCCCTTCTGCCCCCTCTCTCCTCCTCATATCTCTCTCCCCTCCCTCTTTCTCCTCCCCTCTCTCCTCCTCATATCTCTCTCCCCTCCCTCTTTCTCCTCCCCTCTCTCCTCCTCATATCTCTCTCCCCTCCCTCTTTCTCCTCCCCTCTCTCCTCCTCATATCTCTCTCTCGCTACCACCCTCTGTCTTTCTCTCCCTTCCACAATCTCTCTCTTCCTCCTTCTCTCCCTTTGTCACCATTCTGCTCTACCATCCCTCCTTTCTCTTCCTCATTCTCTCTCTATCTCTTTCACATACACCCACACACGCTCTCCTTCTCTCTCTCTTTGCATGTGTGTGTCTCTGTTTCTCTTCCTCTCTCCCCCTTTCTCTCTCACTTTCTCGCTCTCCCTCCTTTCCTCCCTCCCTCTCTCTCTCTCTCCCACTGTCACTCCCTTCCTCTCTCCCCCTCTCTCCTTCTCTCTCTTCCTCTCCACCTCCCTCTCTCCTCCAGTGGGTCTGTAGAATGGAGCCATGCTTGATGCACCCAGTGCTAATCTCGCCCTGCTCTGTATGTATGCTCTGCTCTGCTCCGTATGTATGAGCATTCATAATTACAAAGGCTTCAATTAGTCACCACAGTGTCACGCTGAATGGAGCCCTGATTTGAATATGCAAGCATAGGAACAAATGTCTTTAGGTGTGTGTGTGTGTGGTGTGTGTGGTGTGTGCATGAGTGTGTGTCTGTACGTATACATACCGTTCTTCTAGTATGTAAAGCATGTAAGCCTAATGAAAAGGCATTTTCATGCATGTTGTGGTATGGTGGTTCCATTCAGGATATCATAGTGAGCTAGCATGATGTGGATGATTCGATCTTCCAGTCAGGGTGTGAGTGTGTTACCACCGGCCCTGGTGTGGTGTGTTCCACATGACATCCGTTGTAGAACTAGATGTTTGATGAACCAGAGGTGATCCCGCTGCAATCTCCTTAAGGAGCGGAAGGAGAGCTCGTGACCACCCTCTTATTATGGTCTGTCCAAGGTCGTCTGAAGGACAAAACACCGTGCAGCTATACTGTATGTAACCACTCATCTCTCTATCTCTCCCTTTCTTGTCCCTCTCTATCTTTTCGGTCTCTATCCCCTTCTCTCCTTCCTTCATTCTCTCTCTCTCGCTCTGTCTCTTTCTCCTTCACCTTCTCTCTCCTTTAATATTTATCCCCCTCTGTCCTTGTTCACTCTCAATTTCTCTTCCATTTTCTCTCAATCTCGCTCTCTCTCCCTGGCTGCCCAACCTACCATCACCACGACCACCCATTTCAAACTCTAAGCTGCTAATCATCACGGGGGCGTAGCCTCACCACACCCAGGGGTCACTTCAGTGCCCCCCTCTATACGGTGTACTCAAAACATTTGCCAATCAGTGAGTTCTGCTTCTCCAGGCCACGAAACGCTCCTGGTTATAAGGGGCCAGCAAGCCTGCACTCTGCCAGCGTCATAAAAGCATCACCCACAGGGTTTCGTATCTCACATTCAACAGGAGACGAAATGAACAGCAATCAAATATCAATGAAAATCGGTATCATATGTGGCATTATATAATATCAGTATATGATGTGTGAACTACATAATAATGCATGCTGGAAGCCGTCTTGTTTTGATATTCACCAAGGCAATGCAACATTTAATCTCTGTCAACCGCATCGGTTCCCAATGTCGTGGAGGTCACTCATCCCTCTCTATGACATTATAGCGGAACGCATACACCAGGCTCTGGCAATTGGAAATCCATCATGATTAATTGATCTATATGGTCCCAGGGGAATAGACGTGGGCTATTGGATCAATTGGCCCAGATCAGAAAAGGAAAGGCAATCACGACCTAATTTTACCTGCTGAACTGCCAAGTTGCAAAACACACATTAAATCAATTAGGAAAATAAGGAAATTGACAGCAGGGGAGCCAGATGGATTAATTATGGTTTAACATTCTCATAAGTGTAATGGCAGGTTAGTGAGCAACCTTGTTAAGAAATCATTGCGGCTTCATGGCTTCATGCGGACATGATAGGCAGGTCCAGCCATCTAGACCAGTGGATGTGCCACTTCGGTCTGAAGTAAGGGATGGAGAGACACGAGAGAGGAGGAGATGAGGGAGGGCTACAGAGACGAGAGGAGGGACAGTGAGATAACGAGACAATGCTCGGACAATCGTTATGTTTAGTTGGATAATGTTTTGTAAGTACATCTTTCTAGAAACGTGTTTACTTGGTGTTACCACCTGATAATAAGTGGGCATCTCAACAGCTAACAAAAGTGTCTAAATAAATATAAGGTAATATAATGTAACATGTAAGTGTTAAAGACCTAACAAGAAGCCCAGCCTCATGTGACAGTTCACAGCAGGTATCATATGTACAAATGGAGGTAGAGGTTAGAGGTAGGTAAAAAAAGATGTATGAGAGTGGCCAATAGCTATCTATATGCATAATTTATCCGAAGTACAGGTAATGTATATGGTTGGATTCAAATGTTCAGCGATATGTCCATGATATTTTCCATAATGTCCCTGTTATTGCACATAAGACTAATGGTGTCCCATAAATCAGAGAGTTGTAAATGGCAGTAACAGTAATCCGCTGAGAGATAGTAATCCAGAGAGAAAGGGGAAGATGTAGGAAGACGTAACGAACAGAGCAAAACTGAGTTGAAATGGAGGTTGGAACCACCTCACCCCTTTGCCTCTGCTGTTGATGGGAGAAAGGATTTCCTGTGGCGTTCTGTGGTGCATCGTGGTGGTACCAGTCTGCTGCTGCTGAAGATGCTCCTGTGCTTGATCAGCACAAAGTGGAGAGGCTGAGGGTCATCGTCCATGATGCTCTGCAGCATGGACGATGACTGCGGAGCAGTGGGACAGGGAGGTTGAGGGGGCAGATGGTGAAAGAGCTGGAGGAGGGGGATGAACAAGGCCCACACGTCAAATCAGTTGAAGAAGAAATTAAACTTGTTGGCCCAGTCCAGGTCTCCCCATGTGCCACAAGTCTTCTTATAGCCAGTGATACTCCTCATGCCACTCCACACATCATTTGAAATGATCCTCGCCCCAGGATCACCAACTATGGGAGGGAGACGAATGGAAAACGGCTTTCAACACACCACTTGTACACCATTTTGAATACCTGGTTATGCCTTTTGGACTTACCAACGCCCCAGCCGTTTTCCAGGCTCTTGTGAATGATGTTCTCCATGACTTCCTCAACCGTTCAGTTTTTGTTGTCATCGATGACATTCTGTTTTTTTCCCGCAACATGGAGGAACACATCATCCACGTGAGACAGGTCCTCCAGAGACTCCTTGAGAAGCTGTGAGTTCGGTGTCATTCCTGGGATACATCATTGAGAGCAGACAGGTGAAGACTGATCCAGAGAAGGTGCAGGCTGTGGCAGAGGTCTACACACAGTGGTCTACGCCTATGATGGTTAAACAGCTCCAGTCTTTCCTTGGCTTTTCCAACTTCTACCGTTGGTTCATCAGAGACTACAGCAGAGTTGCAGGGCCCCTTACCAAGCTCACCTCTCCTGCAACTCCGTTCTCCTGGACCGCTGATGCAGATGCTGCGTTCAGGGAGCTTAAGAGACGGTTCACTTCAGCCCCTGTTCTAATCAACCCAGAACCTTCTCGTCAGTTTGTGGTGGAGGTGGAAGCATCAGATGCTGGAGTTGGAGCGGTCCTGTCCCAGTGCTCCACTTCAGACCAGAAACTCCATCCATGCGCCTTTTTCTCCCGCCGCTTAACTTCCGCTGAGCGGAACTATGACGTTGGGAACCGGGAGCTTCTCGTGGTAAAACTGTCTTTGGAGGAATGGAGGGAGCCGAACACCCCTTCATCGACTGGACCGACCACAAGAACCTGGCCTTCATTCAAACCACTAGACGCCTCAATTCCCGTCAAGCCCGGTGGGCGTTGTTTTTTGGCCGTTTCAGCTTCACTCTAACCTACCGTCCCGGGTCCAGGAACATCTAGCCCGACGCTCTCTCCCGCCAATTTGCCTCTGAGGGGTCAGTTCCCGGCTGTGATACTATCCTCCCTTCGTCCTGTGTGGTGGCCGCGGTTACGTGGGAGATTGAATCATTGATTCGTGAGGCCCAACTCAGTGGGTGCACACCTCCAGGTTTGCCTGCCATCCTGGAATCAGCCGCACTCTCTCTCTACTGAAGCAGCACTTCTGGTGGTCCACAATGGAGGCTGACAACCGTGCCGTGTGTACTCGCGGGAAATCCTCCCATCAACCGCCCACTGGTCTGCTCCGTCCGCTGCCAATCCCTGGCCGCCCCTGGTCCCACATTGCCCTGGACTTCATTACGGGTCTTCCTCCTTCTCAGGGTAACACAGGGAGTCTCACCATAGTGGACCGATTTTCCAAAGCAGTTAATTTTGTGGCTCTCCCCAAACTCCGCACAGCTTTCGAAACCGCAGACCTCTTGGTAGTCCATGTGTTCAGTCTCCATGGAATACCCTCCGACAACGTTTCGGACCGTGGACCATAGTTCATCTCCCAAGTTTGGAAGGCTTTCTGTCAAGCCCTGGGAGCCTCGGTGAGTTTGTCTTCGGGTTACCATCCACAGACTATTGGACAGGCGGAGCGGGCCAACCAGGACCTAGGAGCCGCACTCTGTTGCGTCTCTGCTAGGAATCCTTCCTCTTGGAGCACCCATTTGGCCTGGATTGAATACTCCCTACCAAGCGCGGCCACAGGTATGTTACCGTTTGAGTGTGTAATGGGTTACCAGCCACCTCTCTTCCCAGCTCAGGAGGTCGACATTGCCGTCCCATCGGTTCGGTCCCATCTTCGTCGGTGTCGCAAGATTTGGAGGGATGCTCGTTCTGTCTTGCTCCGCTCAGCTGACCGCAACCGGTGCATCGCTGACTGCCACCGGTCCCAGCCTCCCGACTACCTCCCAGGGCAGAGGGTTTGGCTTTCCTCCAAGGATCTTCCCCTCAAGGCGGTTTCCAAGAAACTCACCCCCTGTTATGTGGGTCCTTTTTTGATTGACAGTGTCATAAACCCCACTGTGGTCAAACTCAAATTGCCCTCTCATATGAGGGTTCATCCCACTTTCCATGTCTCTCAGTTGAAGCCTGTTTCCACCAGCCCTCTGTCCCCCCCGGTTGCAGCTCCTCCACCCCTCCGCATCATCGATGACCACCCGGCCTACGCGGTCATCCACCCTCACTTGTTCTCTTGTTTTCTTATCAACCTCAATACGATAAACCTCTGGTTTATTTCTACCTCCTGTGTCTGTGTCATGGGTCCCCCTCGTTCAATCCTAACACTTATTGGTCTCCTGTGACCATTTCCTCACAGTCCTATTAGTTACATGTTGCCAATGGACTAGAGGCTGTATGTTATGTGCTGTATCTTTTAGGTGTCCGTATTCCTCTTAATCATTTCCCTAATCAACATCTATTTGTTTTTTTTATATCATAGAAACTAGTGTTCTTGGTTCAAACTGTTGATCGATGAGAATGATGTTGGATGAGAATAATGCTGGATGAGACTGATGTTGGATGAGACTGATGTTGGATTAGACAGTCAATTATTACAGTCTCAAAGTAGTATAGAACAGTAAAAAAATTCTAATCTGGGGGAATGGTGTTTTTCACTTTCTTTTGTTTTGTTCCCACCAATCATGTTTCTTGAAGCGGGGATCAGTAACCGCAAAATTTGCTAATAACAGCAAACAGAACCTCGGCCAGCACTAGTAAACTATAAAAAAGGTTTTCAAATCAACACTGTGAAGACTGGCCACTGTAGAAATATTTTATTATAACCCCCATCTGAAAGCTTCATCCACTTGCCCGGTTTCTCTTCTGCAGACAGATCTTCGTAACGAAAAAGGAAACAAGGTGTAACTTTGGCCCTTGCAGTTTTTGGTTTCCAGCCCATGCTTTGAGCCGTCTCTCCCAAAACATTCTGCTATAACATAGAACGACTGCTGGAGCCCACAATAGGATGAGGCTGATGTTAGAGGAGACTGTTAAGGTTGGTTGCCAGTGTGGTTACCGTGGATGGATGATGATGATGTTGGATCAGGCTGATGTTGGATCAGGCTGATATTGGATGAGACTAATGTTGGATGAGACTGATGTTGGATGAGGCTGATGTTGGATCAGGCCGATCTTGGATCAGGCTGACGTTGGATGAGGCTGCCATGGATGCGTCCTATATACAGGTCTGTCAGCCATCACTCACTCCCACCCCGGTGCCCTAGCTCATCGAATGGCACGAGAACTAAATGAAGAGCTTTGGTGGTAATCTCCCAGATAATAGACTCCAGGGGTGTACAGGTACAGCGGATCCCAGGAATCAATGTATAGGCTGGACCTGGCTGGCGTGAAGAGGGGGACATATTGTGCTGCTGCTTTCAACCTCATCTATTATCCAGGGCAGCTGAAGCCCAGGGAGTCAATCTCTGTCTGGGGTAATATACACCCAAGCCTGGACTTCGTTCCACTGGACATCGTTCCACTTTACTCCTCCTCTATCTCAGAGACAGATGGAGCGGGACGAAAAGAGGGTCAGCCGCCCACTTCCCAGAGTTCATTAAGCATGAGAGAGAAAGAGAGAGAGAGAGAGAGAGAGAGAGAGAGAGAGAGAAAATGAGAGAGAGAGATCTGATTTTTAACAGAACTTTATTGCAACGTTTAGATATTGTACAATGATCTTATTCTTTTAGCATTTAGAATAGTGTTTACAAAAGTGTTTACTTTATATGGATTTTATCCTATTCCATGTAAAAAAATTATCTGGCCATCAGCTAAAGAGAAAAAAAAAACACTTTGAACTACTATAGTTGAATGCTTGCCTGAACAAAAAGTTGATCAGTCGCCTTTTTTCTTTTTGCCATATGATAAGCAATGTAACTGCTCACTAAAATTCTCTCCAAAGGAGGTTATTATTCTATCAAGCAGTATGAATAACTGTTTCCGTTCCCATTAATACAGTCCAGTGCCATCCACTCGTTACTCCCCACCTCTAGAAGAGGGCTCAGCACCCCAGAGTCTGTTAGTTTCGCCTTAAAGGCCAACCTTGGAAAAATGTAATTCTGATCTGGTGCCATCAATCTATTACACCTGTCTTTAAGTGGTCTCTGTTCCTCTTCTGATAAGGTATTCCTAAAGCTTGCAAGATGCTGTTCCACAAAGTGAATAAAGTGGATCTCAGGTTTGGCAGCCTTCCCACATTCCCACCAACGACTACAGACCAGTTGCGCTGACTTCCCACTTGATGAAGTCCCTTGAGAGACTGGTCCTGGTAGACCTTCGGCCCCTGGTTAAACCATCACTGGACCCCCTTCAGTTTGCCTACCAGCCAAAGGAGGGAGTGGATGACACCATCATCTTCCTGCTTCACCGTGCCTATGCTCAAGCGTTTTCACTGTCACCACTTCTTATTAAAGTTCCAGGTTTCCAGGGAGTCCCCAGACGTGCCCCTTCTAGGATTGGCTCCCTTAGAAGCCAGTAAAGTGATGGATTGGAGTCCAAACTAGTTCTGTCCGTCATATTCCACGTTTAAAATATATGCACATAGAATGGTGGCAAACATTTCAAATTAAAAAAGGATGAGTCAAGAGTTCGAAATTGCCTTCTCTAACAAATGATCTATAATTTTACTTGATTATTAATTATTTTCTGTCCTGTGGGTTGCGGCCATAAACACTGACTATGCACCAATCCTCCTGCTTAAGCCACGTGAAGATAATGCAGAATTTGGTTCATTATGACTAAACTAAACTCTCTCTACTAAACAGTGATGTGAAGAAAGCCAAAGCGCTTGCCCTACGTATAGAGACCCCAATGCATGATGTGGTCTCAGTCGACCAATCCTGTTTCATCTCGGGAAGTCATTCCTTCACAAATATCCGTCGGCTTTTAAATATAATTCACTCTCCTGCGTCCAGTGGGGTTCCAGAGGTGGTCTTCTCACTGAACACAGAGAAAGCTTTCAGCAGGCTTGAATGGGAATATTGTTTAATATGTAGCGTGTGTGGAGGATGGCTGGTTTAAGCAGCCTCACCTGGCTGAGTCTGGGGCTGGGAGAGGCTGCACACCTGTTGCACACAGTAATCAGTGTGCACAGGTTAAACCAGCCATCACCACACACACTGAAGGAGTTCTCCCTGATTGCAACAACACCAGGCCATGTATCATTATCAAACCTTTACAATAAACCGGATTTCTAACACCACCACCCTGCGTCCTTTGTCTGGAGTAGCCCAAAATAAGTCACCTAGGTGGAGTGTGGCAGCCACCTAGTTGGCGCATAGTATTGTCCTTTGCTAAAATGTAAAAATAAAAATCAACCTCACCTTAAGCCTCTTTAGTCACAAATGGTACGCAATCGCGGTACTTCCAGCTGTCAAGGGCGACCCACCAGGGCTGCCAAATCAGCCCACTGTTATATGCCTTAGCCATAGAGCCTTTACCTTATAATACTTGGGCCTTAATGTCACAAGAGACATGCAGAGGACATATCAGGAACCCTTTTCTCCTCTTTTTGAGGAAGTCAAACTAAATCTGAAGAAATTGAAAACACTTAAATTTTCCTTAGCAGAAAAAGTGAATTGTGTTAAAAATTCCTCAATCTGTTTAAATGTATTCCACTTTATCTTCCTTAATCTTTCTTTGAATCTATTGTTAAAACTTTCGCTCCATTTATATGGAACGATAAGAGCCCTAGGGCACATATATAACTACTACAAAGGCCTAAAACTACAGGGTGGCTTAGCTCTCCCAAATCTCTGCTACTATTATTGGGCCGCAAATTATGTATTGGCTTCATCCTCCAGATCCAGCCTGCTGCCCCTTTGAAGCTACATCTTGCATCTCAACCTCTCTCATGGCTCTGGTCAGTTCCAGTCTTTCCCTTTCTATTTCACATTTTACCCTTAATCCAATCGTCATCAATACCCTCAAAATATGTTTTTAATTAAGGCAGAACTTTGGGTTAAAACATTTTCTTAATACAAATCCTATATGCAATAACCACATTTTTCTCTCAGCTAGATTAGACTCACACATTATTTTTTGGGCAAAGACGAGGCAAATTTAACAAATGTAAGGATACGTACATTAACTGTGCATTTGCAAGATTTGATGACTTTTGACGAATTTGGCCTTCCTTGGTCCAGCTTATTTCAATATTTTCAAGTCCGCCACTTCCTTCAGCACCATGATCCCATCTTTCCAAACATATAGTCATTCTCATGCTTAGATGATAAACTAGAGTTCCATTTTAATTCAAAAAGGTTAATTTCAAGAATAAATGATTGTGTAGCTTATTTTTAAATCATAACCCTCACAAAGATTAGGGCGGACTGGGGGAGGACATGGAAGAGGACATTTGGAACTGTGCTCTACAAAGATCAAATGACTAAACTAAGCATAATACAATTCAAATGTATACATGGAGCTCATTTTCCAAAGCAAGACTTGATAAAATATATCCTAACTCAGACGCAAGCTGTGAACAATGTCGTAATACCCCTGCCAACTTAACAAATATGTTTTGGTCATAGCTTTCATTGGAAACTTACTGGTCTGTGATCTTTATAAACACTTTCAGAGGCACTTAATATTGATTTCCAACCGAATGCAGCAGTAGCCATGTTTGGAATCACAGATAGAAAACATTCTATAATATCGGAAAATCTTAAAAACATGATTGCTTCAACTACACTACTTGCGCACAGAAGTATAATATGATATTGGAAATATACAAATCCACCTAAAGCAGTGTCTGGTTGATACAATAATATACAATAGTGCTCTATCTCTATACAATAAGAGAATATAAAATACTCACTTAGGGGGTCCATAGACAAATTCCTCTCCATCTGGGATCCGGTTTTGACATATTTAGGTAAACTTAAAACTATGCCTGAAACCCCTGAGAAAGTTTTTAACCAATTTAGTATTTAATCATGTAGACCACATGATGAACAGGACTGCTTATATTTATTTATTCACCTTCTCTTTTTTATAATTGTATCGAGGTCTGTTCTACGCCAATTACTTTTATTTCCATATTTTCTACTATTCATTTTTGTTAAGTTATATTAAAATATATATTTTTTAGGAATACTCACTCTAGGTTAGTGTAGGTGGGTTCGGCGGCTGGGGTATAGGTTGTAAAAAAGGGTTTAAAAACTCCAATCTAAACGCTTCCTACCTACTTCCAAGGTGAACAAAAGCCTGCCCTCCCTCTTCTTTAGACAAATACAGAACATCTTAGGGTATCCAATGCAATTCATCCCAAAATAAATCTAGAATAATGCCCTGAACCTTGCTGAAAGAACTGCTGGGGGTTTAAAACGCAAAGTCGATGCCATAATACAGGCTCCACAAGAGTGCCTCATAAGACATACCCTAAAGCCATCTGAATCTCTTAAAAGTGCCTTGCATTCTTTCCACCACTCCTTTGAATGTCTTTTTGACCACTAACTCATCCCCCAAGTGCTTGATACCGTTGGTGGCCCATGTAAGCCCTTCAGGTAGTTTTGGCTTTTCTTTTTGACAAATTGGACTTTTTGACTTTAGACCGTCTCAACAATAGGCTTTAAAACTGTCCTTGACTGTTGGTTCAATGAGATTCCTGTCCAAATCGCGAATGGTGCAGTTAAATCTCTTAATGCAAAAAATCTTTTGAACTGTTGAATCTATTGGTAATTCATCTAAAAACACACATCTGTCCCTCTGCAAAAAAGAATGAGAAAATACTTTTTAGAAACAAACTTTTTGCAACTTTCACTAGACGGCCCTTAACAATCTTCTTATACTCGAAAAAATTTGGGAAAAACTTATTTGAAAAAAGTATTGCAACTCCTCCTGATGCTGAACTCAAATGGCTAAAAACCTCCTGACCACCCCACTCTCTATGCTATTCGACCTCAATTTCCTTGCTACTCTGCATTACTTGGGTAAAAGCGTGATCAATGTTCTTTGCATTCAGGACTCCATAATGCATATTACTTTTTTCACGTCCCTTGCTCCGTTGAGATTTAAAGAGGCAATCCTAAAACTACTCATGGTTAAGAGAAGTGTGGATAACGAGAGGTAAGGTATCAATAATATATATTATTATTTACTGCTTTTCATCTTCCTCCGTCCCTCTGTCTCATTACTTTCCTAGCAGTCTCAATAAACAACACACGATTTGGAAAATAACCCTCAACCACCAACCCTCAACCAACCCTCAAAAGGTAAAACGTCCCTTTTACCTTTAGCTGTTTCTTAGAACGTTCATACTTGTTCCAGACTATAACCCTGATTTCTCTGTCCGTCTGCAAGTGATTCCCTCTCGCAACCTCACGTTGGCCCTGCTGTGTCGGTTGTCAGTTTTTTTTAAGGGACCGCCGTGGCTTTTCTTTTGTTATAATCTATTTTGTGCTCTCTCTTAGTAGGTTGGCGTCTAATCCTCCTGTACCGTTATATGATCATCATAAACCCAATCCCCCTTATGCCCGGCTTGTTTCTGCAGTGATCTGAGAATCTTGAGTTTGCTCTTCTACATTGAAGTACACTGTCATTGGATGTATCTGTCTCTGCCACCTCGGCTTGCTGCTGCGTTTCCAGAGTCTCAGAGACTGCCACTGCCGCCCCACAACCCCCGGACCAGGCCCGGTTTGCCGCAGCGCCGCTGGTGCCCCCGGCAGAGGCTCCCGTTAGGAATGAGCTTTTTCCCAGACTGCTGCACAGTGTGACCACCCTCACCACATCCGAAGCATTTCATTAATTCTGTAGTGGCATGAATGGTATATTCAAAACCACAACTTTAACTTCCTAGCCAAACTCGAAGCATCATTTCTTGCCTTTAATATCCTGTATATGTGTCTCCCAAATGAGACTACAGTTTTCAGTTTAGACGATTTGCTGACCCCTGTTGACCCTCACGAGAAGATTTCTCAAACCTGTGTAAAAAATGTTGGCACAACAAACAACCAGCTAACTGCTGGCTGCCCCCATATTTTATAGAGAAAGAGAGAGAGAAAGAGAGAGAGAAGGAGTCTCCGTGCATATAGTGTGCGCCTGAGTGTGTATGTGGGTGTGGGTTCACATTTGTGAATGCACGCGAATGCAATAATGTGCATGTGTGTTGTGTAGTTTGTTTGTAATAATAAAGATAAGAAAGCAGCTGTTTGTATAATAAAACTGATGTTTACTGCTACTGGGAGAAAGAGGCACAGAAGTCATTTATTTTTTTGTATCACTATATGATAGTCGAGCACATACTGTTTTCCATATTCCCCATGAAATTCTTCCTCACACTTCACACACTTTCATTAATTGATATAACATAGAAATCCGAGGATCTCTACAAGTCTTGGGAAGTCTTCTATCCTCTGATAAAAACTGTGACTGTGACACATGCTGGCTAAGTGAGTCCCGTTCTCTGCAGTCTCAAGACAATCCTGTCAAACCCTGCGAGCCTATTAGAGAGTGGTTCTATAGGGTACAGCAGCCCTGAGGATGGGCAGCACTGTCCGAATACTCTGTAGACTGCTGCTCGGTGGATCGATATGAAGCCAAAATGGCTGGAATTACATAAAAGGACAAACATAGACAAACTGCGATAACTGCAACAATTTTGCGGTACAAAATTACAATAACAGCAAAACACTACATATATAACAGGTTCAATCAACAGGGCTCAGTTTATAAAGGCTGTATACTATATACAGTCTCCTATTCAGGCTAAAATATATATGGCCGTGCATCAGCTCTACAGCACATGCACTGGTAACTTACCATTTTATTGTACAGAGAGGCAACTAAACATACATCAAAAACAGCAGAGAAAGTGTTAACATACTGCATGACATAGAATACATCACAAAGAAATTGCACATGTAACATATCCCTCATGCATTCTTTACAGCCATTGTTGCTTCAGTACCATGGTCAGCTCAGGACTCACAGCAAATGTGCAAGCAGCTGTTTTCACAAATCAGCAATTAAAGGAATTAAAATAATGAAAACACTCAGCCGAGCATTGCTTAAATTAAGAACCCAGTGAGCACAAACCCTCACTGGATTCTTAAACATTTAAATCTTGGTGAAATCATGGTGAAATATGGAAACACATCCAAGCCCTGATTTAGCTCTGCAATTTCACGTCTATTCAACAATAACCGTAGACTTCAAGTCTTTAAGCCTCTTTATAACAGAAATATGATTATATATTTCAAATGTGTATACTCTTTACACTATATAACTGTTTTTAATATTTGGTCATGTTAAAATATGGCTTTCAAGCGGATCCCTTGTCAGAATAGACATAAAGGTTGTCATGGATATCTGTAAACAAAAGCCCCATGCAAAAGCCTCAAAGATCCCTTTCAACATATCACTCACGTGCAGGATGCCATCCCGATCTCCCCGAAAAGGAAAAGAAACATTTTACACACATTGCAACGAGTGTGCTCTGTAACTAGTGGGAACCAGATGAATCTTTGAGCTCATGTTTTATTTGCTCTTTGTTATGCATATCGAATACAATCGTTGCATCTTTACAGTATATTCCCAGAAGCTTGCACATGCACACATTCTGACAAGTTTACGACCAAGCTTACGCCCGTCGCAAATGCAAGGTTTACCTGTAGGGGGCAGCAATGCGCCTAAAGGTGGTCTAAGCACCTTTAAATCTAAAAGAAGAAGAAGACTACAAGGTTTTTCGCTGAGATGTCAAGAAAGCGCTGCATATTTGCAAGCATTTATAGGTACGTTTTGCTCCAACATTAAATTAAAAACAAATGTTCCTTTTGTTTTTTTTCTACTGGATGCAAGACAGTACGCGTTGTTTGAGCAGGTACTATCTTGCCTGCTGGCTCAACTATTAGCATGTTTCTTTGGTAGACGGTGCTAGTCAGGAAGTGGGACCACAAGGCTACAGAGCGGGAAATCCATCAGTCAATGGCCTTACATCGGCAGGCTCAAGGGAGTTCTGCTGGTGGGGGGTGGAAGAATTTGGGGGTTTGAAAGGAGTTGGATTTGGTATATTCATACTGTTCTGCGGTTAGGTGTAAATACTGTTTATATATTTCTGCGTTTTTAATAAATAATTATTGTATACACCTGTTGCATGGTTAAATGTATCCTACATGGAAGTGCAACCAATAGAAGGAGAAATATGTATATGGTTCTGTTGACATTAGTCAATTAAGAATTGTACACTAAATAAAAATATCTGATATGCGGTTGAAATAAGGTCTAAATGCAAATGTTTAATAACCATGTCCTTAAATGGCAACCATTTTTTAGACATCTTTTTAATGGAAAAATGCTCACAGAAGTAGGAGAAAAATCACAACGAACCATTGTGTTCTACAGATTTTTAGACCCCGATACCACAAGATAAAGGAATAGTCCATGGCATCACTGTTAATTAAATTTCACAAATTTCCCCAGCGTGGAGTTTGGCTGTCTTGTCGCCTTGAAACTTGTCCAGTGAAACAGAGTGGGGCTGGCTCGTCTGATGTTTTTTTGCGTGCCTGACGTAGGTGTTTCCAGTCCACAAACCCCTCTCTTGCAAATGGGCCATCAGCTCCACTGGGGAAATGTCTGCACATTTTACAGGAAAGCATGTCCTGATTTACACTGTAGCCCATCTAAAAATATGTCCACACCACTTTGATGAGTAGCACCTTGAATTTCCATTTCCATTTCCATCCAGGGTTTGTTTATCCAAGGTCGCGGTGGAACATCAGCTGAAAAGGCCGCTAGCTAGTTTGCTGAAGGCAGCGCAGAGCATCTGCCTGTTGGAAGTAGTATCCAGAGCAACCAGATACTTCCCACAACTCGTTTCAACAATTCCGTTTTTAAGCAGAAGACAAATTAGACACACAAAGAGTCAACAGTGAGCCAGTGAGTAATGTGGGAGGGCCAGTGGGTAATGTGGGAGGGCCAGTGAGTAATGTGGGAGGGCCAGTGGGTAATGTGGGTGGGTCAGTACTGCCCAGGCCCATTATTGCCTACGCGTGTGCATCGGATAAAAACATAATCCGCTGTCTACTTTAGCATCATTCTTAATGTGAAAGAGATTGTTTTTACTAGTCTTCCAGAATTCAATTTGCACAGTGCAGACATGGCTATAATGCACACCCATTTTCAGGCATTCTACAAATAACTTACATGCAGAAGGAATGGGAAAAATGTGAAGTAGTATGATAGTTCTTATACAAAGTTTATTTAAATTATCAATCAAACAATGATTTTATTGCAAAGGGAACATTTTGAGTAGAAGCGTGAAATGAAAGATGTTGTTATTGTTTACAACGTGGGACTATTTCATTCTTGGTTTCATTTTTCTCCAAGTGTATTATACAGTATGTTTCCCATGCCAGCCGTGACCTTCCTGATGTGAATTAAAATACTGACATCAGCTCGTACACACACTCATGACTACAGCCAACAGAGAAAAGACGAGTATTTAATTGAACCAGCAACTGTTCCACTGGAACAGAAATTAATGTTAATGTCTTAGCTTTTGTTCAAGTGAAGCTGAGCTTAGCAGGAACAAAGTGTGTGTGTGTGTGTGTGTGTGTGTGTGTGCACATTTGTGTGTGTGTGTGTGTGTGTGCACACATTTGCGTGGGTGTGTGTGTGTGCGCCTAAGTGTGTGCGTTCATCCTCTATCAACGTGATGCCGTCTGTCAGGCTCCTAGCTGCTCTTTCAAACCCACAACAACAGCGGGGGGGCCGGCCCCCCCCCCGCGGCCGCCGGCCGGGGGGGGGGGGGGGGGGGGGGGGG
>JAOPJO010000034.1:18530071-18555731 GCA_027123675.1 Molva macrophthalma | reverse complement strand
AATTCTCAACGTAGCGCTGAGATAAAGTGTGAATGAGCGCAAGAACACTAGAAGGATTTAAAATCTCATGTAACCAGGACCATGTCAAGAGTTGGAGAAAGAGAGATGGAGAGAGAGAGGGGAGGGGTAAAGTTGAGAGACAGAGAATGAGAGAGAGAGAATGGGGAGGTGGAGAGAGAGAGAGGGAGGAGGTGGAGAGAGACATACAGAGAGTGGAGAGAAAGAGGGGGGTCGGTGGAGAGAAAGAGAGAGAGGGTGGAAGTGGAGAGAGGGAGACAGAATGAGAGTCGGTGGAGTGGGACTGGGAGGGAGGGGGTGCATCGGCGTGGGAGATGAGAGGGCCTTGGTCCCGGGCTACAGAGATGTTTAACAAGCAGCCAGACAGTGTGTGTGGTGTGGGAAGGAGCTGCGTCTGAGCTCTGAGAAGGTTGCTCCTCCAGATGGCCTCCTCTATGCTGGAGAACACACAGCACACACACACACACACACACACACACAAGCACACACACACACACACACATAGAGAAAGACAATACACAAGAAATACATTATGTACGTCCACAAAGACACACCCACCACAGCAAATGGTCCACTGTTGGAGGATTCACATGCGCCTGTGCGCACACACATACACATCTACATCCACACGCACGCACGCACGCACGCACACACACACACACACACACACACACACACACACTCACACAAGGCTTACTTACACAGGCACTCACACAAGCACAAACATTCAGATGTACAAAAATCAAATATGCAGACAAAATATAAACCCAACCATAATATACACACAGGGAAACATAAACTCCCACATTGAACCACACACACAGCCTCAGGCAACCTCAATGGTTCAAGACAGAAGCTTACACACACACACACACACACGCACATTCGCACACACGCACATGCACATTCGCACACACACACACACACACATACACACAGCAGTTCCATCATTACATGGACCAGAGCTCTCTGCCAGCTGATCCTCTCAGCAGGCCCACAGACCTGCCGGAATGACATCACCTCCTCACCTCCTCACCTCCTCACCTCATCCCGTGGCCCCGCCCCTGGATACGACTGGGCCCCGGCCCTCTATTATCACTGAAACACTAACACTCACACTTCAACTGCCACTCGCTAATAAGCCCTTTACAACATATGGGGTCCAGTCAGTGTCTCCACCTCCCTCCCCTAAACACACACATGCATGTGTACATGCACGTACACATGCAGGGGTGCACACACACACACACACATACACATAAACACACACACACAGACACACACAGGCATTCGATGTACACGCACATAGAAATGCAGGTGCATACATACACACAAACACACGCACACATGCACACGTCCATGCACATTCATACAAAGGCACACACTTGTTAACATACATGCACAGAAAAATACAGGTACACACACACATGCATGTGCATGCACATACACAGGCATGCACACAAAATATAATCTTTCAAAAAGTACACTTTATGCACATTTACTTACAGTTAACATATGTGTGCATGCACACGCATGTATACATACATTGTTCTTACAGATCCCCTCCTCTCAATTACAGTTCATTCTATTTACTGGACTGTTAACTGGACTAACAGGACTGTTATTTTCCTTCTCTTGTCCTCCCCACTCCACTCCTCTCTTACCCTCTCTGGGTATTCTTTCCTCCTCTCTTCTTTCATCTTTTCCTCCCTTCTCTCCCCTCTTCTCCCATCTCCTCTCCATCTTCTCTTTTCCTCTTCTCATTTCCTCACATCCTCTACTGTTTTCTCCGATCCTTTATTCTCTTCTCCTCCTATCCTCATACTATCCCCTCTCCTCCTTCCCTCTCCTCTCCTGTTCTTGACACATATATTCTTATGTCCTTCATCTTCTCTCTCAACTATCATCTCCTCTCATCCTCTCCTCTTTCCTCTCTCTCTCTCTCTCTCTCTTTCTCTCTCTCTCTCTCTCTCTCTCTCTCTCTCTCTCTCCTCTCTCCTCGCATCCTCTCCTCTCTCCTCCTCCTTTCAACAATATAAACTAATAGATCCAGATCATCAGTGCAAAGTTGATGCTGACATCAACATCAACAACAATATGATCACTGAACATAAAAAAGAGAGAGAGACATGATCCTTGTGTGCTTGCATTCATAAGGAGAGGACTAGCACATTAGCCCAATAGACTTTGGCTAAACCAGCTAATGAAGCAGAGTGTGGATGAAGCGTTGCAGGCAGAGTTGTGAGCAGAATGGGCCATTATGCCCGGGTGATTGTTTCACTCATGACTATTACTTATGGTGCGTAAAGAGTGAGAGTGGCGTACTGCTCCCAGAGCATTCACTGTGACCAACTAATTACTGCTATTATTCACCACGCCATGGGATTGCACACCTGAAGGAGCTGCTGCTGCACGAATACACACACACACACACACACACACACACACACACACTAACACGTACACACACACACACACACACACACACACACACACACACACACACACAAACACATACACACACAGACGTGTACAAATTCACACGCATGTGCATATACAGAAATGCGTGCACACACACACGCTAATTTCCATATTACACAAACGCACACATACACACCGCTCTCCCAACCCACACACAAACACTCACTGACACTCACTGACACACACAGACACACCCTCCCCCCCCACACACACACACACGTAACGTGCGATGGTTTCATTCTATCATCAAAGAAAGATTGATCGATACTGACGTTCCTTTGGACTGAGTGAGAATATTTTACGGAATGCTTGAAGACACCCAGAGATGAAAACATTTCCTCTTACAGCTTATGTCAAGTTTGACCTTTGATGTTGACCTTTAAATCGTTTAGAATCTACAGTGATTTAATGGGTCCATTATAACAAGAAGCTGACTGGCTGTAAGGATTTGTTCTTTCAATAGAGTCATAAAGTTGCGTAAGTAATCTCAGATGTGATTACCAATGTCTAATGTCTTGACCGATTACTTCAACTGCACCTTTATAGCAATATTGTGTTTTAAACCCATTGATCAACAGCGCCATCTAGCGGTAGATACAAAACACTTGATTCAATAACCTGACAGAAAATGTTCACATGGCCTTTATCACTTTTTCAAGTCATTATCGACGACAACTTTATCTAGTTTTACTGGCATTCAAGTTTAAGATCTTTCGAGGATTACATGATCCAAACATTACATGATCATGATCCAATGTGTATGTGTTCTTTTTTTGATTTACTTCTTTCGGAGTTTAAGGGAATAGTAGGCCTATAGTGAAGTGGCTTTACTGTGTTACACTCCCAGCAGAAAGACAGTATGTTTGTTGTTATTCTTAAGAGTCAGTTCCTCTTATCCCTAAAAGTAATCAGTTCATTCAATTCAAAAGAGTGTGTCAAGATGGATGTCTTGTCTACTGCAAACCAACACGAACTATGGGTACAAATAAAGTAACCTGACCTGAACCTGACCTGACCTGAAATTTATATAGTAAAATAGTAAATATGCCGTAACTTACTTGATAGTCTAGTCTAGTGTGTTTGACTTCTAGCACAAACGTGTGCACAAAATGTCACATTTGTCTCCCATTCGCTCCAATTCATTTTAAGTGCATTTCAAATTAAGTTAAAATATGAACTTAAAATGTACATATGCACATTTAGGCAATGTATTTAAAAAGAAGCTGCATAAATGTTAACTGCTTATTATTAAGCTGCTTAAAGTCTAAGATACTTAATTCTAAGATGCTTAATTTTAAGCTTCTTATATTTAAGCAGCTTAGAATGTAAGATGCTTAAATATTACACTGCTTAAATATTCGTTTTGATTTGGCTTACAACTAATTCAGATATTTAAGCTGCTTCATTTTAAGCTTAAGATGAAGAAAACTGATCACATGGCTAGTACAAAGTTGCTTATACATTTGACACAGCTTAATTCTTTTTATTTATTTAACTGAGGTTCTCAACTAGCCTGAAATCGCCAGACCATTTCGCAAATGCGTATTGCGTATGCATATGCCAGAGCAAATAAAACATGAGCTCATAGATTAATCTGGTTTCCAGGCTAGCTCTCAACAACAGAAACATTAAGCTTTTATTTTCTGCATGGCTATGGTGCTCAATGTAAGAATATTTTACATTTTCATCAGGTTAAATATTTATTTTGCTTAGTGAAGCTGTATTCACAATAAGCCCTTAAGAACATCCCTACAAAACTACAATCCTGTACATGTCTTTGAGGGATCAACTGAGTGTAGTGTTAGAGCAGGAAGGATAGATTCCTCTCTGTTTTTGGGCATCTTTCAGGCTGAATATTTCCCCAGGTCTCTGATGATCCTGTAGAGTAGTAGCCAGGACTGTTCAGCTCAGATTACTTCCAGATGTTGGCCTGAACAGCAGTACAGCAGCAACACTACATGTGTTACTGCCGCTATAATGCTGATGCTATCCAACGGTGATTAACATGAATTATGCATTCTGCAGCACTCTTCCACATCGTTCACATGAGGGCATCGATTCTGAAAACGGCATTCATTCTGGTTTTAATGTGGTCAAAACATTATATATATTGTCTGAAGTTGCCCCAAACTTGATGGTAGAAAAGTACATTGTGTGGGTTGTAAACTGACATGTTTACTTCTGTGATTGGGAGCTACGCACTACCACATCAATTAATCAATTAGTGAATTGATCAGTTGGCCATTTAATGAATCACTAACTACTACAACAAGGGGTGGGAAATCGAACCGGAGCAGGAGCACTTGGATCCAGATAGACTTGTTTATTTAGCCAATGTGAATTAACATTGGCCCACGAGGAGGGGGTGCTCGCCGATGTGGACGTGGCTTATTTGATGAGCCAGGAAGTGACATCATGCTGGTCAGGAGGTAAGGCCATTGATGGATTCCACAGGAACTCTCTCCCTCTCTCTCTCTCTCTCTCTCTCTCTCTCACTCTCTCTCTCTTGCTCTCTCTCTCTCTCTCTCTCTCTCTTCCTCTCTCTTCCTCTGGGTGGCGAGACAAACCATCCGTCTACGACTTAATGGACAAACTTTGTCAAACACGCACTCCACTTCATATTACTAAGTTTCCACCTTGATAACCACAATAATAATTTCCTTAAAGCATACGAAAGTGCACTGTATTATAACCCTATCACTAACATCTGTTTGGAATCTAAAACAGATGAAGTAATATAAAAATAGTTGATCTGCGAGCATATTGTTTTCAAAGACTTCTCTGAATTCTTTGACTCGCTGTGAAGGAGCTATCCAGACTGGGAAAAAGTGCAAAGTTCCTCCTCTGATGTTGTTTAGTCACGTCTGGATCGAGCTCCGCCATGGCATCAAACCAACCCGTCTTCTCTCTTACCGTCTTCAAACCCAACTCAACTCCCTGCCTCTTCCCAGGAACCCAGCTGAATAGAGCAACTTTAATAGATTTGGTGGTCTCTTTGTAAAACTTGATTCGCTGCAGTCCTGTGTCTGAGGATCTTCCTATTGATTTTCCATGTGAAGTCTGTTGAAACAGACTCTGTAACATCTGCCACTGGCCCCACTGTTATTTAAAAAAGTCACATTAAATGTTTTTTTACATATAAAGACAATCATGATGAATCTATAAAAGGGAAATAGACAATCATAACAATAAATAATACAGATAACAACAGCGTCAGCACAACTACGATTTTATTCCCCAGACAAAAGTATGTTTTTGTAACACAGCATTAAACCCGATAGAGCAAAGGAAACCTGCATCGACGTTCAAGAGCATGTAGGGTGAGGGGATTTTGTTTCTTCTCTCCTTGTGTGTTTGAAGTCAAACATCAGCCATTTCCCTGGACCCCTCACACACCTCTGGCTAAAGCCCAAGATGGATGCCCGAGTGAAGCCTGGATCATCTGTCTTCCAGGTTTGCCTCACATGTTTCTCATCTAGACCTCCACCATCCAGCCCCCCAACCCCCCCCCCCCCCAGAGGAGGTGCCAAACCAAAGCCTCTCCTTGGGCTTTGGAAATCACCGTCCCCCTTCACAGAACCCCCCTAGGGTGGATTCAGGCCGGCACAGCTTGATGGTTTTAATGTGTGAAGGGAGATTTCCCACCGGGGGAAAAGCATTAAAAGCCCCTCATGAGGATTAGGGGTGTCACAGGGGAGGTTAGAAGTCAAGACCCACTCTGAGGGTCTGTCTTTGCTCCTTCAAAGATTGGTTTTATTTTTTAGATTTAGGAGTTCTCAATGTGTTCGAAAAACTATTTTTTTCCCCATCGGGTCAACGCTAGGTTACCGACGAGAATGTTCACAATATGAACATGTGACACTTATGAACATGTCTATATGAACATGTGACACAAGAAATACAATAACATTGTAATAATGAGGAAACTCCAATTATCTTGATAATCCTATAAGTAATGTTTCTCAGCCTCACTTGTAAATTGCTAAATAGATACATGCTACATGTATCTATTTCTAACAAAGTTGGCTCCACTTAAACTACAAAGTTTGTATTAACGCAGCATGCATGATTTGGAATAAAAACAATTACTGTGCTTTTCGGTATTTACTTTGAGTGGAAGCAGTTCAGTGTTGTTTAACTTAACATAACTTCTTAACTTTAACTCGTGACCTTGTGAAACAGAGTAACATAGAGGAGTCTAAATGAGCCTGGTTCTGTCTTCTTTCCCAGCCTTGGATCTTGGTGGTGCGACAGCAGCCAGTATAGGAAGTGCTCTCCCTCGCCGTGCGTCTGTGAGGGCCCCTAACGACAGTAGCAGAGGCCTCTGTGCATACCTTCACTGGTGGAGTCATTACAGTCGACCCCCCCGGTGGCCTCAACGTAACCTCTGGGCCAACTCTGGCCCTGTCACGGCCCTGCGGTGGGCTCCCAGCGCTTGGCTCCCAGCGCTGGGTTCAGGCCACACAGCAGGACGGGAAGGCCCTCTGACCGTTGTGGTTCCACAAGCACCAAAATGCAGGAGAAATCTGGAAGAGATATGTATGTAGTCATTTAGCAGTCACTTTAGGCAAATTTTACGGTGAATGGAAATGATCCCTCTAAAACACACTAGCCACTACTAACCTATCCATCCCCAGAAGACAAAGGGAGATGTAAAATCAATCATCCTAGATTCCTTTGGTTGAGTTATGGTGAATTAACTGAAATAAGATTGTTAACAATCAGGCAACACTTTCTGTTATTTTGGAGGGAAGGCTTGTCATAACCACTGGAGGCCATGACAGTTGCTGCACTTCCATGTTTTGGTCTGAGTCATCGCGCTTGTAGGAAAGTTCTCATATTTCCTACTCGGAATTCCGCCTAGGAGGGTGAATGCTTTTTCCCACTTGGAAGGTGTTAGTTATGGTTGGTCCCATATGGCTTCACCTCTGAACCCAGCACAACCTCTGGTCCATCTCTGGTCCATCTATGATCTTAATCACAACCCATGATTATTTAGACTAATGTCTTTACAGAACAGAAGTCACAGATGAAAAAAAGATTACATTTGTGGATAACGTCTTCCTATTACGTAATACATGACATAATATCAATTACATTAATGGATACATTCACCAATTATTTTCACCATATTGCTGTATTTTTGTTAAATTACTCATTAACACTCACTCTTAAGCCTCACCCTTGTGGCCCAACGATATTGCAATCAAGATTTGTATCCTTTTAAAGTTTCCCAAAACACTAAACTAATAAATCTTTTGAAATCATTGAGAGCTACATCTTTCACACTCACAGTAAACTGTCCTTTGTTCAAGATGGAAACTCTGCCTTGTTTGGGCCACCTTTCTGGTAGCCATTTACCAACCGATGAGCCAAACCAAACATTAGCTGTTTCCCTTGGTTGCCCGGAGACAATAGCGTGAGGTGCTTGTATGCGTTGTCCCTCCCTCTATTTCCTCCTCCATGTGCACCGTCTTGTTTCATGAAGACATTAAGTCCCATAAAAGACTACCAGTTCTCGTAAGACCTTCACATCTAAAATGGCTTGTAAAGTCTTCCTTTGGTAAAAAACACTTTTGTGCTGCGAGCTGTGTACATACGGCTGACCGGCAGACAGTTTGGTCTGTGGTCAGCACCAAGTTAAAACAGCAAGCCCCACGGCTGGGATTCCTGTCTGCTTATGAGAACTCATATGTGCCAATCTGGGAGGAGATTCTCATTTAACATCTCACGGTTTCTTTGTACAGTATTACAATGAAGATCTTTTTTTCCGGTTAATACAACCACAGGTGATGAACGTGCACCCAGATTACTGTTATCATCTGAAATCCTGTTATAAACGCCATGTCTGGACATATGTTTCCCAGATAAACCTTGTTCTATATGACTCCATGCTTTAAAGTCCAGCTGGAAGTGTTTGGCTGGAAAAATGGCCTGCGCATTGCTGAACTACATCCTGATGTCCCCTTTACTGATCACATCGCCAAGTCCACTACTGGCTGCCGAGGAAACAGTAATCAGTGGAACATGATGTAATGTCAGGATTAGTAGAAAACAAGGTTCTGTAAATTCTCACTGTAGACAAACTTTTCTTTAGAGAAAATTTAACAGCATTATATAGCATTGATGTATATTTATATTATATTCCATGAGTCCAACACACAATAACAACCTATTGTGTGTTGGATATTATAGATTAAAATACTATTATTTTAATCTATTTGTGTGTTTTCCACACAGATTAGCAGCATTGCTAGACAAGTAGTTTTAATTATTTACTATAAAAATATAGTAAATAATATGAAGTTCTCCCATCTTGATTTGAAATCCTAAATATAACATCGATAATTGTGAATAATTTAGACACTCCAATCTGCATTTGCATCCTTGGCTGTTGCATGTTGAACACAAACGTGACATCACAAATTCAGCTTGTACATGCAAAACCCCAACTCCAAGTGGAGTTCACCGTTCACAGGGCAGGTGGTGGGCCCAGCAGGGGCCCATGATCACGAGGGCTCCACTAACCCATGAAGGCGAATAATTGTAAAAAAAAAATGGTTTTATATGTAACAGGGTATTAAAGCCACAAATTAAGCACATTAACAAAACATATTGAACTAACGTACTATAGTTATTTTTTTACCATATGACAGTCAATTATTACATCTTTGGATTACATTTACGTATTACAGTTTGGATTAAGGTGATAAGGTGTGTTCCTTCTCAATGTTCCTTCCTTTCAGGCTAGGTTAATCGTGCCCCACCCTCTTGAGTTGACCCTTAGAAGGTTCTGATTGGCTTCAACAACAGGTGAGTGTAGTTGATACCTCGGCCTTTCATGGTTTTATCCATAAGTGTTATCTTACAAGCAACAGATTCAAGCACATGCTTGAGGCGGAACAAAAATCTATAGAATACATCAAATTACGGTTACTAAAAATATTGACAGACGTGACAACTGTGATTCTGTTTTCCTATACTGTATTCATTCTCAAATAACCCGTATTGCTGTTTAATTGATAACCCACAAGGTTGTATTGCAAATGACATACTGTTTGGTAATTGTTGCTGTATATATTATCTCAACAAATTCAGTATTTTAACATACATTTAAACTCCTAAAGGTAACATTGAAAAAGCCCAACGCACTATTACAATTGATCTCTATATATTTAATTGCGACCCCCTGTATTAAGGATGGATAATTCCTGCCAATACACAGCCGTATAAGATAATAAGATGTATAAGATCAAAGTGGCTTTAGAAACATGTCATGCATCTGTGTTCTTTTCTCAGTTGGGGGGTGGGGGGGTGAGATAGGGGGGTGAGAGGGAACAGAGAAGGTGGTGGGTTGATTCCGAACATGCCGGGGTTGGAGGAACGAGTGGGGGGGTAAGTATAAGACCGCGGTCGTAGGGGGCTGTTGAATTCAGTATAGGAAGGAGGAGAGGGTGGGGTCTGTCACGCAAGAATAGAGAAAGAGCGATTCAGAGAGAGAAAGAGTTCTCAGGATCCCAATCCGCACAACTCCTCACAGCAGAAAGAGGTAAGAGAGCTTAAATCCTGACATTATTTCTGTCCATATGTATCCTACTCATAGTGATTTAGAAGTGTGCCGTTGGTTTTACAACTCAATAACAGTTTTTTACAACTCAAAACTGTTATTGAGTTGTAAAGCCAAGTGTCTCTTTCCAATGTCACAGGACATGTGCTGTGACATTGTAATGAGTGATAGACTTCATCCCACATGATCTTATTCTCATTACATTCAATGACTCACCGACATTTGGAGGAAAAATAAAATGATCTAAAACAATTTAAAGAATTCATACCAAGCATTTTAATGAGGCACCCAGATTGTATTTATTTTTGAAGATACTTAAAAAATGGGATGTGTCATTTTTTAAATAGAAATACAAACGAAACATGTACTGAGTGTGATATAGATCGGTTGATTCTGGGATCCTCTGAAGCTGGGATTGTTCACGCTGGAGCTCTAGTTTGCTTGTGTTGACATTAGACGACCTGGTGTTTCTTGTCTTGTGGATACAGAAAGACTTTAGTGCTCCCCTGGCGCTGGTTTGATTGCTTATCCAGATGTGTAACTTGAGTGGAGTTCTGTGCGTGTCCATAACAGTCTGCAGCTCAACGTGGTTCTGCTGTTCTATCCAACTTATCTGGAGAAGACGTGAGGGATTATCACTCAATTCCCTCTGAGTTCAGCCAGTGAGACGATTGTGCTCAAAACCGTCTTGTTATCGTTATTTAGCCTGGTACAACTGTAGGACTAATTCTCCTATACTACACTTGTAGATTTTAGGTACAACTATGTGGTATTACAGTTCATGAGCCTTTTATATTTTTACTATTATCAACTTGATCTCCAACCTAAACAACATAATAGGTCTTTCGTCAATATGACCCAAAACGACCCAAATTACCATTCGCTGGTCCAGCGCCGCCAATCAACAGGCCAAAGAAACAGCAAGACGTCACGTATGTCAAGGTTGTCTGCCAAAACAAAATGGATGACATTTGTTTTATTCTAACATAGTTTCCGCATTCAAATGCGCTTTGATAACATTTCTAGCAATAAATGCACGTTTTATTTTCGTTATCTTCAGTCAGTGAATGTATATGATGTTTAGTTTGTTAGTTAATGCAACGTTTTCTATCGTTGCCATGGTGATTGATATGGATGCTGCTATCCTTGAAACCACGCAGCACGCATGTTGTTTGAATCAATGTCTTGGTGTTGTATATTCATCTGAGCTTTATGTTGTGTCCCACAAATCCCTAGTCTGTCCCAAGGAGAATAAATGTCTTCCCTGGGTCACTTGAAAATCTACGTTTTTATTGAAAGATTATCATCTAACAGCGGTATTAATGAGTCATGATTATCTAGTTAAACAAAATGTATCTATAAAAGGAAGCTTTGTAATGGATTTCTTTTGGCGGAAGCAAAGCGAACATAATCATCCGTTGTACCCTGCAAAAACACGTCGTCCTAATCCGTCCCAAAGAAGAATAAATGTCTTCCCTGGGTCACTCTAAAAAAATTATTTGAAAGAACATCATCCATTACATAAAATAACGCCTAACACAACAGCTCAGATGAATACATTACACAAAGACATTGATTCAAACAACGTTCAAGCTGCGTGGTTTCAGGGATAGCAGCATCCATATAAATCACCATGGCAACGATAGAAAACGTTGCATTAACTAACAAACTAAACATCATATACATTCACTGATTGAAGATTATGAAAATAAAATGCACATTTATTGCTAGAAATGTTCTCAAAACGCATTTTAATGCCAAAACTATCTTAAAATGTTGCATGTTCCACTGAGAATATAACAAATGTCATCCTTTTTGTTTTTGCAGACAACCTTGACATACGTGACGTTTTGCTGTTTCTTTGGCCAGCCGATAGGGGCGCTGGACCAGCGAAAGGTCATATGGGTCGTTTTGGGTGACATTGACAAACAACCTATTCTGTCGTTTAGGTTGGAGAACAGGCTGACTATTATTGTTAAACTACAAATCTCTTTTTAAAAAATGAGTAAATTTCTTCAACCGTTTTTGATATTTGAAAAATGTGAATTAATATTAAACAGTGATCCTAAGGTCCAATGCATATAGGTGTACGTTAAGGTATCAAAGTATAATAGCAAGGGGTTAAGTACTATAGTATCGTATTTGAGCATAGCTGCTGTGGATCTGGGCAGTTTGTTGTTGGTTCGTGATCTCTGCTTTCATCTTTCATCAACAGAGAGACGGACAACACTATCTTTAGAGTCCCTGGTGTGACACGGTTCTACCCAGAGGTGAAAGGTCAGAGGTCACTCCCAGCAACAAAGTGTCAGAATGTCCGTGTGGCCCCTCCTTCTCATCCTTGGCGTCATGGCGACCACCTCTCGAGGTTTGGCTCTCGAGTTTCTCTTCTTCTTCATTTTACAAAAACACACAGTACAGACGCAAAACTGACAGAACAGACACACAAAATATACACATTGGCACACACACCATATAAGACACACAAATAAACAGCCCACACGCACACAGACACACACAAACCTACAGAAAACGCACACACACAAACACACACACACACACACACAATGTACAGACACACAAACACAGTAATACAAACAGTACAGACACACACCATATAGACACACAAATTCACAAACACACATTGCAGAGTAAATCTGAACCATACCATTGACTCACTGAGCTTTGTAATCCTGAAGGAAAAGCAGCAATGTTCTGGCTTATTGATATTTTACATTAATAACATGTTGAAGAACTGTCTGGAAAGAAAATATTGCTGCCATTCCAAGCTGTGTTTGAGCCCTCATTTAGGCAGTTGGCTGTCTGAAATACACATAGCTCTAAGTTCAAATATGTCTATTAGACTTTTCTCCACTTTCAACCACTGGTGTGGTTTGGTCATATAACCAACAATAAAGAAAGTATGTCAGTTTAACATAAAAATGATATAGGGGAATACTCTGTGTGTGTGTGTGTGTGTGTGTGTGTGTGTGTGTGTGTGTGTCTGGGTGTGTGTGTATTGTGTTTAGGATCACGGAGGAATGACCAGTTAGAAGGTATGATTGCATTTCTTATCTAAAATGAAAGCAGAAAAAGTGCATGTAGAATCAGATTGGTACAGTCCAGTTCAAAACAGCCCCTTGTAGATCGGGCAGCTGCTAAACCAATCTCACGGCTTGTTTCATTCTCATACCTTCAGCCAACTATGAGTGGACCACCTGGTTCAACGTGGACCATCCCGGGGGCCGCGGAGACTACGAGCAGCTGGAGGCCATCCGCTTCTACTACCGCTCCAGGGTGTGTCCTGCCCCGCGTGCCCTGGAGGCCCGGACCACGGACTGGGTCCCGGCCCGCGACACTGGGGAGACGGTCCACGCCGACCCCTCTGTAGGTTTCTGGTGCCTGAACGAAGAGCAGGGTCCGGGGAGAAACTGCTCCAACTACTCCGTCCGCTTCCTCTGCCCGAAAGGTGGGTGTGAGCCGTGGTACACACGGCCTGAATGAGTTAACTTAGGGCAGGATGTTGTAGCGGGTAGGGGGTTCCATTCCCAGCTAAACAAACAAAGTCAATAGTAGTTGTAATACAATAATTGTAATGTAATGCAAAACTGCTAATCAAAGCATGTATACGACCCATGCTTGTATCTATCTAGATTATAGTGAAATCCTGCAGGGGGTCTGGGGTCCATGGTCCGTCTGGAACGCATGCCCGGCCATGTGCGGCAAGGTTGGGGTACAGGTGCGCTCTAGGAGCTGCCAGTCCCAGACTCTGTCCTGCAGCGGCCCCAAAGTGGAGAGAAGGTCATGCGATGGCCCTGAATGCCCCAGGGCAGGTAAGCTGGATTTCGATTTCAGGTATCCTCGTACATTATATTGTTGGCTGTTCATTTATACCCACATTGACGTTATTATTTACTACTCTGTAGACTGCCATCTGCAGTGCATGATGGGAAAGGTGAATGCTGAGTGCGAGGCGTGCACGTGTGAGGAGCACGTCCTGCTGGGCTCAGTCCGCGGGGCGGGAGGACTAGTCGCAGAAGGCGCCACCATCGTACACTTGGGAAAACTCCTAGTGCTCACCGACCACAACGGACACTTCCGGGTCCCCGGTGTCTGTCCCGATGGAAACACCACGCTGACGGTCAGCGCCCAGAACCACTCCCCGCTGGACGTGTTGGTACCGCTTAGCAGTGAGCCCACCTCGGTGCTCAGCATCCGGCTGGAGAGGACAGGTAACTGGAGGGGGAGCTTTCAGTGTCATCACACAATCCACATTAAAGTCTGGTCATCACATGTTTTTTGGAACCAGCCCATACAATTTATTTTTAATTAACTAACAGATCCATTTACTAATTACTGATCTATTTTATTTATTTTTTTTAAACCTAACCTTACCACTAAACTATCCTGATCCCGGTCTTTTAGATAGAAAAGCTAGTCCATCAATATACTTTATCAAAATAGTTTGAGGCCTTCATCACAGCTAGTGAAATGTCCATTACTAAATCTGGCCACTGGGAGTCTGTCCCATATCAATCACTTGCTCGTGCTTCCACAATGAGGTATATTGTCTTTTTCATTTGGGCACTGTTACTCTGGTTTCTCAGAGAAGCTTCGTGTGCTGACGAACCCTGAGAGCAAAGCCAGGCGAGAGGGTCGCTCTGCTGTGTTCTGCTGCCAAGTGTCCGGAACACCAAAGCCAGAGCAGTTCCAGTGGTAAGCAATGCCCAGAAAATAGTCCAATGAAGACAGTGGTTTGTCCATATATTAAGAAGTCTTACCACTGACTTAATACGAGTAACATACTTTGATTAAAACCTTTAGAGTATACTTTTCTACACATTTCTTGTGTATTTAGTTATTTTAAAGATATTGATTTATTTATGCTTGTTTCTATGCTATTTTTATCTAATCATTTGGTATAGAGTTAGTTTGAAAATTTGGGTTGCAACTTTTCGCTTCTTTCCTTGGGATCCACCAGGTTCCACAACAATACTCTCCTTGAGCGACGGTCCGACAGCACGTTGGTCCTGAAAGACCTGCGTCCTCAACAGTCTGGAGAATACTACTGCAGAGCCAGCAGCCCAGCCGGCGCCATAAAGACCAAACCAGCCTTCCTCACTGTACTAGGTACAGGACAACCCAACTCAGATTACTCTATGGAGGCCAGCATAGCCAACCACACTGTGGAACTAAAAACTCTATACAAAAGATAATAACCATGGAGTAGCGTGAATGCTGTAAATGATACATGAATGAAATACAGTTCATGCACAGTTTCCAAAGTAATAAGCCAAGCCTTTGAGTTTGAAAGACATAGTATAGGGTTGATAGAAAACACTTAGAGACCCTAAAGGATACAAACAAAAAAAAGCACAGAGGATTGTAACTGTGAAGTGTGATGAGACATTGTCCTCATTTGTCAAGAATCTCATCCTCATTATTTTTTTTTCTTCGGCCTCTGTCCTGCAGGTAAAAACCAGCCGTCCTGTAACCCCACACCTGAGCCGCACCTCATTCGCCTGCCGCACGACTGCCCCCAGAACACCAGCGATTCCCTCTACTACGACGTGGGGAAATGTCCTGCCGCCACCTGTGCTGGCCAGCTGGACAACGCCAGCCGCTGTAAAGACAACGTTGCATTCTGCTGTGGCGTGGCAAAGATGGCCAAGCGAGATATATCGTGCCAGGGCTACCAACTCCCCACTATGGTGGTGACAGCGTGCAGTTGCCAGAAGTGCGTGGAGACCAAGGCTGTTGTTCATGGACGAGCCATCGCTGCGGATACTGGCGAGCCAATGAGGTTTGGCCACATCTTCATGAATGGAGAGCGAGTTAGTCGCACAGGGTACAAAGGCACCTTCTCCGTCCAGGTGCCCCTCGAGACGGCCAGGCTGGTCCTGACCTTTGTGGACAACATGCAGAAGTTTGTCAACACCACAAAGGTGCTGCCGTTTAACACCAGAGGGGGTGCCATCTACCACGAAATCAAACTGCTCAGGAAGACGGAGCCTGTGACCATCAGCTCCACAGAGACCAACACTCTGGAGCTGGGAGAGGCAGAGGGCCAGGATCCGATGGTCCAGCTTGAGATCCCTCCTTACTCATTCTACAAGCAGAATGGAGAGGTGTTCGTGGGGAACGTCAAGGCTAGCGTAACCTTTCTCGACCCTAGAGATGTTTCCACAGCAGCAGCAGCGCAGAGCGACCTCAACTTTGTGGGAGAAGCTGGCGACACCCTTCCACTGAGAACGTATGGGATGTTCTCCGTCGACTTCAGTGGCGAACAGGGAGGGGAGCCTCTGAACGCAGGTGAGGTCAAGGTGTTCCTGGACTCCACTCAGGTGAAGATGCTCGAGCATCTCAACACCATGAAACTCTGGTCGCTGAATCCTGAGACGGGCTTGTGGGAGGAGGAGGGCCATCTGCAGATGGAGAAGAAAAGAAGGCGGAAGAGAGAGGAGAGAACCTTCTTGATTGGCAACATGGAGATCAGGGAAAGACGTCTGTTCAACCTGGATGTGCCCGAGAACCGCAGGTGCTACTTAAAGGTCAGGGCCTTCCGCAGCGAGCGCTTTATGCCCAGTGAACAGGTGGAGGGGGTCGTCATCAGTCTGATCAACATGGAGCCCACCCCTGGATTCTCCACCAACCCCCGTGCCTGGGGCCGGTTCGACAGCGCCATCACAGGTTCCAACGGTGCGTGCCTTCCAGCTTTCTGTGACGATCAGAGGGCCGACGCATATTCTGCCTACGTCATGGCCAACCTGGGAGGGGAGGAGCTGGAGGCTGTGTCCTCCTCACCAAAATTAAATCCCAACTTCATCGGTGTCCCCCAACCCTTCCTGGGAAAGCTAAACTACCGGCGAACAGACCATGAGGACACCAGGTTGAAGAAGACAGCATTCAGCATTAATGTGGCAAAACCAAGCTCCAACACCCCAGAAGAGTCCAACGGACCAATCTACCCTTTTGAGCGTTTGAAGGATTGTGAGGAAGCACCCTTCAGTGCACCCCACTTCCGTTTCTCCAGAGTGGAAGGGGACCGCTATGATTACAACACGGTACCCTTCAACGAGGACGACCCAATGAGTTGGACGGAGGATTACCTGAGCTGGTGGCCCAAGCCCATGGAGTACCGAGCCTGCTACATCAAGGTTAAACTCAGCAGTCCCCACGAGCTCAATGTACGCTCGCGCAACATGGGCGGCACCCATCCCAGGACAGGGGGCCAGCTGTACGGTCTCAGGGACACCCGCAGCATCCGTGACATGGACCTGAACAATGTGTCCGCAGTGTGTCTGGAGTTCAAATGCAGCGGCATGCTGTACGATCAGGAGCGCGTGGACCGCACACTGGTCAAGGTGATTCCCCAGGGCAGCTGTAAACGAGAGAATGTCAACACCATTCTCCAGGAGTACCTGGTGAACCATCTGCCCTTGGCAGTCAACAATGACACCAATGAGTTCACAATGCTGGCCCCCCTCGATCCTCTCGGCCACAACTACGGCATTTACACTGTGACGGACCAAGACCCACGCACCGCCAAAGAGATCGCCCTGGGCCGCTGTTTCGACGGGACCTCCGACGGCACGTCCCGGGTCATGAAGAGTACTGAGGGGGTGGCACTCACGTTCACCTGCGGAGACCGCGATGTGAATAAACAGAGCGTGTTCCAGACCTCCCAGAATTCATCGGGGCAGTCTGGGGCAAGCGCAGGTGGGCGGGGAGACAGCCGGCAGAGTCGCCGCCGACAGAGAGAGGGCGGGGCCAATGCACCACGTGCCAACCGAAAACGCACCACCAGGGACCCAGTAGGAAGACGCACACAATCTAGACGAGAATCCATACCGTAGGCCACTCATCAAGTCATTAGTGATCAGTGTTGATTGTGAAGTGTTTTTTGATATTATTTCAAATCACTTTTATTAACGTAATCTTTTGTTTCTATTCAAACATGTTTCAGGTTGTTTTTTTGGCAGGGGGAATGGGTAAAAAAATTGATTTCACTATAAATGTAAACCTTTTACCATGTTAAATATTTACTTGAAATTGTAAATACAATATTTATTGTAATTTCCATGTTTTTAACAAGTCAGTTGGATACAATTTGAATAAATTGGTAACAACCACTCTATGTATCATCTCTCAACTCGTATTAAACAACTACATAACGAATGATGGCAGGTGAATGGCAATTTTTTGCAGACACATGCACATGATTTGTTTCATTTGATGATTTGTATGTATAAAGACTGAAAATTAAAATATATAGTGATGAATAATACACAGAAATGTTAGCTTTTTACTTATTTTTTTTCAACATGGTAATGCAAATGAATTGGATGTTCTACTGCACAAAATATTTGAAGGGTCCTGGTCCAAAAGTACTTCCACAGGTAAGGGTCACAGCATTAACAAGGTTGGGAACCCGTCATCTAGACGCACTCCTAGACAGTTTTCTCAAAACAGAAACTGCAAAACCGAGGTTTGTTTTCTACCAGTGATTTATTAAATTAAATGCATATAAAAGAGTGCAGATGCTGCTATGATGGGACTTGTCGTGGATACTGGTCAGTCAGTAGAAAGTGGAGCCCCTAGGACCAAGTTGTAGTGAGAAGCTAACCAGGCCTCGCTCCTCAACACACTTGATACAAGCCTGCAGAAGCAATGATCAGACCAGCGGAGGGCAAGGCAAACCACTTGACGTATCCAAACTCTGCATTAGTAGAAATCAAATTAGTAATTCATACTTTTGTCATGCACAAAAATACCTATATGCACTTTTTTGCTTCGAATTCATAAAGGAAAATTCCAGAGAATGGCGGAGAGGATGTTTATTACCCTAAAATAGGCCATCCATATTTGCTTCAAATACAATGGGTGTTACGACTGTTCACATGTAGCGCGCCAGTCTGAATGCATGAACACAGCAACTCCTTGAGGACTACGATTAATCATTACCAAATAACTTCTGTATTTGGCAACCAGAGTCATAGATACTATATAGTTTCCTGTGAGGCAAATTAAGAAGAGACCTTTAGTATATACAGACATTCTGGGTAAAGACATTTGCATATAACCACGTGTTTCTATGTCCTTATTTAGAACTGCAATACTTAATCTGCCATTTTGAAATGAGCCACACCTCTCAAATCTTAGCAAAAAACATTGAGCCCTGAATTTAACAGAGCCCAGCAGTTCAAATGTACTTTCCCTTGCATCTGGGTCACCCAGCGGATACTAATTGACGAGCGAGAGCGTCTCTGGAGTTTTAGGCCACACAAAAGGCAAATCCATACGCTCATATCAGATACAACGGTTGTGTGCGACGGTGGACGCTCCCCGGTTAAGTCCCTCTGGTCATTGAAGCAAAATGAAGGGGCAGATTTGGGGGGGGGGGGGAGGGTGGACATCTTGTTCAGGACTTCCAGGATGGCACTGGGGCAGCATGAGAAGGTACAGCTGTGTTTGGGATGGTTGATGCAGGGCGGGGAGGGGGTCGGTTGTACGCTGGTGAAGGAGCCAGTGTCACATGAAGTCCTCGTAGTCCTGGGCGTAGCCACCGTCAAACGCTGTATAGTCCAGATCGTCGCGCATTTTGCCCTTCAGCCCGCCGCCGGGCTGCCCGCCCTTCTTTTTCTTCTTGGCTTTGTTTTGCTGTGAACGCAGAGCGGTGCACGCTGTTTAAAATTGACCACAGACATCAACAGATTCAAACCATTCAACAGTTGAACACCCCACCACAACAGCCCCTTTCTAGAGATTAAAATAATGGCCCTTTGGGGGAACAGAGGGAACTTTCAACTCAGCGGTGATGGTGACATGACCTGGATAATGATTGGATACTAGGTATCGGTAACATAATGTAACTGGGTGGGGAAAATTAAATACCTTGATAATCATATTGAAACCCATATAATCCCGTTTAGGCTTGATTGAGGAGGAAATAGGCATATCTTAAATGTAGACTATGAGCAGGGTTGCAAACTGGTGAAAAAGAAATTGCCAGAAAAGAAAGAAAATGAGCAATGCGCCCAGGCCCCTTCCTGATTCATGCTACATTTTTCTAAACAAACTGTTTAAGTGCCTGTCAGTGATATTCAGACCTACTATATGAAGCAGTGCTAACAATAAGAAAAACGCAGTCGTATCTATTAGAATTTGTTCATGTATTTATATGAAATGACAAATTAATAAAAAATAAGTGACGTACAACTAAGTAATTTGTCTGATCGTCAACATAGTAATCTATGCCTTTTTATCGCTGTGACTGAAATAAGTCCCCAATTTAGAGAAAAAGGGATAAAATCCTATGTTTTTGCCATTCTTCCCAAAACACTATGTGAACGTTTCACTCTGCTGCGAACGCAGGCGGCGTTCTTTTCATGACCAAGGGGCACCGGCAGCGCGGTGTGTGTAGACATGTGGAGCTCTGTCTGGGCAGCGGTTGACTGCGGCGTCCGAGGGGGATAACACGATTCCAGCTAAAACAGTGGGTTCACTGGCTCTTTGAGTTGATAAGCTAACCTTATCACCCGCATAATTACTTCTAAAGTTAAGCTGACAGAGCGAAGACCGGCCCTACTCTGCCTCTCATTGGCTAGTACTCATTGATAACTTGGATGAGACGTAGACCCCCCAATATTTTTTTCGCAGATCTACACAATTCCCATGGATGCCCTATTTGAGTTCAAAACTGCAGATTTCGCCAAAAGGTGACAAGTTTGCACCCCTGATGAGGAGTTGGCTACCAGGCTACCATATTTATCACTTTGACACAGCTTTTGTAATATGCCAAATCGGTCATTAACCAACCATATATGCTCATTAAACAGGTGCTGTGCGTCAACAGCACCATCTGCTGGATGAAAACAAACTCCCAAAAATGGTATTTCCCAAGAATGAAAATCCCCAGATTGAAAATAAAATGGTAACTCACTTTTTCTTGTTTCTGCTTTTCACTAAGTAGGACTGTAAGGGAATTACTGATTTTCTTTAAGTCGTCTATTTCCACTGTAAGACAGAAAGGGTAGCTTAATACAAATCTTGCAGGGGGGCAAACACGACATTTAGTCTATAGTAAAAGTAGGTTTCTAGTATCACACTAGAACATATTAATAAATTGATTGTGGTAAAGACGGTAATACTTACATGAAATACACAGTTCCCGAAACAATGAATCCAAAAAATTTGAATAATGCACAGACTTCTCAAACTGGCATATTTTTTCTTTGAGCAACTTCTCAAACTCTATGAAGTCTTCTTTAGAAGACGGGCACATGGCGTCGATACCTGCCACATTGTTTGCCGTGTTGCTAATACCTGCAGAAGACATATTACATCTTAGGATTCAAACAAATATAACTAAAAAATGTCCAGATTCATCTTACGTGTTCTAAAAACACCTGGAGGGATTAATACTGATAACAAAAAAGCAAAATAATTGTATTGATACTTATTTCAAAAGTTATGTTAAGTATGTTAATTTTTAGTATTCAGTACTATGCTACTTTTTTATTTAATGTTTTGGCATTTTATTAACATTAATATACTAAGTTGAAAAAAGATCTTAAATTTAACAAAAAATTGACAAATCAAGGCAATGACCTTACATACCAAAAGCATCTTTAGCTAGCTCCAAGTCTGCAGCCTCTTGTAGCTTCTGAACTCTTAGCTTCTCCGCTTGCAGGTCCTCCGGTGTTAGCTCCTCTTGCTTTAAACACAGTCACACAAACAGAAAGCTTTTCTTATATTGCGAAATCCAAACTGCTGTTCAGCCGAAAGGGAAATAATACATGATAGTTAATTATTTGTAATTGTCAATTCAAAACAGACCTTTGAATGCTAAAGAATATTGGCCGACATGCAGATGTTTAAACTGGGAGTTAGTATCAGTCATGAAAAAGAGGTATTGGTGTAACCCCTAAAAACAACCTTGTCTATAGAAAACTGGAAACTGCGGAAAAATACACTACCTTCTGCCGGCTCTCCTCCTGTTTTTTCCTTTTCTCACGGTTTTCCTTCTCCTTTATTTTCTCGCTAAGCTTCTTCTTTTCCGACACCTTTGTCTCTGAAAATGACAATGAAACAATAGATAGTGAATGCATAACTTTCAACTCGTAAAATGTGATGTGCATGTAAGCTATGGCAGTGGCAACCCACAGTGACTAGTTATAAAATGTATACTTGTGAGTAGAAATTAATATTTAATCTTTCATTTATGAATGTTCTTTTTTTTTGTACCTGCTTTCTTTATCTCCGCTTTTTTCTCTTCCTCATCATCGTCATCCCAGTTGTCCTGTAAAATAAAGACCTCTAGATTCAGTCTGAACTTTAACCAGTAGTATATCATGGGTAGATTAGGACTGCTGATTAGTTAACACAAATATAAAGTGTGATTTTTTGTTAATTAGAATTATATTGTTGCCATTGACCCATCTAAACTCATGACTCATTCTACTTTAAGCCTAAGTCTCTTTAAGGCATACATACACTTCACTTTAATTTAAGGTCTGAATAAACTTATCTTGTTGACTTTCAGTTATGACATTGTTTAATATTCTAGTATCTCCTCTAGTATAGTTGCGTGCACTGCCCGGCTGATAGTCAACTTTATTCGGAGGGGTGGGGGGGGGGGGAGGGGGTCATATCTGATGGAAGCAATTGGTCTCCAACATCATTGGATCATTTACATCGGCAGTAAACCTCCAATAGATACAATGCAGCTTCATCCTGTATGAGGCTGCACACACCATATGCCACAGAATCTAGTGGACGCTTAGGGAGCCCTCGCCAGCCCTTTCCATTAGGGAATTAAGTGAGGTCCCTGCACTGGACTGCGAGAAAAAGGAAAATGTAAGAATATTCAGGTAACGAACAAGTGATGATTATGGGCGTGAGGCGGACTGTTGTTATGAGGCCCGTGTGTAGGATTGAGTTGGAAAGTTCCAGGCCCAGTCGAGTTGAGTCATCACCAGATCATGATTTCATCCCAAAGTGGCTAAAGTTGGTTAGCCGGCTAACGTTGCCAATACAAATGGCCAGCTAAACACAACACCTTCAAAAAGGGACCAGCATCATCAACTGCTTATTTACAGTGAAATCAGAAATAACTCAATAAGTTACTGTTGCGTGGTGTTATGGAGGCTTCCTAAAGCTATCCAACATGAAATGGCCTGGCCCAGTAGTTCATGTTGGTCTAACAACAACAACCACCCTTTTCACGACCACAAAGCGTTTATTTTATTAGCCGGGTGAGGGCACATGGCAGGGATAATAGAACCATCCAAGCGTTACGTTTTGACTTCAACATAACATATGGCTAGATAAAGCCGGACATAACTTGGAGCCCCACGAGTTAGCATTAGCTTAGCATACAACCAACACAGGTCCACCTGACGGGTTAGCGTTAGCTTAGCACGGTCTGTCCATCTGACAGGCGAGCATGGCGTTAAAGTGTAAGAGATTACACCACGAACCAGACCACCTTATAGGGGTATAAACGTACGGCTACACCGGTGATGCACCTCATATTACACACGGTGCTCTCAATGGCGATACCTTGACATCGTCGTCTTCATCTTCGCCTTCCCATTTATCCTGCACTGCCGCCTTTTTGATCGGCTCGTCCGGCTCGAAGTTGTCGGCGTCTGTGGAAAAAGACGACCGTATTTGTATTAATATAAACGATAATCCGAGTTTGAATACACCTTACACACACCTATACGTCAACATGAGGGCATACACATCGTCGAGCGGTCTTTATTTGCCAGATAAGACGTGGATCTCTATGCTTTAAACAAGTTAGTTTCTCACCCCAGTCCGCCATGTTGGTTGTGTTTGACAGGATCCGACGCCCAGCCGGTTGGAATCAGCGGAACGACGCCTCACTGACGGCTGTCTCCTCATGTGCCGGTGGAGTACTTGGTTGGCCCCCAGGAAAAAAACACTCCTACCTTCTAGACGCCACTCATTATCTGATACACTGAATTCATGGGGGTGCCTCACCTGTTACTCAGGACTCTGGTGAAATAAAATAAAAAAACCTGTCATTGTGTTTGTTGATAATTTAGTTATTGGTACTACCAGTGGCGTAGGTATCGTTTGAACATTTTGGGAGGGGACGACGACACATTGAGCGGGTGGTCTGGAGGCCTCTGCTTCAATTTATGGTGAAATGTCTTTATTTATGTAAACACAAAAATAAGGCACCAGGTGTCAATTTAAAATGTAATGGAATATTAGGCAGTAGGCTCTCAGGCATTCTGTATTGCTTTCAAATATTTATTCTGCTCTTGCTCAACTTTTCCCTTTATATATTATCCCTACTGAGTCAACAAACATATAGGCAGGATTGACTCTTCTGTGCTCTTTTGTGTTTTTGTTTTGGGGAATAAAAAGAGACGCAGTAAAATTAAACAGACCCCACTACTGTCGGAGGCATTGTTGCGTCTATGAGTAACGTTATTGCGTTCTTTCAAAATAAAAGTCCTCCCGATTTTTTTAATGTTTTTATTGGATGGGACAGATGCACGTGTTCTAAATATTGAGGACGTGTCCTCCCCGAATTGTACGCCTATGTGATCTACCACCATATAGGCTGTATAAACGTAGGCCTATTGATTGTAGGCTATTCTACATTGCTGTTGTGTGTTATATAAATAACATTCAGTGTATACATACATATTTACATTGAATTGTGTAGAAATTGTGGACACTGTTAAAGGTGGTCGTGGTTTTCATTTCATTTTAATAGATCGAATCACATAACATATATAAGACATAAGACCACAATGAGGATATTATTATAGACAAACCAAACAACTTTCAATAAATAGGCATCATCTTGTGATAATAAAAAACTAGATTTACAACCCAAACTATCATATGGTTTTAAAAATATTATTGTATTGTATTATTTTAAACCAGGTGCGTGGCATTGTGGCCCTGAGAAGGCGGAACATGAACACGACCGGCGATATCCCAGGTGCTGTTGGTACATGAATTAGTTGAAACACATGGTGCTTAGTATTTAGACTACCCTATAGCTTCATTGTGTTCCCTCTTAAGAGTTTAAATACATGCTAGTTTATCTCTCTGTTGTAGTTGTTAAAAGAAAAAGAAACATAAATGAAGTTAATCATCAATAATATCTTTATATATTAGTAGTGCCTTTCTAAGAACCCAAGGTGATGACATTATTTACAGCTAAATAATAACGTTGAGGACAATAGACAAAATAAACAACGCACTCATGCATTAGAATACAGAAAGTGTGAAGTGCTGTTTGGTTTGGGTATTGCACAGGTAGGGTGGGACTGGTGGTAAGGTGAGAAAGGTAGCCCTGGGTGCAGAGGGGAGATCGAGGTCGGGTGCCAGGGCGGGGGGGGCAGAGGAGAGCAGCCAGATCAGCAGTCCCAGCAGTAGACACAGATGACTGGGGCTGACTGTCTCCCCAAATGACCTCCCTGTGGAAGGACACACACACATTAACACACACATGAAGACATGAACACGTGCATGATCACACACACACACACACACACACACACACACACACACACACACACACACACACACACACACACACACACA
>JAOPJO010000034.1:18517515-18529971 GCA_027123675.1 Molva macrophthalma | reverse complement strand
ACACACACACACACACACACACACACACACACACACACACACACACACACACACACACACACACACACACAATCATAATCACAATCACACAGTAACAACCTGTAAATCTGCAACATGTTCCTCTGTTCATGCATGCACATGAACAGATTAACTCGTCAATCACAATTTATGTATACATGCAAAAATATGAACATGTACATTACAATTAACACACATACTTACACACACACACACACACACACACAAACAAGCGCATCCACAAGTGCTTACACACATACACAAACACACGTATGAACACACACATAACTGTAGATTACTGCATGGAATCTAGTTATGACCACACACATAACTAGATTACTGCATGGAATCTACAGTTATGAACACACACATAACTGTAGATTACTGCATGGAATCCATCCAAACTAGACAACTAAATGTGCTAATTTGCTCAGGTAAAAAGGTTATGTGTCAGTAGGCCTACATACTAATTATGATGTCAGTGGCCTAAAACCAGAATACAGATATAAGAAATAGTATCATACTTTATTCATCTCAAACAGGAAATGTAGGTGATAAGCTGATATGCTGATGCTGTCATATCAAAATCATACGAACAATAAATATATATAAATTGGTATGAATGTCTTTAGGCAAAGGCATAGGTCAAGTGGAACATTTTAGCAGTGCTAAAAATAAACGGAAAAGGTCAAGATTGGCATTCCCTTTCAATTTAGCACTGCCAGGGAAAAAATGTGATCAAATGTTTTTTCAAATGTTGTGAACTTATTTAGTCTGCAAGGGGGTAGGAAAAAGTCCAATAAGCTGATATCACTATATTTTGTAGTGCCAGGGTGTTCGACTACCAGCCGAAACGTACTGGGCACGATCTGCTAAATAACTGGAAACATCTAAAATCATCACAAGATTTGTGATGAAGGCAACAAATCTGAGCAGGGGAGTTCAACTATACTCACAAATAATATCAACAATGCAGTGTTCGTCCTCAAAGTATACTCCCACTACTACAAATAAAATCCTAAAGGATCAATATATATCACCTCATCCCTTCACGATTCTTCCAAACGTTCAGTCCCACCTTAATATCTTGTTTCACTCAGAAATGCATCTTATGGCTTTAAAGGCAAATTTAAACGGGTAAAGGTTGACTCTTATTTGAAACAGGCAGATAAGGCGGTCTGTATTGCATTACTTCGGAAGTCCATATGCTGGTCCTCCCAGGGCGTAAGGACGAAGGCCAGGGCCCTCTGTTGGACCTCAGACAGCGCCTTACGCTGCTCAGCCGTCACCACTACCGCCTGCTCGTAGGAGAACATGCTGATCTTGCTAGGGTTGAACACAACCTGCAGGGGGCACCACAAACCGAGAAACCAGAGAGGACAATCAAAAGAGGATACAATTTGAGACTATGTACAAGTTCTTAGTTATTTTGGACAGGGTTTCTATGTGGGTCTTGACCCATAAGTGGGTCACAGCAGGGGACCATGCCATGTCTGCTTCCAATTGATCATTAGTAAGTCTGAACACCGAAAAGGGGAATACTGTATTGATATAAATAGAGAAATGTTAATTATCTTACCGTTTCAACATAGTAATGAGCCCTAACAGCTTATTTTACTGCACAAAAGTACCTCCTGGGATCCCCTGATAATGGAAGACTTACAGCAAACTTCTCTGGGGGAATGAGCGAAATAGCCTGGGGTGTGATGCCTTCGAGCTGTTCCTTCACGAGCGCCGACATGGACATATCAGGAAGTCCAGCTGCCAACACAGATAAGACAGATATGTTATAAGGAGATAGAACATGGACCAAACAATAACCCACCATTTTGACAACAGCACAGCCATGAAAGACGTTTAGCATGCACAGCTAAGGGGCATTACTGTATGGGTACGGAGTGCACCGTATGATCCAGATACAGATTGGTTTTAATATGTCACATGCTACTCAAATACAGAGTTAATTAGCTAGCTAGTATAAATCAGAATACATTGGCCTGAAATTCAAGCAATTCATGGCAAATATGAAAAATTAACTTGAAACATTAGGACCACCAAAGTTCCATTAATATGTAACACTGACATAAACCACTAGGTTTTTTTTTAATTTCATTTGTAAAGTATGTCTCAATCAAGACTATCAGATTATTTTACACAGAAAGTGTAATTGGCCATAATTGTTTGACAGCTTCCTATTGGATTCTCATATTGGTCACACTTTTGTCAGAGCTTTGAGGCACCTACCCGCCACAACGCCTATCTCTATGAACACATCTTGCCCCCAGGAACTGATGGCACCGAAGGCAATGCTACGACTTAGAAGCATTACCATTGCAGCAAACTGCTCCTCAGAACAGGCGAGCTTCAACTGGCCCAACCACAGCACAGCCTTACTGTGGCCAGCAGGAAGCACAGCATACAAGGAAAAAAAGGAAGAGGAATTGGTCAGGAAAGATACGATTTTCTATCCTGACATCGCCATCCCCATTCGCAAATGCGTATAGAGAAGTCCCTCCCCTTCTAGTGGACCACCATGGGACAAAAATTGTTTTGATCCTGTTGTCCATCCTTTTGCCATGAATTACACATATGATGTTTGTCAATTAGGAAGATTATTTTGCAAGTCAAGAAAGTCCAGTTTGTCGTAAAACTGTAAGACTGTGAAAATACCTAATTAGAAAGACTAACTTTACACACATTTTACACAAAGTTGCGTAAGTTACTTCATAACCTTCTCTCTTCACAAGCTACCTAGAGCCACCGAAGCTAACGTTGACGCGATGCATTTGGTTTTGTACCGGGATGAAGTCACATGAGCAACAGGTCTTGCTCGTTTTTTCGCTTCCCGTTGTTAGACGGTATTCTGTTACCCATCGTAAAGTGTGACCCCAGACGTCGCTGTTGCACATTTTCTGCAACATGCACAAGTTTAAAGCGTAGACAGGCATTAAGTCGTTCACGTGCGGAAACATGCACAAGCTTAAAACGCAACATTCGTAACAATCAGTGTTTAATTACGTAGATTTACCTTTCAGCATTTCCTATTAGATATATCACATATATATATATATATATATCTCACAGATATATCCCACTTATATATTCACGTTTGTATCAAAGTAAGACCCATCATCATCATCATGCCACCACAGAGGCAAATCAACTGCTCTGCTTCAGCCGCTCAACGGGCTATCGCCCAATGTAACAAAACGAATGAACCAATCCTGAGTGAGCGATGGCGATACAATGTTTATCAGAAGTTTACTCAGTCTACGCTTTAAAGTTGTGCATGTTTCTGTACGTGAATGACTTTATAGCCGTCTACGCCTTACGCTTGTGCATGTTGCGGAAAATATGCAGCAACCCCTGGGGTCAAACTTCAAGATGGGCAGATTAAAGAACCAGTAGTCGCTGGATAAAATGCATCAGGTAAGACACATGTTGGTGTTGGTGATGTTTATTGTGCGGGACGAGAGATGTAGTCCACTGAGTGGTTTCATACAAAACTAAATGTAACTGTTTTGACAAACTGCAACTGTCTTATCTGGCAAAATTATCTTTTAAATTCCCAAACATCATATGTGTAATTCATGGCACAATTCAAACTGGATCAAAAAATGATTTGTCTCTCTCTGTTGACTACGGCCCCTATTGTTTCCGAAATAAGGTCCCATGGGAGACATCAAAAGGGGCGTGGCCTTAGGTGCACAAACCAAAATGCCTCTGGACGACATTAGATTTGGCTCATGAAGAGCATGTTTTAGAAAGAAAATGAGAATTCTCACCTAAACTCCACAGCATTGAAAGTTTGTATTTCAGTGGCTGTTGCTCCACAAACAATGTGGCCCATCGCTACCAGAGTGCTGGAATCCAGCTGGTTAGGACTCAGTTCAATGGAGTTTACCACAGTGGAGAAAAGCACAGGCAGCTAGCATGGGAAAAACAAAGAGAGAGCGAGATCAGCCTTGTCTAAAAGTCACATTTTAAAGGATGTACCCTTGTACTGCAACCCTGTGATTATTAAATACATAACCACATATACATGAATACATAATACCAAATATATAATATAACCGTATTACTTATGACCAATTTCTACCAATGGGTTATTCAGCAGATGGTTTTGACCAACCAGCCTGTTCTCCAACATAAACGATGGAATAGGTTGTTTGTCATTAGGACCCCAAAATACCCATATGAGAGTTTGCTAGTACAGCAGCCCCTATCGACTGGTGGAACTAACCTAATACCTCTTCCTTTGACTTTATTGATTGTATTCATACTTACATAAAAAAAATAAGTATTATTTGTCATGATTATCTTGTACAACAAAATGTACATATGAAATTAACCTTTGTAATGGACTTTTTGGCTGAAGCAAAGTGAACATAACTTCCGGGTTGCCCCACTAAAACACGTCGGCCTAGTCTGTCCCAAAGAAGAAAATCCATTGAAAGAACATCATCAAACAGCGGTGATGATTTGTCCTGAATATCTTGTTAAACAAAATGTATGTATAAGATCAACCTTTGGAATGGAATTCTCAGCGGAAGCAAAAGCAAACATAAACTTCCTTTTTGCCCCACAAAAACACATTGGGCCTAGTCTGTCCCAAAGAAGAAAAAGAAATGTCCTCCGTGAATCACTCGAAAAATCTACATTTATATTGAAGGAACATCATCGGTTACATAAAATAACACTTACAACAACATGCAAGCTGTGAGGTTTCAGGGGTATCAGTGTCCATATCATATCACCATGGCAATGATAGAAAACATGTAATTAACTAAAAAAACGAAACATCATATACATTCACTGCATGAAGATTATGAAAATGAAATGCACATTTCTCGCTAGAAATCTTCAACCAGTCGATAGGGGGCGCTGTACCATATGGGTCATTTTGGGTCATTTTGGGACAAATTACCTATTACAAATTACCTATTCTGTTGGTTAGGTTGGAGATCCTGTTGGACCAACGCAACAGTTAATTCAGGTACAGGTAATTCAGAGCAGGTAGGGGGTTAGGGCTTCTGTTCAAGGATGCCTATAGGAAGGCTGTGGACATTTGAGATGAAAGCTGGGACCTTTCGGCTGGGAGGCCAACACCACAGGCAATAATATGTTACATTATTATAACATACAAAATAACATGTATAGCTATAGCTATTGCTTTAAACCTCAAAATCAAGTAGACCAAGTGACCCATTAGTGAAAACCCTGTGACCCTATCTGAGCCTTGGCGTTGGGGTGCTAAGACTACCTGGCTGCGGGTCCAGGTGCTGACGGTGCCCATGGCTGAGATGCTGCTGATCTCTGTGAGGTGAAGAGAGGCCAGCTCCTCCATGGAGAGCTCAACGGACAGACCTCCCAGCTGGGGGATCACCGTGGAGGGCAGGGAGGAGGCAGCACCGTGCACCTTCACGCACAAACACAGACAGACACACACACCATCCTAGTCAGTCAGCAGCACTTGGTTGACAAGGCTAAACGGCACTGGTTCAATGGCCAACAGAACTTAACCTCTTTAGCCCTCTGCAGCAGCTGAGAACGTGAATATTGCAGGAGGAAGGGGTCCTGTCCAATGAGCTCCAGGCAGTTGGAGAAGTCCTTGTTGGTCATGGATGTCAGGCTGTCGATGGGCCACAGAGACGGAGCCAGGGTGTGTAGAATCTCACAGCCGGGCTGCACCATGGGAGCTGAGCAGGGACAAAAAGGAGCGTTGATGATGATGATGATGATGATGTTGATATAATTGTCATTATTTTTACTTTTTCATTATTATTTTTTTTTTCACTTGTTATTCTACATGTTTAATTTTCCATACTGATAATTTTCCATTTTCTTTATATATTTCATTCATTTCATTACATTTTTGTATTGTTTTTGTTTTACAGGTTGCTATATAAATAAAGTAATAATAATAGTCATCATCATCAGCATCATCATCAGAGTAACTAAAAAAACAACGAGAATACCCGAATTCAGTGAAATATATAATAATACCATTTAAAAAGAATTAAAGCTATGGTAGGACATATATTTTAGAAGCATTTTTTGTATTATGGATTTTTTCTGGATGGATACTTTCAAAACCTAGCTAACCCTGGTTGGTTTCTCCAAATATACTACGCCAAAGAAAGAAGAATTGAATAACATTAAAAATCATCTTTCAAAAAACGTACATGGGACAGAGGTAATTTTAAGGAATCCCAGGAAGTACTGAAGGACAAACTCCTCCTTGCTGAACCAGGCCAGCCTCTCATCCTGAGGGGTGTTCTTCACACAGTGGAGCCCCACCTCGCTGGCCTCCCACTGGGACTGGTCCAGGAACAACCTTTCCAGGTGGCCCAGGCTCAGCAGTGACTGGAGCCACACACACATAAATATACAAGAGTTCCCACAGACACACATACATACATACATACATACAAAAACACAGGAATATGTACACTCAAATACACAAACACATACACAAGAATACAAACACAAATGCACTGACACAAATACACATATACAACAATACATACATACAAACAGACACAAACACAAACCCATGCATATAAACACACAAATAAAGCCGTGTTACATGCACATACACACACACACACACATCAGATACAGATACATCAAAATGCAACACAAATCCCAAGTCCAAGTACACACACACACACACACAAACACACACATACAGACACAGGTACATGCAATGCAACACACACACACATATACATGTGTAACATCAACATACATTACACAGATACATCAACATGCAACACCAACACACACACACACATGAATCAACATGCAACAACAACACACACAGACACACACACATGGTAGCTGGAGGTTAGCGGGCCAACAGGAACAGGGTATTTGAGCCAAACAGCTAACTGGAGATGTGACACCCAGCAGGGTAGTTTACAGTCTGTCCTGACCTGGTGTCAGATAGCAATCCCAGCATCCCACAGCCCATTCCCGACACCCACACATCCACACCCGTGCACACACACACACACACACGCACACGCGCACACACACACACTCGGCAAACAATCAAGTCCGAAAATATCCTCCCCAACAAGGCAGACCCCAGGTGTCCCCAGGTGACTTTATAGAGGAAACTATAGACATTTCCAGAAGAGACTAGACATTTTCAGAACTGAATAGGCCTTTTATAGAGGAAAATTAACATTTATAGAGGTAACTGAATACCCATAGAGAAAACTAGACATTTCCAGCAGTGACTAAACATTTTCTGAAGTGACTAGACATTTTCAGAGACAGAGACTATGTTTCTGATGGATATCAAAATAAAGGCCTGAACTCACCGGGGAAATCTCCTTTAGTGTGACTGTGGACAGGAAGAAGAAGAATCGCCCCACCTGACCGATGGTGACTGTGGTCCAGGTTTTAACTGGACTGTGGGAGACATGAACACATTAGGGACACTCCTAGTTTTCTTATACAGTAGATTAGTGGGACACAATTCCTGTCGGTTAGAATGTGCTAATTAACAAATTCACAATTTGGTAAATTATATTTGAACTTTATCTGACTTACAGTGAATATTTTCATGACATCAAGGATCATGTAGGGCTCAGGCACCTTGCTCAAGGATGCACATTGGGGATTGAACTCAGAACCTTTCGGCTTGGAGTCAAACAAACTTTTATTCGCTAAATGCCTCTGAAGTAGGTATCAAACTGTTCATAGATGAAATGCATAAGAGCACCACTGTACCCGAAGACCCCTGGCTCCTGCAACATGGCTGCCACCTGCAACCTCTTGGTGGGGCTGTAGCAGAATCCCTGCAGAAGCTCCAGGTTGTCGAGGAAGACGCTGCGCCTCAGCTGCACAAACACCTCGTCCACCACAAACGTGGCCATGACGCCCAGAGAGTGGAACTCCTCCTCTGTGTACTCCCCCGTGTACATGCCCTGTGAGAGAGAGCAGAACTTCAGGACAATTCAGAACTTCAGGACAATTCAGAACTTCAGGACAATTCAGAATTTTAGCGCTCCCAATTTTTAATTCCTTTCTCATAGACCAGAACTTTGTCCACCAGCTCTTGAATTCAGTATTGCCTCATGGGGAAAACCACAACAAGAATAAAGTCCTGCTGCTTTCAGAGCACTGAATGAAAACACATTGGAAACTGGATGGGTCAGACATCATACACATTCACATTGTTTGCATCGTAGTATTTCTATCCAAGTTCCAAAGTATCCAATAAAAAACCAAGAGAACAAAGCTTAACCAGTCTCTGGACCAACTTGTCCACCAGGAGCTCCTGCTTGATCCTGGGCAGCTGGAGGAAGGACCTGGGGTCCTGGAGAATCATGGTCCTCAGAGTGTCCATCATGGCTGCAGGGAACTTCTTGACCGTGCTCACCCTGTCGACCGCAAGAAGACAGATGGATGGACAAAGGGGAAGACCTCTTAGACTGAGAGAGAATAGATACACTCATAGAATACTTTGAACAAGAATATGAGAATATAATAAATGTTAATTAATTATATCGTCATCAATGATGAAACAATCAGATGTACCAATCGCTTGACATCTGAACATAATCATCAGAATTACGATTTGGTTACCAAGTAACACCTAAATTTGGTTTGTGAAGATATTTGTGGTTATGTGTATGTATTAATAATGATATATGACCTAACACACATTTCATCAAGGCGTTTGTGAGTATTCACAGAACAGCCTATTGTGAGTGAACATTATGTTCACCCGATTGGTCTGGGATTTGCGTTATCCATCCGTTGGATTTGGAAAAATTCTGCTATTGGTCAAACCATTTCACGGAAACAGAGTAGATGTTGCAGAAGGCAATTTATGAGGACTGGTCACACTTACGGCAGGGCCAGAGCTATTTCTGCTCCCATATCCTCCAGTAGCTCAGAGAAGAACTCAAATTTGTACAGCTCCTCAATCACACAGTTTTTCTGTAGAGGGAAAAAAAGGTTCAGTTATCTGCCAGTGGATGCTGTTTAAATATGTTTGCAATGTGCATCGCTGGGGGTGAACTGGGATAGAAATCGAGTCTTGCTTCCTTGTTATCAGAAGATATTAGATATAACTAGATATTATTATATCTTATATCTATAGCATTCATCCTTTCATTTAGTCACTCAATGTCGAAAACCTGCTATAGAGCAAATAAATGTCTCTGTCATCTTGTCTTTGAAAGCCATGCTTTGTTTAATAGCAATGTTTTGTTTAGAATCAAAACAGAGCTCTGTATCAGTGACGTATAAACACTGAGCTCACCAGTGATGTGTGAAGGAGAGTTGGCTGCTCTCTCAGGAAGCGAAGGATATGTTTCAACGAGGAAGTGGACGGCCTCGCGATGAAGAGTCTCCGTAGCACCGGGCAGCTCACACCTTGACCCACCGTTCCAATGTTCCTGGGTTAACAACAAGAGCAGGAAGGAGCGGTCAGGGAGCCCCACTCCCATGATCCTTTGCTTTCCCAACCACACAGCTATTCAATTGTCTCAAGACTGGTCCAAACCCTAACCTAATTTTTTACCTAAACTAACTAATATTTAGACCCAATACCTGGGATACCCATTTTGAACTTTATGACTGTAGCTTCCCTTAATATAATACCCAAACCTTTACAGTTTCAGTCTTTATGCATAAACTTCATCAAAGCTACAACTTCTCAAAGCTAATAGCATAGCCTAACTATTAATAAAAGTACAACTAAGCTGAACACTTTATAACCTAACATTGTAGATATTCATTCATAAGATTTTGATACAAATTACATGATAATGCTGATGACCACAGCTCACACAGATTTGAGGTTAAACGTACAGGAAGTGTTCTTGGTTGAGGTTTGGCCGGGATTTCATCACTTCTCTGAATAATGCTTTGGCCTGCAGAGAAAGAAGAAGAAAATAAATGTGTTTCTGGCTGATAATGAATAGGAGTCTCATCTTGTGTTCTGATGTGTTGGACTGTATTATATAGTATTTTTCCTGCTGCACTTTAAACATAACTGGGAGCCACTCCAGGTCAAACTCTTAGGTCACTCGAGGAATAGTGTGTTATGATGTATTGTGTGTACTTTAACCATGTTTAATGGCAGTATGGGGATTTTAGGTCTACTAGCTGTGTGTAGTGACGGTATGGGGACCATAGCTCCTGTGTGTATTATCAGTATGGGTACCCAATAGCTACTGTGCGTATTATCAGTGTGGGAACCACAGCTACTGTGTATATTATCAGGATGGGGACCATAACTACTGTGTATATTATCAGTATGGGTACCATAACTACTGTGTATATTATCAGTATGGGTACCCTATAACCACTGTGTGTATTATCAGGATGGGGACCAAAACTACTGTGTATATTATCAGTATAGGTACCCTATACTGTATTTTTCAAAGATAAAGCCGCATTTTCTATAAGCCGCAGGAGTGGTAAAATGGGGTTGTATGCTAATACTACAAATAAGCCACTCGGTAGTATAAGCCGCTTCTTATTACACATTTTTGCCCACAACCTAAATACTTGCGTGTACTGCCCAATGCTTCCGTGAAACCGTAACAAAATGATTTAAATAGCACAATATTCCTTGCCGGTCAACCGATGGTTGAGTAAGCATCAGTGAGTAATTGGGAATAATGCAGATTCAAGCTTTAATAAAACCCTGAACCTTTTGACAGATTTAGAAAGCAAGGCAATATTTATTCTGCAAGCAATTAGTTTAGATGTGGAGGCTTTGAATTATCGTTCATGGACTGAGAGCACATTGTGGAATACGATCTTCCTTGTTTTTTAGTCAGTTATGAAGTGATGCCATTGTTTATTTCTTACGAGGTTATCATTTACTCGCAAACCTCTAATGTAAATGACCATATGGGCTTTTCATTGTGACGGCATTAGGAACTTCATGTTTATCACAAGTCCTTGTGTCAAATCTTTGTGTTTGCAAAATCTACATATAAGCCGCTCTGGAAAATAAGCCGCAGCTACAGTTTTGGTTCGTAAAATCACGATACAAGTCGCGGCTACATTTTCAAAATATACGGTAGCTACGGTGTGTATTATCAGTATGGGTATCATAGCTACTGTGTATATATCTGTATGAGGAGCTACCTTCTGTGTAGTGGTGGTATGGGGATTGTACCTTCCATGTGTAATAGCGTTATGGGGACCATATAGCTACTGTGTGTAGTGGCGATATGGGACCATAGCTTTTGTTATATTATCAGTATGGGGACACTGGCTATGTGTATGTATTATCAGTATGTGTATTAGCAGTTTGGGAACTATAACTAGTTGTGTAGTGGTGTTATGGGGACTATAACTAGCTGTGTAATGGTGTTCTGGAGACTATAACTAGCTATGTGTAGTGGTGTTATGGGGAATATAACTAGTAGTGTGTAGTGTTGTTATGGAGACTATAACTATCTGTTTGTAGTGTTGTTGTGGGGACTATAACTAGCTGTGTGTAGTGGTGTTAAGGGGACTAGAGCTGTGTGTAGTGTTGTTATGAGGACTATAACTAGCTGTGTGTAGTGGTGTTATGAGGACTATAACTAGCTGTGTGTAGTGGTGTTATGGGGACTAGAGCTGTGTGTAGTGTTGTTATGAGGACTATAACTAGCTGTGTGTAGTGGTGTTATGGGGACTAGAGCCGAGTGTAGTGGTGTTATGAGGACTATGACGAGCTGTGTGTAGTGATGTTATGGGGCTACAACTAGCTGAGTGTAGTGGTGTTATGGGAGCTACAACTAGCTGAGTGTAGTGGTGTTATGGGAGCTACAACTAGCTGAGTGTAGTTGTGTTATGGGGACTATAACTAGCTGTGTTAGTGGCAGTATGGGTAGCGTACCTGCTGTGTGTTCCAGGGCTGTGTGGTGGTGTACGTGCTGTTTGCTAGTAGTAGAGCTGTGCGGGGAAGCACGCTGAGCAGAGGAGTGATGGACAGGAGAGGAGACACCTTCACCAGCCAGTTCACCACATCAGGAGAACCCTGAATAATACAAGAACAAACCTCATGTTTTAACATAGGATGACATGACACATTGTTACTCAATGTCTTAACATAGCACAATAGGTACCTAAAGGTGCTATAGATAAGATCTAAGAGGTATTATTTGAGTGTCATTTGTTAGACATGGCATTGTCATACCTCATCTATTAGTGAGTGAAATGCGCTACGAGAATATCACAGCAAGTTCACTGCACCTGCATCGTTTATTGGTATAGATTATATTCAAAATCTTGCGCTCTTCTGCTTATTTTGCTCTCTCTTTCAACTCTCAAATCGTACCTACAGCCACTTTAATGGGTTATATGGACACATTGTACACAATTCAATTGTGTACAATTGCACAACAATGTGTGTGTGTGTGTGTGTGTGTGTGTGTGTGTGTGTGTGTGTGTGTGTGTGTGTGTGTGTGTGTG
>JAOPJO010000034.1:18492647-18515108 GCA_027123675.1 Molva macrophthalma | reverse complement strand
GTGTGTGTGTGTGTGTGTGTGTGTGTGTGTGTGTGTGTGTGTGTGTGTGTGTGTGTGTGTGTGTGTGAGAGAGAATGTGTGTCCACGTAAATGTGTATGTATGTTTGTATGCGTGTATGTGCATGCATGTGTGCACTACCTTTTGAAGTCCTGTACGGAGAGGTTCTTGTAGGCACCGATGATGCTCTGAGCTATGAAGTTCTGCTGCAGGACGCTGAGCTTGTTTCTGTGCAGCACCTCCAGCCCGTCCAGCAGCTGAGGAACACACATGCAGTCAGAAGAACTGACTGCAGTGTTCCCCAAATTTCTCCATGCACCCATGCGAGGATGCGAGAGATATTCATGCACGAGTACATTGCATTGCTAGCTGTTTATATATCGGAAGTCCGTCTTCTTCACTGTTCACTTAAATTATAAATTAATTAATTATTGAATTGCATTCACTAATAGTATCTCACACTTTGAATGCCGACTGCGTTAAGGGCAAGTGCACAACTTGGACATAAATACAGATGTAAACAAATCAAAACAAAATCTTGACGAAATGGCTGGGAACACTGCTTTCTCCTGTGATTGGAGGTAGAACAATCAGGTAGAAACTGTAGAAAACACAGTTGATTAAAACCAACTCTTATGTAGACAAATCAACAAAAACAATTGTAGCTAGTCCAATTTTGATTATATGCTTTGATTATTGCCAGCCTCACTTGTTGCTTTGGATAAAAGCATATCTGCTAAATGACTTGATTGCATACAGGTCTGATTGTTTATAATTTAAATGCACTTGACACTATGACATTCTGCCATACAGAATCAGTATTACACCTTTGATCCATAACACACGGTTGTTTAATCTCTCAACCACGAAACCTTCTCTAATATTGACCTGTATTCACATCTGACCAATTTCTGTCCCAGGCTCATTATTAATTCAACCATTCAAATCTTTACTTATTAAACATCATCGGCATCAACACCAGGCACAATAGTGTTGAGCTGCACAGAGAAGCTATCATCATCCTCATCATCAAGCGCTCCCGCTGAAAGCCTACTCGCGGCCAGCTCTGGCGCCAGCGGCCAGGCACTGATGGATCTGACCAAGGCACCAGCGCTCAGGTTTCCCCCCCGCAGCTAGGTGTCAGGAGCTGGCTGTGCCACTGTTACCTGAGCAGGTGAGAGGTGTTGGAAGCTTTGGAAGGGCAGGTAGACGATCAGGTTCCCAGTGTCCCTGATGAGAGAGGGCGCGGCGCTGGTCATGTTGAGCGGAGCCATGGCCCGGCTGAACCACTGGCCGAACGCCTTGCGCTGGGCCGCAGGCATGAGGGCGAGGTTGACGTTGATCGCTTCCTGACTAAATAGGGAGAAGGGATATCGTTTACTGAATCTGTGTGTGTGTGTTTGAATGTGTGGTTGTTTATATGTATGCCTGTGTTTGTGTGGGTGAGGGTGAGTGTGAGATGAGTGTGAGTGTGAGATGAGCGTGAGTGTGCGTGTGAGGCGCATGTGTGTATGCGTGCTTTAGACAAAGCACATTTGCTAAACAGTCGAGTGAAAGTCTATGGTCCCTATGTTTCTCCTCAATCAGTGCAAATATGTGTTGTAAATGTGTGTTGTAACTGCAAAGGTACAATCAACCGACAGCACATAAACACCCAACACAAAGAACCAGGCAGGATTATCTAGATTTAAATCCGGTCACCTGTTTCCTTAGCTAGTAATCTATAATTCATGGCTTCCAACACCTCACGACACACAGCCTCAACTTGGATCCCGACACCCGTGGTGTGTTGAGTGTGTGTACAGGGAGTCAGATAGGGTGTCTGTAAACCATGTTAATAAATGATACTGTTCCTGTGCTACCGGAGATACAAAGATTATAAAAAGTAAGTGTCCCATTTAGCATGTCGTACATGAACAAAAACGCTTAAAGTCAGGGAAGTATTTTAAGCTGTACAGATGGTATGCCGTCTTCATTTCGTTTTTGTTCATTTTAGACTAAAAATGAAAACCATTTTGTATGTTTTTGTTTTATACGTGGGTAAATATCATCAACATAGTAATCTATGCCATTTAGTCACTGTTCCTAAAATAAGATAATTTATAATAATTTATTTTAAAAAAAGAGTAAAATCTCCAATAGGCCGTAATAGTGCCTATTGGAATACTCTTCGACATCACAACGAAGGGACACCGGCTGCGAGGTGTGTGTGGATGTGTGGAGCTGTCTGGGCAGCAGTTAATGTTGATGGCTGGATCCCAAATAGGGTTAAGCTTCTAGGACAAGGGGTTAACTATTACTTTAAGTAGAATTAAAGTTATTGTTTTTAAGTATACTGTAACTGAAGTCACTTGGTCATCAGCCACTAAACCACTAAATACTTAAGTATGTCATTTGTTCACTAAGTCACTAAGCTAACTGAATCACAAGATGGCCACCACTCACACATTTGCGTTGGCCTGCAGCGGGGGTAGAGCTTTGATGTCGGCCAGGGAGGCCCAGGGGAGCAGAGGAGCGAGCTCTGGGAACAGACTGCTGTCTTTCCACAGATGGACAGGGAGGAACACAGACACCATGACCGATAAATAGTCATCCGTGAGCTGAAAAACACACACGGACAAGAGGTCAGCATCTGAGAACATCTATGGGGACATCATGCATTCACTAGAGAAACATAATGTATTCACCTGAGAAACAGCATATTTTAACCTGAAAGACATCATGTATTCACCCGGGAGACATGTATTCACCAAAGACACATGATATCATGTATTCACCTGAGAAACATCATGTATTCACCTGAAAGACATCATGTATTCACCTGAAAGACATCATGTATTTACCCGAGAAACGTCATGTATTCACCAGATACATAATGTATGGGAAACTGGGAAAATTATTGGAATAACCAGACACCTCATGTATTCACCATGGAAAAATAATATATTCACCAGAGACTACCCAGAGAAACATGTATTCACCACAGAAGCCTCATATACTCACCATTGATACATCATGTATTCACCAGATTAACATCATGCATTCACCTGAGACACATCATGTATTCATAATAGAAAATCATGTATTCACGAGAGAAACATAATGTATTCACCAGATACACATCATGTATTCACCAGGCACATAAATTATTCACCAGAGAAAAATTGTAAATTCACCAGATAAACATCATGTATTAACAATAGACAAATATTATATTCACCAGACCAACCAGAGAAACATCATGTATAAGGAAGAAACGCAATGTATTCACCAAATAAACTGCATGTATTTATCATAATACATCATGTATTCACCAGATAAACGTAATGTATTCACCAGGTAAAGATCATGTTTTCACCTGAGATACATCATGTATTTAACTGATACAAATCATGTATTCACGAGACACATCATGTATTCACCTGGGACTAAACATCATGTATTCACTATAGAAACCTCATGTTTTCACCACTCTGGTGAATACATGATTCACTAGATAAACATGATGTATTCACCAGAGACTTATCGTGTATTCACCAAAGAAACATAATGTATTCACCAGAGACACATCATGTATTCACCAAAGATATGTCATGTACTCACAAGAGAAACGTTAAGTGTTCTCCAAAGTTTAACCCCTACCTTCTCTTCAATGACCTGCACCTGTATTCACTCTTAAAGTCCCTTCATATGAAAGTGTCTGCTATAGGTCCTTTTAAGAGAGTGTGTGTTAAGTGTGTGTTTACCTGCAGGATGTTCTTATTGCGACTGTAGTACTGGAGGATCTGTCGGGCCATGGGGATGTCCACTGCACTCAGCACATCACGCAGACTCTCCAGAGGGATCCGGAAATACTCCTGTTCAGATCAATAAAGAGAGATCAATACATACCTGCTGCTGTTGTTATCCAATCATATCCTGCTACACATACAGTCTCCTTCTGTAGTATCCCTTCACAACCTAAAACAAATGCAGTCTCCTGCTCCGCACTGGATTGCCCAATGGACATCGTGACTTTGTGTTTGCGTATCCTTGTGTCTTTGTAAAGGATAAGATCCTTTCACTTGAATGAACAGCCATGATGGAAATTAATGAAATACTGGAATTACTCTATATATACTGATATACAGTAAGGAGGTAAGGTACTCAGATCTTTGGATGTACATGTGGAATTTGTACTTATTTACTTCTACTTTATTGGCCAATATGGTTGATTCACAGAGAATTACGATCACTGATAGTAATTACATGATGATTTAAACATCACCTGGATGAGGAAGGACCCTTTACTGGTGACATCTCTTCCTGTCTGCATCAGGCTGGTCAGTACTTTCTGTGGAGGGAAACACACAAAACCACACACACAAACACACACACACACACACTCTTAAATGAAGGCTACAAGACAAATGGGTAGGGATTAGGCTTTAACTTTGTTAACCAAAATATGTAAATAATATGTAATATGTTACTGTTCAAGACATTATGTCTTAAGCCAATTAGAACTAACCACACAATCAATTTCCGATTCATTAAATTACTATATATATTAATATATATTAATATTAAAGTCTACTTAAACCAATGTACTTTGTCATTATTAGTTTGCAAAGTTGTATGGTTTTTGCACTTCATTTGATCTTATTGCAGTGTGTGTATGCATGCATGCGTGCATGTGCAATCCAAGTGCTACCCCAAAGCACTGCAGGAGGACCCTCTTGTTGTCGAAGTTGGTCTCTCTCTTCAGGTAGAGGCTGATGGACTCCAGCACACTCAGCCGGATGTTTTCTGTGACGCGCAGCGACGTCAGCTGACTCTCCTCCAGCCCCACCAGCATCACCACGCTAACGCTGGCCGCCTGGCTGAGGGCCGACAGACCCTGCAGCCGCTGCGCCAGGCTCTCTACCCAGCAACGCAGTACCGCCTGCAGGGAGGCCGTGACGCCTGCCCCGGGCCTGCACACCGGAGCCAGGTTGGCCGAGCAGGACCAGTTAAACCTCTTCACCAGCTCTCGGGCCAGGCAGGGCTGGCTCTCCCCCGAGCCGCTGACGTTAGTGCTGTGGTTGGTGTAGTCGGAGCACAGCTGGCTCACCCACACGCTGGAAGTATCCTGGGCCAGCCGGGCCAGAAGGCTGATGTCTAAGCAGACTGAGGAGGCAAAGTTAGCCTGGTCGTAGTCCCAGCACAGAGCCATGAGAGAGCCGTCCGGGAGCGCCAGGTCCCAGCTGGCATACTGGCACTGCTCGGAGGGCTCGAAGCCCAGCAGCCCGTCTCCTCCGGATGAACCCACGGAGCCGCCAGGATGGGACCCGTTGATGCAGTGCTTCAGCAGCCAGGTGTTGTCCAGGTTGGCCAGGAGGTTCTGCAGAACGTCACCGTTGGAGCACACCCTGGTGGTGAAGTTGAAGGGGTCCAGTTCAGCACAGAGCGCCAGATCAGTCATGTCCACGATGATCGGCCTGGTCCACTCTGAGTACCTGCAAACCTGATCACGTAAAATACATAACATGCATACTGTGTTGGTTTGGGACGGTTAAAACATATGGTTTCTAGCAGCTATGGCCATTTATTGCAATATAGTATTGCAATACCATGCCTCACAGCACACATGCAGACACATATTCACACCACCGATAGCAGTGCCAAGAATGCACCATCCGCAACCAGCTCCTATGAGGCATGTAGGAGGAGCCTTTCTCAAGGACAATGCAAGGATGGGCGGTGCCTTTGGTGGTTTAACCTACTAGTGCGTTCGCCATGTAGTCAACAATACGCCTTGTAACGACCCAGCTTTAAGTCCATCCTTCAGTCCTATGCTACTTAGGACTACTTGTTACTCCCTCTGTCTATCCACCCACTTTCCTGTCCGTAAAAATGCACATAGCGAATCAACCAGCAAACCCTCCAGTCGCCAGTAAACCTGTTCACCCTCCAGGATAAAAGCAGCTAGCTGAGCCTGAACAACAACACACCTGTGGTATCATCTCCGCCATGTCCCTGTCCCTGCACACCGTCAGCAGCCACTCGTTCTGGGGCTCCTGCGTCAGCTTGTTGAACAGCGTGGAGTTGCAGCACACCTTCTTGGTGAAGTTGCTCTGGTCGTCACGCCAACACAGCCCCACCACCGAGGGGTCCACGTGCCGGCTGTCCCAGGTCTCGTAATTGCACCAGTCAACGAAGCTTAAGAGCTGGGATGGCGCCGTGGTGTGCGGGGCTTCCTGCGGCACGTTGGCGCAATGCCTTGCCAGCCACTGGTACGCTTCGTTCTGCAGCAGCGCGCTGAGGAACGTGGCGTTGGCGCACACCTCGGCGACGAATCGGTCGGCGTCGACGCGGATGCAGAGTGACATGACGTCCAGGGAGATCACCATGACGTCGTGCCACTCGGAGTAGCGGCAGGACATCGCCACCAGCGCCTCCAGGGTGTCTTCCGTTGGTGACGGCGGGGCAAGGTGCGTGCAGTTGGGAACCAGAGCCAGGTTCTCCGGGTTGGTAAACAAGAGGGTGTAGAGGCCCACGTCCTCGCAGACCAGATCCTTCAGCCTGTCGCCGTCCATGCTCCAGCAGAAGGCCACCATGGCGGACGGCACCAGCATATCCGGCTGGGCCATCCAGCCTTGGTAGCCACAGAAGAGGCTGAGCAGCATTCCTGGATTCGACGACCAGTTACCACAGAAGCCGTACATCCAGTGGTTGTTGGGGTCCGACAGCAGCTTCATCATGAGCGGCGGTCTGTCACACACCTTCTCCGCGAACATGACGCGGTCGTTATCGGAGCAGAAGCTCACCAGCCACGCGTCCACCATCTCGACTTGGAACCAGTCGTCATAGATACAGACCAGGGTTCTGAGGTTGGGGGACGCCCTGGCATGTCGGGGCTGCGACGGGGGGAGGGGCAGGACAGGCGGCGGCAACGGCGTGTAGCCTTTGGTGTCGCAAGCGGGCGCTTGGGTGAAGACGGGCGACATCAGCGCCCGGATCGCGTGACACGTGTTACCCCAGACGTGCTCCAACTGCGCCGGGCTGAGCCGGCCGAGGGCGCGGCAGAACACCGCCAGCGAGGAGGAGGGTCCCTCCGGTGGGGCGGCGGATACGTCGGCACAAGTGGTCTCGTTAAAGACGGCGAGGTTGTGGCGGTCGCACCGGAACAGGGAGTCCTTGTCATCGCCGGCGGCAACCGTTTCGGAGGCAGGGGGGGGGGAGCGGCTGTAGAGGCCGGCAGGACTCGTGCATTCTGGGCCGGGGTAGCTGCACAGATAGGGTTCTGGGGCCAGGAATATGTCCAGTATGGAGGGGCCGAAGGACCAGCTGACGTTATGTTTCATTCCCCTGCAGAGAGAACACACGTCACCTTGTGTTTACGGGGTTCCATGTCGTGTGTTTAGAGTATATTTCAATATGCTCTAAACACACAACTAGATGAGAAAATGCTTAGCTGATGTTAAGAAGACTGCTTACCACATAATAAGCTGCTTCAGATTCCCTGCAGAGCAAGAAAAGAAAAAATAATAATTTTCAACATGCTACCCTTCTCTTCAATGGTATTACATTTATATATGTTTATGGGCGTTCCTTACCTTGCTGGCATTGCTCATTTTTATTAAGCGAAGGAATTGCAATTCCAAACTGTAAACCAATTTTGACATAATCAATGGGGACTTGGATAAGTGTCGCCGTCATCGTGGAGAAATACGACACAACCATGTCCAAAAGTCCACTTATAGACGACATCAGACTGCCAGACAGGGGTACCTGTGACAGGGCCGATACAAGCATTTCCTGGAACCTGGTGAGTTCCGCCGATCTCACCTCGTCCATCCTCAAGTAGGTCCTGATTAAGCTGTCCGCACCCGTGTCCATGGGGGTACATCCCTCGGACCTCATGAACGAGAGAAGCGCCAGCAACGGTTGAGCAAGTTCCAGAGAGACCGTCCTCGTTAACTCTGCTTCCAGGCCACATTCTGGAGTTCCGGACAGAATACACACGAGTGTGTTGGGAAGGTTGTTGGTGAATCGCTCGCTCATTAACGGCATGAAGACTGAATATAGGTTGACTAGGACGCTATAATAGGAGTTTAAGTTGACACCCTCCAACAGGGATGGGTCTCCTCCGGATCGGGACGAAGCATCTCCTTGGATATTCCCCGACCTTGAGTTGCTGCCTTTTGTTCTTGTATCAGCAACAACTTCATTTTCTCTGGTCAGTGATTGGATTTGTTCTATAACGCGCCGGATTTCCTCCTGTAACTCAGCGCCGCTCTGCGGCGGTTGGATTTGGAAGCACTCTTTAACATCGCAAACTGTTCCTGTTGAGAGATGAATAGAGAATATGGCGGGTTTAGACCCCGAAGTTTTCTAAAATATAGTGAGCTGGCAGTTTTAAAGAAAACAGCATCTGGAAGTTCGAAAGACCATTCGGCATGTTCTCATTTAACCCATGAATGTATAAGATATAACTCTAATCGTCAACCACCTGGATGTCCCGCCCCCGAACGAAATGTAAAGCCCCCCTAAATGTATAATCCTAGAATCATCTTTGGAATAGAGATAGACTATCAATAATTGATTGTAAATGTTTTTTAGAAAAGGTGCAATTGCAACATGACTAGATAGAGAAAACACATAAGCCATAAAATGAAAAAGTATAACATGTTTGATATGTATGGTCTATGGTCTGAGGATATTGAGGCTATATGATTTAAATTCAACAGGCAAACTGTAACAATAGTTGATTATGTATATTGATTATGTATACATTGTACTACTAATTTGTATAGAGCAGAATTGGTGCAAATTTGCTCCTGTCACTTAAAACCAAATTATATCAAACCAAACAAATTATGTCACCAGCCTCCTTTAGCTGTTTGTATAAAAAGGACACTTACCAAAGAGGATGCACACAATACAAATGGTAGGGGTTGACCACATTTTCTCGACGTTCACCTCAAAATGTCCAAATAAAAAATAAAAAATATCCGCTTTTCTTATCCCGTCAAGTTAGAAAACACTAATTTCATGCAAAGTGGAACATCTTAAAATCACCAGCTTCATCTTGATTATGAAACAACAAGTCTCATTTTCTTTTGCTCTGAATATTGTCCAATCGACCACGTCAAGGTGTTCCGTCTGTTCTTTGATCAAGGGATGCTCAAGAAGAAGACCAGATAAGACGGGGACCTAGTGTGGACTGACCTGGCCTACTAACTGTCTTGGAAACCACTCACATGTCTGAGTGCAACGCTATACCTGCTGCTCTACCCAATGCTCTAAAGTCTCGTAATTAAGGCCAACAGCGACGGACGAGGTGCGAAACGCGGAACGGATTTCGCCGGAAAAAAATAAAAAAGTTTGGCCATTAGTGATGAAATATTCATGATCCGTGTTGATTAGCTCCTCTCATGGCTCTTGTCTGAAACCGGAGTCCGGTCACTCAAGACAACATAAGATACCCTGACATCTGCTGGTGCGGAAAATCTTGCGATAATAAAAACCAGTAAGTGCAAGGTAGTTACAGGTTGTTGCAGTCATTAGTTTGTCCGGAAATGCATAATCAAAGACCCGCTATACGTTGTTGTAACACGGAACAACGACGATGATACAAACTTTGAGTGGAAGTTATAAAATAAATATATAAATCGGTATTCGCAGGAGTCGAACCAACCTTCTTCTGATCCGTAGTCAGACTCCCCACTGGACCGTATAGAGCCCCATAAATAATAACCGTAGAGTAGGCCCAACGATGCTGCATCTTTAAACAATAAGTTAGCCAAAATAAGTGAGTTTAGTATTCATGAAGGAAATTAATTATAATGGCATACTTAACATTGGGCTGTTTGGGAAATATTGTTATTCTGATTACTTTATTCATTCCCGGGGGTATTGTTTGACGCAGTAAAACAAGCCCCTATGTGAGCAGATCAGCGAATGTAGTCTTTGAGGGTAAGGTAAGGTATCACTTAATCAAGGAAAACCTCAGGCATAGCCAACACCTATAAGCCTGCATGAGACACTCCACTCGGTAGTTCAAGCATGCACAAAATGAAGACAAAAACACACAGGAGGTTAACTTTAAAACTTTGTTTCAGAAAGTCATTGTAACTGTATATACACTTTACAATAGCATAGCCTTTTGGCCAAGAAAGATGTCTTTAAGCATTTTTTTTTAAATACATCTTTAGCACAAATAGCATTTCCTGCAAGTAAAATGGCTGAACAGATATTGGGGGGAAAAAAAAAAAATCTGTAACACGATTGCTTTTTTTTCTGCAGAAAAGAAGTGCCTTGATTAAAGTTAACCAGGACCTTCCTCATATAGCAAGCTTGATTCTCTACATGCTAAGTTAAACAGTTTAGTGACACTGTGCTAAACTAAACATACATACAGATAGTTGTAAGAAAAAAAGACACTCCATCTTATGTAAAGTTAAATCTTCATTAATACATTTAAAAAGTAGATACGACATGCCTTTTGAAATCAAAAATACAAAAGATTTTCCTTATTTAAGGATTTTTTTAAACATGAATCAGTTTGTTATTGTACAACACCCAAGTGTACAATACAAATGGTAATGCACATAAAAATGAGCTGGATGACAAATATCAAAACACCTCCTGCCCGATCCTTCAGAAAAAAAACAAAACAAGCCCAGCTCACAATCCGCACCATCCTCCCTTAACCATCTCTCCAACACCTGGGGTGCTCAATCGTAAAGGGACAGCATTACCCAGGTGGGACCCCCTGAAATAACTCATGCATTGTTAACTCCCCTCCAGTCCCCCACCTAGTAATTCCGAGGGTCTGCGTGACATGCCCCACACCACAAAATCTTTTCATTTTAAAAAGATTAACCAACGCACAGGGACACCAAACACCACCATTAGCACCAGCAGATGTCCATGCTTTAGTTGATATGGTGAATGGCATCGCTCTGCACCTATTTCAGCCAATCAGAAAACGGCAACTGCAGTATGTGCATTGTTTCACCAGAGGGGTTGCTGTTGCTGCCATTTGGTTTCAGGTTTGGTACCTCTTTCAAACTGAAATAGGCAGCGATGAGCTGTGGAGAATGAAGGAGGGTGTGCTGCTGGAGCTCTCTGCATCGCTTACATTCAGAGTCTGGCACACACGCGCACACGCACACACATACATACATACATAGCGCCCAGGGAGTGATCAGGCTAGACTCGAGTTATGGTTCTCCTGCTAGGAGAGGCATGGATACGCAGTGAGCTGTTTGTGCTCTACAAGCCCGGAAGAAGGAAAAAGGGAAGCCATACTGCTTTGTTCATGGACCACAACTATATACGACACAACAAATAAAACCAAGCCCCGTACTTCTCCACATCTTAGCCGTCTTAACACAAGAGGTCTTGATTGTCTTCTTCTACAAAACCCGGGGGGGGGGGTTAAACCAAGATGTGTGGCACTGTAACCTCAACGCACCAACACCAAGGAAAACGAAGACGAGGGGATTCAAGGAGTATTTCTACAGCGCTTCATCGGTCTTCCCAAGCCAACACCAGAACCTAACGCCGCGGAACTGAGAACATGGGGAGTCGAGGTGGTGGTCCGCTCCCCAGCATGGTGGTGGTGGTGGTGGAGGTTACGCATCCAGCACTAACAAAAACAATTCCTACGACGACACATCATTGGGGCACGACCTCCGACCCTCTGAGGGTTCCGTGGAGAGGGACATCGAGTATTACTAAACCACACTGTCCAAAAGCGCGGCGGTAGGGCAGAAACACATTCATATAGTTGCCGTTTGTCAACAAAATCACACCGTAAAACTGCATTCCAAAAAAAAAAAAAAAAGGCATCAGAGAACATACACAAAACAGGGTCAAGGAAAAGAGACACTGCCAGATGAGCAGGGAGGTGTGGGGACTGGCGCTGCAGTGGGAACGGCCAACAGACACGGGTACCAGAAAGGAGCTGGTCCACAGGCTGGCCAGAATCCATCACATGCTGGCAAAGAGGTGCTACAGGAGTTAATCTCCAAGAGCTACAAACACATAGCCATCAAGTTACACATGAGAGCTAGCCGAGAGCTAGCTCTGAGCTGAACAACGACTGGGAGCAGAAAACAATACTGATATCAGACCAAAGACCATTAAAAACAAAAACCATATATAGAAACTTAACTTTGACACGTATCACTTTAAAAATGAATGCCCTTTAATGACCTGTTGCGTGTTTCAGGTAAGCAGACTTCAAGCCAATTCTTAATTAGAAAGCCATCATGTGTTTACTTATAGTTTGAGCGTGCCCGGTTCCGTACACCGGCACGGCGTCCAAACCTCAGCATACCGTTTAGTCATGTGACCATACAGGGACCCTCGCCCACCCAACCCAACCCACCCATCTATACACAAACCGTTTTAATTTTTTCTTTTTTTTTTACTAAAAACAAAATGCCAGCAGCCAAAGTGATGCAAAATTCAGCTGTAGAGGAATGCATAATGACATCTTAGAGGCTACTACATGTTCAAAAAAGGTGGGACATGGAGGCAGTCCAACGCAGTCCTGTAGACGAAGAAGTCGTCGTCCATTTTGGAGTCTTTTTCACCGAGCGGAGGAGCACCAGGGGGGGGCTGGTTTTGGCGTGAAAAGGACTAGCCGGAGCTAGAGATCGTCGTTTTAAAAAGGTGGTCTTCCCCTAAAATCTGTTTACAGGCGTTACCGCAGCAACGGGAGAACAAAAGGAGTCCACACAGCTCCTCCAGGAAGGTTGGTTTCATTTTTCCTTCTCATTTCGTTGGTAGAAAAAAATATCCCGCCCCCGGCTTTAAAAATCTTTATATTTCTTCATCATCATGATGTTTAGTCTTAAAATCATTTAGGGTTTAAAAAACAAAAGTGAAAGGAGAAGGAAGGAAAGGGGCCGATGATTTAACAGTAATGGTAATGTTGTCGAGTTTGTCTGAAGGAGGGCTTTTTACATGTCCGCTGTTGATGACAGTTGTCCTGTAACCACGGTGACTCAGTCCGGGGGCAGCAGGTCGTGTAGCCGGAAACGCTCTCGTACGTGTGGGCGGACATCTTGGTTCTGGAGAGACGACATAAAAAAAGAAAAACATGCATCTCAGCTTCAAATACTCAAATCCATATCTGGTCGAGAGCACACAGTTCTAGGACAAGAACTGAGTGTGTAGGACTGTTTCTATGTATTTTACAGAAATGTCCATATGCAATGAACTCACCATCTCTACCAACTTCTCCAGGAAGGGAACCAGCTTCAAGAGCTCATTGTCATTCTTGTCCATGAACCAGCTCTCTATTGGAATGCCATTGGAGAGCTAAGGGGAGAGGGGAGGGTTTAATCACCATGACAACTAGTAGTTGTTCCTGAAATACCAACCATCTCTAGCTATTAACATTTCTGCCCATGTTTACCAAAATTTTTCTCCGATATACAGTCAAATATATTTCACAGTCTCAACACATATAAAACCATCAATTCATCATCATAGCTCACCATCTATATTATAGCCAAATATCTACAATTTAGCAGAAGCTTTTAGCAGACATCTTTTTAAACACAGCCTACAGGTAGACTGTGGACATTGGGCTTTGAGTCCAACAGCCTAGCCATTAGACTATCATGCCCACTTACGAAACTATCACTTCTACACTATACTACACTAACTCTACACTGGTTCTATCATTTAGTAAAAACTGTAACCGTCTCGACTGTTCAGCCAACATACCAAATGGTCTCTATACCAACTGTGAGACTACTAAGAGGATGTTTTCTTGCCAGTATACAGAACAGAGATCCTCCACTCCAGAGAGTGATGGGTTCACAGCGCACCTGGTAAGCAAAGGCCTGCGGTGAATTGTCAATGATGATGGTCTTGGAGAGATCTCTGCCCAGGATGTTCAGGTCCTTGATGTAGTTCCCCTGCACACAAACACAGTGCTCGCGGAAGAGCCGGTGCCTGCATGTGCAGCAACACAGAGATTGTAATATGAGTCAGGTGCCGTTCACACTGAAAAAGTTTGCAGGGTGTAAACCGCGAGGTGGACTGCGCTACTTTTTGGTTGAAGCCATTTTACTATGGAACTTCTGCATCTAAACCTACAACGATGTTGGCCGCTTTTTTCTTGAGTTGCTTAGCGAGGCGCACAGCAAAAACGCATTCGGTGTGATCGGGGCTTACGGTAATCAAAACGAATGAATGGTTCATAATGAAAACAAAATGAATGATTGGTGGTTTGTAACGAGGTGTGCTGAGCAGCAGGCTGAGTCCCACCTGACTAGCTGTTTCTTGGGGTCCAGGATGTTGAGCAGTTTGTCTGCATACACCTTCTTGGAGGCCGTGAAGAGGATGATCTGAGCAGCAACGACAGGATCAGTCACGATAACCAAGGGCAGATGCAAATTCAGACAAAATGCCAATTCTACTGCAGCTCCTAGAGGCGTTTGTGGTAGTTACCTCATAGATCTGGGACATGCGCTCCAGGAACTCTCTGAAGAACGGCCTGAGACGCACGTAGACCTGCATGAAACACCACCATTATCCACACACCCACATCTCACCGTACAACATGAGGCAAAGACATCTCATTAATAAAACATGAACCCCCCACCCATGTCCCCAGAACAGATCAGTATGCACTGAATTGGTAGCGAGAACATGCAGTTATAAAAACACAAATACATACATATTTAAGACATGTATTTTATTAATCCCACATTCGGGATGTTTTGTTTAACCTAACAGAAGAGAAAAGGGATGGGTCTTTGCATTGTAGATGTGACATTTTTCCATTGTTCTTGTTCTACCAGGTTCTCCAGTGCTCTAGGCTGAAAGGTGGACACTGTCTGTGACGTCTGATCTGTAGAGTACATCAGGGCAGGCCAGCCTGGACTACTGGGTAAGGCTGGTAGTGTACATCACATTAGGCTCAAACCCTTGTTCCCAAAATGTCAAAATAAAAGTCTAACCAATAACTTTATGTTCTAATTTGTGCTTTGTAATCAGCATCTAGAAAAATATAAACAAAACAAAAATACAAATACAGAGCCCAGCAATATCAATTGCTTTTTGGCTTTGAGTATTGTAAAATTAAATGAATTAATTATGGTTCTACTAAATATTAAACAGGTCAGGGACAGGGGATCCACACAACACCCTGTTTCTCTGAAGCAACCAGTGGGACAATGTAGGGACCCTGAGAGCCCAAACACCCAGGTTCTCTGAAGCAACTAGTGGGACCATGGAGGGACCCATTGAAGGACCCTGAGAGCCTCAAAGCCCTGGTTCTCTGAAGACACCAGTGAGACCAGAGAGGGACCCATGGAGGGATCCGGAGAGCCTCACCTGGTAGATTACATCCTGGAAGAGGACAGGGAAGGTAAGTGCTGCGTCCTCCAGCTCATTCAGACTGCAGTGGACCAACGTTTCGTCCTGCGGAAACACAAGTCCAAAAACAACTAAAAGATATTTCTATAACAGGAAAAATGCTTAATATAGGCATTAGAGTGCCTTATTATCCTCTCTGGACAACAGTCCCGTGTGTTTAGACTTCAATCCCCACACCGATGCTTTTCAAAGCTCTGCATGTGGCTGGTTGTCATGGCAACATATTATATGGCGTTTATCTTTGAAGCTGTAGTCTCTTACCTCTCCCGTTTGTTTCACCCATTCATACACCAAGCAACCAAGCAAGGCAACAGCCAGCGTGTCGGTATCATTAAGGGTTAGGCGTCTTGCTCACAGACACTTAACTAGGAGCCAGGGACCGAACCAGCAACCTTCCGGTGGCCAGACAACCCCCTCTACGCCCTGAGCCACTGCAGACCATGTGTGTGAGTACAGAGTGCTGACCAGGTCTAACATCACAGAAAACTCTGCATGAGGTAAAGCTGATTTGTGCATCATGGAGTGTGAGAGAGTGTTAAGAATGTGTACAGTATGTGTGAGAATATGTGTACAGTGTGCTCACGCTAGCTTGTATCCGGTTGAAATGTAAAATGTTGTATTCAAAGTTGTATCACAGGGGAAACAAATGTGTGACCAATCAAAAAAAGCAGACCAAGAAAAATAACGCGAAAGAGGGATTGAGTGTGTGTGTGGTGTAGCACCAGAGAAAACGTGGGCATGCATCGGGTCTCCAGAGGTAAGGCTGGTTTGTGTACCATGTAGTGTGATTAAGAGTGTGTACAGACCAGGTCTAGCACCAGGGAGAACTCTGGCGTACTGCGTGTCTTCAGGGGTAAGGCTGGTTTGTGTACCATGTAGTGTGATTAAGAGTGTGTACATACCAGGTCTAGCACCAGGGAGAACTCTGGAGTGCTGCGGGTCTTCAGAGGCAAGGCTGGTTTGCGGGTCAGCTGCTCTTCAGTGAGAGGAGGAACGTGCTTGATGAAGAAATAACTGAAAAACACAACACAGATAACACGGTTTACATAGTGTAACAGAGTACAACAGGCTTCACCACATTATAACAGCCATCAGGGTGGACACTCCCACATTGATTCTTTTGGAATCAATGTGCGTCAGTCAGTATGGAGTTTGTGGACGACAAAGCAGGGACTCGCCGTACAAGTACTTCACAAAATGTCAACACAAAGACCAAAGTGCTATATTTATATTGTTTACATTCCTGGCAGGTGCGTTTACGCAAAATGATCTTAGGCAGAAATGGCACAAAGTGATTTTGACAAATGATTGGTTATGGATGTCTTCATGAAAGTAGCATAGACAGTTACAAAGGTTTGTTCAGCCAGATCGGTATAATCCTATAAAGAAGCCTATAGCAAAAAGTGAGCCAAGACAACTACAGAACTGCCTTGGAATGAATAGACATCCTTTAACTTCTTTCTTAACACTAAAGTAATATGATTGACAGCAGCAACACCAGACTCACGGATCAAACACCTCCCAGTCCTCCTCGTAGGTAGGCTCAGCTGGCACCGTAGTGGGGGCGACGTCCACGTAGGTCGTGTCCGGACCGGACCCTGGAGCTATTGGAGGGGACGGGAGAAGAGACCAAAAAGGGATTTAAATTCAAACACCTTGTGTCCCATTGGATAAAATGGAAAAATATTAAAGCCAGTCCTCCCTGCTAACTCATGAGAAAAAGGGGGGGGGGGGTTTCCTGAATCCAGAACACCTGTAAGGCGGTCCATGTGGAGCCAACCCCCTAATCATTTTGTGTTTGTGTTTCAACATGTAAGTTGAACAGTGTGTGTAGTAGTGCAGTGATTGGACAGAAAGCTCTTGTGTAGCCATGACGATTATCTGCAACCCGGCGTCATGCTTATCCTCTGTGACCATGGCGATTACCTGTGAGTGGCGGCAGGTCAATGTCTGGCTCCAACTCTCCCGCTTCCTCCATTTTCTCCTCCTCCTGGGGGGGAGGGGGTGGAGGAGGAGGAGGTGGTAGCGGGGGGGCCACTGAGGCGAGGGGGGCCCGCAGCGCTGGGAGCGGGGGCCCGGTGGGGTAAAGGGAGGTGGCGCTGGGGAGGTCCTGCACAGACGTGGCCGTGCAGGTGGGGATCTCCTCCACCTGCTCCATCTCCAGCTGCTTCACCACCTCCTCCGCCTCCACCGCCTGGTCTGGGGAGTCAGACCCTGCTGGTGCTACCACAACACACACACACCAGATTATTAGAAACATATCAGACACAGGATACAAAACTACCAAAACAAACTCACAACAGTCCATAACACTACCAACACACCAGGAGATATTACCAGATTACTTGTACTAGCAACAGGACAGAACCGTCCCAACCCATTACCAGATTAGTACCACTGTAGCAGGACAGATTACAAGATTATCAACAGGGCACAAAACAGATTTACATATAATACCAGATGGACAGATTACCATTTACCACCACCATAGATTGATATATTGTCCAGATTGAATGTATTATGTTCCACAGTATGATCGCTGTAATTGTATTAGTTAGATGAGCATTACAAACTCAGTACTAGTTTGGTGAATCTGTACTACTGTAGAAAATTTGTACCACCAAGTTTTCAAGACATTCCCTTGGAGCAACAAAGTGAACAAGCCGAACGAGGGGACCAAGACAAAATTGAGCCCAGAACGTTGAGAAAAGGTCCTCGGTGGTTCTGGTCAAGTACCGTTTTTAGCTGGTGAGAAGAAGTTGAAGACGGGGGAGAAGATGGTTCCCAGGAGGGTGGTCCGGGGTGGGCTGACGGGGAGCTCCACGTCCGTGGTCTCCTCCATCTTTCCGTTGGCCTTCTCCTTACTTCTGTCATGGTTGCTGGTCTCTGGGGGAACAGAAGGAGGAAATGGACCATTGGTATAAATAAACAAATTAAATAGATCGATTAACGCTTTTGACAAAAATAATTAGCTGTATTTTATACATTTTGTATGTACATTGTTGTGTATATATGTGCATGTTTTTCTGCATTTCATTTGTTAATTGCTGTACTGTAATGTTGTAATGTGTTTACATTTAATTTCTCCATCTCGAGCAGATCAATTGTGACAGAAACCATTTCCTTGCTTGATTCATAAAGTACTCTGAATCGGAAGCTTTCCCCACACAAGGTTTTCCCAGCGGGAAAACAATGTAATCCAAATGGATAAAGTGGGACCCATCCATCACCCGGGCTAGTAGCACCACTTACGTCCGTTGGCAGGGCCTCTCCGGCTGGGCCGTGCCAGGGGTCTGCCGGCTGGGGTCGAAGAGATCAGGTTGTTGTCCACATCACAGTGGAGACGTGCCTTCTTGGCTGGGCTATCCTGTTGGACCTGTAACAATTGAAAAGTCACAACACGGGAGTATAGATAAATTAAACAAGCCTTCCACTTCCTTAAACAATATCCTGGTTAAAAAGGGTAATGTGTGGCAGAAAGGGTACATTTGTTCAATCATGGGACGAGTCTTGTAATATCTAGTAAGAATTGTTTTTTCAAAATGGACACAGATAACATTTTCGTTCTAGTCAAACTTTATCATAAGATGCATGTTCCTAGCAGACTGTATAGAACACAGCCTAAATGATGCCCTGGCAGTAGTGGCAACTTGAATGGTGGATACTTGCTAGGTTTGGCAGAAAAAAACAAAACAACAAGACAACGCGTGAGCCTTTCTCATCTGATCACAACTGCAAAGCTGAAGATGCTGCTTCCAAGACGCAACTTGCATCAAAAATCACAAAAACAAGCGGTACAACCACATGAGTATGAGTACGGCAATTTGGCCGGTGAAGCGCTTGATGACTGCTTCCTTGGAGACATGCGTCACCACCATGATCATTGGCCCTGGCCATTGCCAACAACCGATGACACCCATGACTAGTTGTGCATGAGCTGGTCCTAATATTTTAATTGGATTTAAAGTCCAACATCTGGAAGGTTGCCATCTTCTCTGGGGTTAGCCAAAATGCACAGCAGTTTATAATGCTAGTTAATTCTTGTAGCCAGGTGCTAGGGTATTACCGCGGAACTGTTGTACTTGGTGATTCACATGTCGAGTCGGGAGAGGAAACACAATGACATAAGTCCACTGGGCGCGCACGTTTTAATGGCAGGTGTGAGCAATCCGTGCCAGGGCCTATCCGGATATATGTGGACACAGGACACCAGAGGTGGACAGGGCCAGTGTTATGTGCCACTGTGTTTGCATGCGATTGGTCTGCAGAAGGTGTGACTAATACATGCCTGTCTGTAGACACCAAGATCCCACACTGAATTAATGAGATATTCATGTGAAACCTTCTTTTGTAGATGTTCATTTGCATGTATCGGAATATAATGTTGAAGAAAAAAAAGTGGCTAATGTGGCTAATTATTGGAGCTATGGGCAGGTGTATGGGCAGGGATGAGCACTGATCCAATCAGAGCACCACTACTTGTGGCATCAGTATGATGGTGGTCTGACTGTATATCTATTCCCATGTCTACGCCTCTGCTCCTGGTACGTAAATCCAATGGAAACCCCAGATAATGATGCTGTCCAATAGCAAAGGAGCCAATGGGAAACAACCTTATGAAGTATGGAGAGCAGAGTAACTGCTTCCTCATCTGAGGTAAATTAGTAAGAATCCCACAATAGACTTGCACCAGAAATGCACAAATTCTCATTACTAAGAAGGTTGCCATTATGAGCAGTACAGGACTGATCCACTGATAGGAAGGATTCAAAACAAGATCAGAATAGATTTTTTCCAAAGTAACACTTCTAAGAAAGTGATAAAAAGAAAAGTCAGATCCATGAAATCTATCAACGGTCTATGTTGTTGTTATTTTTGTAGTTATCATCATGAGTGCAACAGTTTAGAAAGTAGTCTGAACTGGGCATCAGATGGCTGCCTGCTGGGTAACAGCATGGCTTGATTCATTTTAACACTGCATTGTATTACTGTGAATTCAACTTCACAGAAATAATCTTTAAAACACCAAAGGCAGGAAATATCCATCATCTTAGTGGTGGGATATTATGAAAACACTGTTTTGGATGAACATATGCCTTTGATTTGTCTGAGCCTTCTCTGCTCCTAAATGCAATCTGCCATCTCGGAGGTGGTTGTCATTCTCAAAACAAACAACAACAGCAGGGCGGTAGGAGGTGTAATTGTCAGCATAGTAGTCTAGTACATTCCTGCGTGTATATCCCGCATCGTGGAATCAAAGGGCGAGTAATGTATATAGTGAGTCTGTCCGCGAGGACAAGAGTTTCAGCCAAGCAGGACTTTTCCACCAGTTCTTGTGCCTGTTGCTACACACCCACTGTGTGAGCCAGCAGCTAAATTTAGAATGATGCCTGAGCTCTCACCGGACGAGCTGCAGCATTCCAGTAAGCCTGAGAAAGACGACACTATGCTCCGACACACACTGGAATTACAGCTGGAAAAATACACCCTGGCCAATACTACACTACGTTCTCAACAAGGACAACTGGTGGGCAAGAGAAGAATGGTTCTCCGCTCGACCGTGGATCCTGTCGCCCATGTACAGTAACTGGGAACGAAAGGCGGGAGTTTACTCGTTGATTGACAAACTCTATTTCCCATGAACCCCTTTCCAAGTCGTGCCACCAATCTCTGCCAATTACAACTCGTTCCGGGGAAAACAGCTTTGCTAGTTAAGCGGACGTTACCTTGACAGCGTTCCCCCTGATGAACTTCTTAATAGTGGAGAGCAGGCCCCTCCCACCACTGGTGGGCGTGTCCTCCTCGACGTCGGAATGCCTGCGCTTGGTCCGCGAGGGGCGGGGCGCCACGGCCGGGACGGACTGCTGGGATGCTTTACGCATTCTCAGCCTCATGGTTTCAGCAGTCACATGTACGGCTAAACGAGACCAGGAGGGAGGGAGATGGAGCAACACGTTAGACACTTTTCAAATTTCAATCACAGGGGTAGAAGGCTGAAACGGTCATTCATAAAGCAAAGGCGGTGGAGGAGTGTGCTTAAGTTTAAATCGACTAAATATCAGTACACATTTCTTATGGAGATGCGGTGGATTTCTAGAGTAGAGGGGTGGTAATACTTGTGGTGGTGTAGTTATAATAGTCTTGTGAAGCAGTAATGCTGTAGATCTACTAGTTGTCTGTTTACTTGCGGTGGTGTAGTAATGTTGTACAGTAGTGATACTAGTACTTAAATTGTTGTGGTACTTGTCTGGTGCTGTAGTAGTGTAGCAGTTTTAGTGCAGGCCTCTGCCAACATCTGGTAGCATTCAGGATCCCATTTCACTGACATCACAGCACATCTTGGCATCTTTCCCACTTCTAAACCCCATCTCCGCAATTCTCCATTTACATAACATAAAAATAATTCATAAGAAACGGATACGGTGCAAACCATGTACTTGTAATAGCTGCTTAAACAACAGGGTGACATGCATGTATACATGCTCAAACTCAGATGTTAACAGAATTTAAATTATTGTAATCTAGTATTAAGTAAAAAAACGAACCAAAAAAAAAAACTATCTTCCTTCTAAGCCAAACCCCTTTTTGGTTTATGTAACAACTAGATGGAAATGTGTTAGGACATATCCAGTGCCTGCACCAGAACTACATCTGGTTTACATTTCCACAGGGATGTATCTGCAAACCGATGAAGACGGTGTGAAGGTCTATATGGTGTTGTACCCCATTCCGCACAGGATAAACCAACGCATCTCAGGAGCGCAGTGTCATTATGTTGTTCTTACAGTCGTTAATCAGCCTAAGACTGTACAATTGAATTGATGATCTTTTTCAACTTATCCTGACAAGATATGCAAGGATACATTGTGTCTTTCAGGAGTTGACAAGATTAGTTAGTTAAGAGTGAAAACTGGAGATAGGACAAGATGTTCTTTATTTACCCCAGACTGGGAATTAGGGTGGCACAGCAGAATGTGCAGGACAGTAAGACGATTACATTTAAATTAGAATAAAACTACAAAAAACACACACACACACACACACACACACACACACACACACACACACACACACACACACACACACACACACAC
>JAOPJO010000034.1:18475278-18490195 GCA_027123675.1 Molva macrophthalma | reverse complement strand
ATAGATAAATACAAATAAGTATATTTTTGTGTGTGTGTGGGGGGGGGGAATTAGGCCTACTTCATGTATCAAGTGATAGATGACATGAATAATCACCTTTAATCAAATTAAATTACATTCAATATGCCTTCCCATGAGAAATCATTTTAATGGCTACACAAACAAAATTGTATGTCCACCAAAGTCCCATAATATAAAGAAAAACATATACAATACAAATGGCAACAGTTCCACTACATATGTACAAGGTACCTAATGAACACAGATGTCAGTCAGTTAGGTCCTTATGTGCTTTTGTTTTTGCACATCACAGAGGATACTAATGTTGGTCAAGTATTGCTAAAGCCTTAGTATTTTGCTCATTTTGACAATTAACAAAACATTTCTAAATCATGCAATAGCATTCTATAAAAACAGATTGAGTAGTGCCTTTGCGTGTCTGGGAAGGAAAGAAAGAAACACAGAAAGAAAGAAAGAAAAACTTCTTGGGTCACAAGCAAACTTCTTGGCAGTGCATTATTGTATGCTTCCATCATCATAGTGCTGAAAGAGCCCTCCACGTCTCCCCAGCCGTTGCTGTGACGTAGGGCTCGAACCGATCCATCGGTACCCCCAAGGAAAGAAAAGAAAGAAAGGACGACGCTGAGGTTTGCGCAAATAGGGTTACCGTAGACAAAAACAAATAGTCCTTCATTATTATTCTTATAACAAAAAACAAACAACATGAATCTTCCCTGTACAATGCTTCGGAGACACCCACGGGCATCAGAACTAACAAAAAACAATTCTATCCAGCTGCAAAGGCATTGCCATCATAAGCCATTCTTTATTAATCGGTACTTCTCAACAAACTCCTTCATTATGTCTTGGCGTCCAATATAGTTCATGAACATAAACCACACGTGACAAGTTCTTGGGCACAGTGAAGTCCAGGGCTGCTGCTGCCAGAGTGTGGGTTTGTCGTGTGGCGGACGGTCGCAGTAGGACCTTGTTGTGATAAGAGGAATAACAACACTGTGTCCTGGTTTTAGAGAATGTCTGCAGCCTGACGCCGTTTCCCATACTCCCCGGCTCTGCCTCCCTGCAGGTCACGATCCTCGTCATCTGGAAGCAGAGAGAGAACAGGCAGACCATTAGTGATGTGGTACCAGACACCTGCAACAACTATACTAGAATTCCCCCTTCAGGGCAAATGCAAAAGGGAGAAGTATAGCAATATAAAAATGGTGTTATGTGTTGTATAGTATTGTGATATTGTTGAGTCTGACAATTATATTAGCTTACAATATGAATTTTTCACCCAAGTTTGGGAATGTTTTCACATGAGGTAAACTAAAAAGCAAATTGACAAAATTACTAAACATGTTTTACTAAAATGAAAACATGTGATGCATAATTTCCTAGTTTAAATCAAACCAGTATTTGTGTATCAATCATTATCTTTACAAGTTTACCGACCAAACACAAGAAAGCAGTATATCAACAATGAAGAAGAGAATTTGCATATTTTGTGAGCAGTCACATGACAAAAACACACACACATACAATGGCATTGTAAAAAACAACAATCAAAAACAAATGTAGAGCATGGGAATGACTGCAGCCAGAGCAGTGGAGTTCTGTGAATGAGATCGAAAAACGTTTTTCTCTCCATATGAATTCCTAAAATAAATGTAAAACAAACAATGTAAAAGGACAGGAAGCATCAAAGCACAAATGATTTAACTCATACTAAGATGAACAGACATAGTACCAAATCACACATGACAAAAACAGCAACGAAAGCTGATCAGACATGCAGGGCTTTTTCAAGGAGAGCCCAGACACATCGACAAACACGCAGGGCTATTCTTATCTACGGCTCTAGATGTAGGTCACAGATGTTGGATCGGCCCAGACGGGAGTGGGGGTGGGGGGGGGTATGTGAACACAGAACCTCACATCCCTTGGTTAGGTAGTCCCCCAGAATAATAAGGAAGAGAGAGGGGGGCTGGGGCTCCTGGTTCTTTAGTGAGCTCACACCAAGCACAGTTGGCGTAGTGGCCGTGGAACCACCTTCCAGGTTTGACCTTGAGTTTTTTTGCTCTGCAATTAATCTTTTGAATGCGAGAGACGTCGGTGGTTCGTCACCATGCTCGCCTCGCTCTCGTCCCTGGTCAGGGGCTATGGGGAGCCCCAGTGGGAACTGTGAGATCCTGGGACAGATGAAGGGTGGGTGGGGAGGGTAGGGGAGGGAGTGGCGGCGAGGGGAGGCAACAGAGGAATGATGGATATGCATCTGGACAACAGGAGGTCCAGCGGTACCCCCTCCCTCCCTCCCTCCCCTACCCCGCCCACCCGCTGTCCCGGCTCACCTTGGACGTCTTCCTCCCCACCATCACCATCCTCTTCCTCATTGTAAGCCAGCTCGGCCTGCTTGTCGGCCTCGTACTCACCCACGTTACCGTCGTCCCCGTTGTAGTCCGCCAGCTTAGAGCCGCGCTGGGGATCTACGGGGGACTCGTTCTCATCAAAGAAACGGCCTGCAGGACGCAGAGAAGGGGCCTCGTCAGAGGGCGAGCCAGGCAGGCGCAGAGCGGAGAGCGAGCGAGCGGAGAGAAGGTTGACAGAGACAGAGAGGGAGAAAGAGAGAGGTGCAGTGGAAAGAGCGATCCATGAGGAAGAGGGATTGGATCTTGGATGATTTGGGGCAAGTGTAAGATGAATGTATGGATCATTCTGTAGGTTGAAGGAAGATAAGAGCAGTAATGAGATGGTTTCGGATGGGGCAAGTTAAGTCAGCCAATGAAGAGACAAGTAGAAAAAATTCAAAAACAGCACTTAGAAGCAGATGTCCTTCTTTAAAAAAATGAAGATTATGTCTTGCTTTGTTTTATTTTTTAAAAGTAACTATCTCCCTTCACAGTTTTTCGTGAGAGAAGGTTTATGTGTTAGAGATATAGGAGCAAGATTGCGGCAGAGCGAAAGGGAGTAAGAGTAATGGAACCTTCCGGAAAAAGAGAGAGAAGGAGCGGAGCGGGTGCAGCCAAGAAGAAAGCAGGCAGCAGAGAGACGTTCTGCTCGGCCTCCTGTCCCCCGAACCCACTACCCTTTTGCCCTCCCCTCCTCGGCCGCACTTCCACACCCAGAACCAACCAATCACGTCCTCAGACACCATACAACATTCAGGAGAGCTGAAGAGCTCCACACTCATGGAGGAAATGTTGGATCACAACGTCCGACATGGATTAAGAGTTGAGGGGGCAGAGAACCAGACACCATTCAGCTGCCACAGACCAGAGTATCCCCACCTGCTTCTTATGAGAAACCTATGGCACACCGTCCTCTACAGGAGGTAAATCACACCGTTAAACCTGAGACACAAACACACACACAGGATACCTGATGACACAAACCAACGTGAAACTAAATACAACAATAACCTGCTCCCCACATATCCATTTAACATTTACAAATGGCAATTTTCTTTGAATTGGTCACATTTCACATGCTTGCATGACAAGAGTTGCACATGGTGAGGGCTTTCCTAAAGCAGCAGATTTAACAAATACTTTAGTATTCATATTATTCATGTAAATGAATGCCAAAGATTGCAGTTGTAAAATCCTTCATCTATATATGTGGGGAAGAGGCATTGCATATATCTTTTCCCCAGGGGAAAAAAGGATTTGCCTGAAATCCACTGCAGGTTAAACATTTTATTCCCATTCCCAACCAACCACCTCTAACCAGGCTGACGTTAACCCCCAGCCCTCAGGTGAACTCACTCTGGTGGTGAGGAGGCAGCTGCACCGGGACCTGGTCTTTGACCCTGTGGGGCTCCAAGGGCTTGGGCACCTGCGCCGGGTTGGGGGGTACCGGGAGGGCCTTCATCTGTACACTCTCGGCCTTCACGTTTACTGGAGCTGAAAACACCAGCAGGACACCCATTAGGCCTCCACACAGTCACAACTATGTGGCATCAATAATAAGCATCCATTAGCCGTTGGCTAGATATTTAGAAAATCATAGATGTTCTAGTGCAGGTGAATATTGTACCTTGCAGCTGTCGGTTCTGTTCTCCAAACTCATCGGCCCGCATGGCCACCTTGTTGTCCTCGTCGAACAGAACGGGCTTGTCCACCACCGCCTGGGGATCCAGCTGCTTAATGTGACCAGGGGGCACCACCACGGCTGCTACCGCCGCCTGCTGCTGCTGCTCCTCCTCCTCCTCCTCTTCCTCCTCCTCCTCCTCTCCTCCTCCCCCTGCTCCCCCTCCCAGCCCCACTCTGTCTTGCTGCAGAAGGGGCTGGTCCAGGGCCAGCTCTCTGAGGCCCTTCGCGGGTACCGCCGCGACCCCTGCAAGGGCCGCTTTGGGTGCCTCCTTCTGCTTCGGAGGGATTGGCGCTTTTTTTAATCCTGTGACAAGAGGATGAGGTTCAAATGAAGACGACATGAAGGCAGATCACAGATACAGTGATGCAAGAGGAAGTTCATAGTGCTACAAATATAGTGCAGAACTGAAGTAGTATTGCTTGTACAGTAGTATCACTGTACAGTTGCTACACTAGCATTATACTAAACTGTAGTATTACACCATTCCGTTATTAACTTGCACTAGCTCTTTTTTTAATTGTTTAAATGTCATCAGGACCACAAACAAAAAGTTTAGTCGAGGGGGAAGTGATTCTGAGGTTATAGAGGCTGCTGAAGGCATGATTTGAGAGCCGGAAAGAGAGAGCAGAAGAGAGCAAGGTTTTGAAAGCAACACCCTAAACAAACACTCCCTCCCTAAGTGTTGCATTCAAGCTGTGTGGAAGAGCTTAGCTATATGTGATTGACAAGCAAGATGGAGTCCCGAAATAAATAGAGAAGAGATGCCCTGATTGGTCAGAAATGATGGGGGAGCGGGCGAAAAGCTAAATTGACTGATACAGCACAGTCGACTAGAAACAGATATTTGTACACTTCACGCACCAATATCTGATGGATGATCTGCCATTTTTTATAAATTACACTCAAATTATTAGATCCTTTAGATCATATACATAGGCTATAGATCTTACCTACAGCACATAATAATAGGCCTACACAGGCCATGGGTTAGAGAAAATAATAATTATTGTTATATTATATGTTTGATCTAATGAGCAATCTATAACTAATACATTTGATGCAAAAACTCAAAACGGAAAAGAGAAAAAAAGGTAAAAGAGATTAAATAAAATCTCTAAAACGAGCTGTGCATGTTCACTATACATTGACGTTCAGTAATAAAGTGATACAAAATGAATGGGAGCCATTGCCAATCGCAAGACATTAACTCTGGTGTGGCCGGTCCATAAAAACGCTTCATTGAGGACTTTGTGTGCTGTAACGACATTAACGTACACACAAAAACAGAAATCACAACTGGCAGGACGTGCACATTGTCTTCATATTGTGAAAAGCATTTTTTCTGTAGAGGTTGTTAGTCATTCTGTGGCGGTACTGCGCCTGACCTATCTACAGCTGTGGGAAACCATTGGCCTGTACTTCTGCTGCCGGGACACCAACATTTCCCATCTGAGATTAGTACAATTTGTCTCATCATCTTTAATGCTGTAGTATTGAATTAGAACTGTACTGTACAGAAGTAGCATACTAGTACTGTACTATTTGAAACCAGTGCTCCAATATCCATTACTATATACTATAGCAAGCAATACTTCAGGTCCAGTCCAAGACAGATATGGTGGTGAGAAATGGTACGCACCAAACTGCAGCTCTTCCATCTTCCCCACCTCGCTGTCCTCTATCCCAGGCATGCCTGCGTCGCTGCCTGGCTTGCCCATCTCATCTGGGAAGCAGAGAGGGACGTTCATTAGCGTTAGTATTCATATCATCACTTAGGAGATGCTTTCATTCAAAGATACCAGCAGTGACTACAGATATAGGTCACTACGGAGCAGCTGATACAAGTCTTAAGGAAGCAGGTGGGGTTAGGGACCTGGTTGTTTACAGGTAGACCGAGAACAGTGTGCACATATTTGCATAAGGTGCTAGGGTTGGGTATTGTTGGAGCTTCTTCCGATACCAGTTCATAAACGATACTTTTAAATAGATCTGGTGCCTAAACTGATCCCTTTAATTAAACAATTAAAAGAATGAAAGATTTATTTTTTTATTGCAAATGCAAAGAAATTGATCAATATATTGATTAACAGATGATAAATAGAACCTCAGTCAACTACAATAATTTAACAGTCAATAACCGCTACAATACTTGGCAGCAAAAAGAGGCACCGAAATCGACATTAGAATTTGCGTCATTATGGTAGGTCGTAAAATAACCCGTGCCATAGTGGTACAGGTTTTTAGGTACCCACCTCTATAAAAAGGTACATCACTACTGGAGGCTGTTTGTTTAAGAAACATCAAGGAAGTAGTTACATGTCTCCTGGCTCATGCAGAGACTGAACAGAGGCGAGGCCCAGGGCAGCCTCAGTGTCAGACTGGGTGACCATATGGACTTTATTATCATAATCAATAGAGTGGACTATAATGTAAAATGCAATGATAAAGAATCCAACTCAGTTTTCATTACATATAGGCATGATAGGGATTTTGTACCATTTACGTATTAAAAGTCCATAGTAAAAACACAAAACAAGCTTTGATTGAATTCTGGCTGGTTGAAATCGTTTCATTAATCTAACCTACAGAACAGTGGTTTATTATAAAAATGGTTACTGCAATAATCATTATAAATCGTTCCTATTCAGCAAGTCATATTCAACAATGGTGGTGTTGGTTACTGTACCTTTAAGAATGACGTTGCCCTGGCCGAGAGCAGCCACCGTATGGCGCTCTGCCTCCATCTCCCCACCAGCCTGACCCTGAGCATGAACACCCACCACACCAAGCTTATTGCTGTCCAGTCCGCTCTGAAGAAACAACAGAGAGAAGGAGTGAGAGAGAGAGAGAGTGATATATGGAGGGAGAGACCGATAGAGCGAAACAGATAGACATAGGCCGAGTGTTAGAGAAAGAGAGAGGGAAGGAGCGACAAAGAGCCAGAGAGACCTTCGGATAGCTTTTTTTGGGGTGTTTTAGTGTTAAAGTCATGGCAGAGTAAGCGGTATTACACCAGAGCTGGGTCGGTGTGAAACACTGACCCGTCTCAGCTTGGTGGCTTCCAGCGCCAGAGTCTTCCTGCTTTCCTCGAACTCCTCCGTCAGCTGCTTCATCTGACGTCCACACTGCAAACTGTGATGCAAACACACGCACAAATGCGTCACCCAAATCATCTGACACCCTCACCATTTCTCCACCCTGCCGGCAGACATCAAGACTGGCCGATACATTATTTACAGGGCCATGCACAGAACCAGACACAGCACAGTGATGCACAGGGGTTGTTCTGTGGATGTTATTGGTTAAATGTAGGATTGAACGCTTTTCCCCCCGTTTCTTTAATGTCACGTTCGATGAGTATCAGATCGACACGCGCACCTGAATGAACGTCACTTCCGGCAGACTCTACCTGTCGTACTCCAGCCGCCGCTCCAGCGTGGTGCGGTTCTTCCTCACCTCCCTCAGCTGCTCCTCCTGCTGCAGGAACTCCTGGTTGATCTCCTTCAGCTGCTCTGCTCACAACAGCAGCAGGAGAGGCATGGCGTGAACGTACTGTCCATACACACAAACGTTTACTGAAACTACATTCTCAGCTCAGAGTTCTGCTGTTAAAAAGTAGGGTAGGCAATTTATGTTAGAGGCATTTGTCATAGTTGTTGAAATACTCTTTACATCCTAAACAATAAAGAAAAAAAGATCAAATCTGGTATGCAGGCCTGTAATATGCCTGTCCAATCATTTAATTCAGGCCAAAATGAAATAATTGGAAGGCCTACCCGTCTGTTTACCTACCTACCCAGCAACCTGCACATACTCTTCCCGTGCACTCATTGCACATGCCCACAGTCTTCCACAAGGCTAGGCAGACCAATTGCTCAAACCAGCAAGCTAGTCACCTGTTTTGGGCGTGTGGCGTGGAGGCTTTAAGGGAGGGTTGGGATTTTGTTTCGGTTTGATACTTGTAGCTCAGTGGTTCCCAACCTTTTAGGTGTACCACTAAATTGTCATCAATACCTTTCGTGGACCACCTCATATGCAAACAGTTAACAATAAATAACACATGAGGAGGCTTAGCAAATAGTGCCAACGCCCACTTTAAACACAAGTATTACTGCAAGAAGCCCATGGTATAATGCTGTATTGGCTGAACAGTATTTTAAAATGTATTTATTATCAATGACTTTTGTAAATTTGTCTATTTCACACATAAAATCCCACATCCCAATTGCAGCACCCTCACGTACCACCAGTGGTAGGCATACTACAGGTTGAAAAACACTGATCTAGCTTACCAGAGTAAGCTAGATTTATCCAAATTACCTACACTACCTTAAGATTGTTCATAGCCCAGAGTTCTCATTAGTTCAGAGTACTGGTTTGTTAAGAGTTCTAATGGTTCAGAGTCCTGATTAGTTCAGAGTTCTAATGGTTCAGAGCTCAAGAGTTCTAATGGTTCAGAGTTCTGATTGCTCAGAGCCCAAAGCTCTAATGGTTCGGAGCTCAGCACTTTATTACCTTTCAAGCGCGTGATCTCTGTAATTTGAGTCGTAAAATCCTGGTGCAGCTTCATCTGGGAAATGGAGAATAGGAAAATGTTTATAGAGATCAATAAAAACATGGCTCAGAAAGCTTATTAGATATGCAACAGATATTATTGTTTTCACTGTTGATTAATCATTTAGTCCAAGGAGACGTCATACACAATGGCAAATGCCCGTCACAAGTGACCAGAGCCTTTTAAGATGTGAAGCTTGCATTTGCTTGCTTTTTCTGATAAGGAGCCAAACTGAAAGAAAAACTAAGACAAAAAACAACTTCATATAGGCTCGGATACAGCAAATGTTTGGCATCAAATTATTTATAATGAATATTCTATTGATTGAATTATCAATTAATGATTAACTCATCAAATAATAGTTCCATCAATATTGCTGTATAAACATGTATAAACAAGTGGAACAGGTAGAGGCGGTCAAAGGCCTCCATTAAAAAAAACACAATGTGAAATATCCAAACAAAGTAATACAAACATGTGTTTTCTATTGTCGATTGCTTTTTGCATTAAAAAAGGGTAAAGAGAAAAAAAGACAAAAACTGCATCTTAGTGGAATTTAGCTGACAATGTTAAACAAATCAATGTCCCTGTAATGTTGTCTTCATTGATTTGTAGCAGTGCCCATCTAATTACTGAAGACATCACACAGGACACCACTTGATCTGCTAGATTCTCTGTTGTTCCAAGAAACTTCTAGGTGGTTCCAGACATTGCTTATTGACACAGGAAACTCAGCGTCATTGTCCAACAAGGTGACGACTGGTTGTTTGCCGTCCTACAAGCAGCACTCTCACCTATCATCCTTCCTTTACCCTAGCACCTAAAGCAGCTTATAGACCTCTTGTAGAGATATCACCACACCAACCAGTACTGTACACCCAGGTCACAGAGGGTAAAGCCACAACAACCGACAACCACAAGTCCTCGTTTAGGATATGAACCAATGGTAACAAGAAGGACATGTCCATTGACCTTAGCTTGTGTGAGGATATCTTTATGCCATGCAATTAAATTCAGCCAAGTCAAATTGCTGGTGTGGTTTGCTTGTGTGTGGTTTAAGCAGGATGCTGAGCCGTTAAAACAGGTCAGGGATGTTGACAAAGAACAGCAGGATGCAGCCTGCGCCATTCAACACCCGTCTCAACCCTTACCACAGGAAGTACAATACAGGAACCGATGACATCATCATCAGCAGGTCATTGAATCATCTTATGTCTACAGCCAGCTTTTCCTTTCATGTCACACTTGGTCACCTGATATGACCCGGGATATAGAGAGAAATGAAAGTGAAAAAATGGTTTCCATTCATCCTGTTGACTCCCATACTGCTGAGCAATATTGACAGAAAAACTTGTCCCTATCCTTGACTTGTTGTCATTAGTGTCAGCAGACAGGTGTTACTACGAGCTTTTTAAAGCAATGTAGCTTACAGGCGACTAGGGAATATAATCCCCGATTTGATGGAGGCCAATGAAAACCACTGCCTAATTAAGTGTATAATGTTAAATTTAACAATTTATAAACAATATCTCTCTACATGCAGAAGTGTCAAGTAACAAAGTACAAATACTTTGTTACCTTACTTAAGTAGAAATTTTGGGTATCTATACTTTATTGGAATAATTATTTTTCAGCCGACTTTTTACTTCTACTCCTTATATTTTCAACCAATTATCTGTACTTTCTACTCCTTACAATTCAAAAATAGCCTCGTTACTCCTTTTTCATTTCGGCTTGTTTTCATTCCGGCTTGTCATCGTTCAAAAAAACACACAAAAAAACAAAAACCTATCCAGATAAATTGCGCCATCCGGATAGAGTGAATTTGATTGTGGTTGGATGAAAAGTATAAACATATACCATTCAGACACCCTATTGGTTTGTACGCGATCCATCGCACCTGCACATGACACAAATCACGTCACACTCCAGCAAGAAAATAGCAGACGTATGTAGCCTAGTACGAAGATGTCCGTGGCAGAGACTCAAGAGAACTCGAGCAAAATGTCCCAACCAAGCACCAGCGAGGAGGTTGGTAGTGTTGAGGATTGTATCAATTGTTAGACAGTTAGATATGGTTTCACCTCATGCTGTTTTCCCCCTCCCTGTCAGAGCCCTGTCTCTGACCCCCACTGTTAGCTGAAGACACCTTTTCCCTGCCCTCACGCCCCTCCCTGCCGGATAATTGATTAAATCCCCCTCCCTGCCAGACACCGGTCTCTCATCCCTCCACTACATTTGAGTTGATCAAACTATTTATGTGTATTAACCTCCATCCTTGTTCTCATCATTTGGAACGAACTTCTTCAGTAGCCAGGAAGACCAGCCGACCCTTCTACATGCCTGGCCGTACCTGGAAGAATTTTTGAAATGGTTGGATGCAAAAACAACTCCTTTCGAATGCGCTGCAAGCTCTGCGTACCCAAGTACCACGAGCTAATGGCTTTCAACAACTCGCATCTTCTAGTTAAATTTGACATTGTTGCCATTAGCTATAGAATTGAGCATAGTACATACCAGGAAGTTATCAATCAGCAAGGTATCAATCAGGATTATGAGTTATTTTTTGATTAATCACTTGGATTAATCATTCATTTTGACAGCACTAATGTATACTGTATATAGACAACCATACAAGGGTAATTGTTACTAAGCCTGCCCTGGGTACACCAATTTTCTTCTCCAGTTTTGTTATCTTACATCCGTTGCCCTCACAGATTCCTGCAGCTAAGCTTGGATGCACATTTACATTCCAATAAAGGCTATTGATAACAACCTCTGAAGTTTGACTTTTTCACTATTACAATACTTATAGGCAACTAGTCATCATATCTTCTGCTCCATGAAACACATGTTAATGCTCAGTAGTACACATATATGGTTCTATTATGTATTTGCATTGTACTAAAATGCGTTCATTTTCAATGGGCATAAATGCGGCTGAAACAGGTGCATCCCAAAATGTTCAACATTAACATTTTAATATAGCATTATAGTTATTACGACCTTTAGAAAATGTTTTTGGGGAGGTGGGGTAGTGCACTATAGGCCCCTGTGGCGCAGCCTAAGCTTTTGTCCTTAATGGCATTTTTTTTCCCTTACATTGCTTTTACTTTTATACTTTAAGTAGTTTTGAAACCAGTACTTTACTTAAGTAAAAAGCTTGAGTTGATACTTCAACTTCTACAGAAGTCTTTCTAAACCCTAGTATCTATACTTCTACCCGAGTAATGAACGTGAATACTTTTGACACCTCTGCCTATAGGGGACCCACGCCGACTATTCCGGATATGGCTCACCCTTATCCAGGGGAGTTCTCTCGCCTTCGGATTGTCCTGGAGAATCTTCTCCACCAAGATGCATCATCATCATGAGAATTAAGTATCAAATTCTCGTTGATCATGGAGGAGCGTGACACACAACGAACGTCCCCGCAACAGCCCGGGACAGAACAAGAGTCAGAAGATGCGATCTCCATTCAAGGGAAGCGTTGAAAAGAAAAGCAAATCTCAAACGAGTTTGGAAGTCTTTAGTGTGCGGATATGTGAAGCTCGTTCCGAGAGGGACGAGGGACATGTGGTCATGTGGACATTCGGGTAGACATTTATTCATAGAATTTGCAGAAAACTTACTTTATGGTGATATAATTCGTTATCGAGATAGAAAATGACCCATATCGTGATAGAAGATTTAGTCTATATTGCACAGCCCTACACTGAACAACTGCCAACTGCCACACCCCTCCTGCGGGCACAGAACATGCCAGAGCTACAGGCGCCAAAGCAGGCTGTGCTCCCTCAGTGGTGGAGTACGGAGAAGAGGCTGGCGAAGGACCCCGGGCAGGCAGCGGCCTACATAACTGAGATTCAAAAACTGGAGAGAGCGTGCTATGTGGTTCAATTGGGGCCGGGCACTAAAGACACCCCTACAAGCTGGTATATTCCACACCACATGCTCCAGCATAATGGAAAGAATCGTGTGGTCTTCAACTGTTTTTTCCAATTCAGAGGTGAGAACTTGAATAAACGCCTGCTCCCTGGGCCAACCTTGGGACCCTCCCTCCTCGCTGTGCTGCTGAGATTTAGGGAACATGCTGTGGCCATCAGCAGTGATATCTGTGACATGTTCCACCAGGTGAGACTGCCACCCCGGGTATATGAATGGAGAGTAGTCCCCTTTGGTACGACCAGCAGCCCCTGCTGTGCTATGTACACTGTACAAAGGCACATCATAGACCACAGTCAGCCAGGTGATGACATCAAGTAGGCAGTGCTGAACGGGTTTTATGTAGACAACTGTCTACTTGGCTTGACGTCAGTAGAGGATGCAAGAGGCCTCGTTGACCTGCTGCGGAATGTGTTGCTAGAAGGGGGCTTCGAGCTGCGGCAGTGGGTGAGAAACCGACCCACAGTCATCCCTCACTTACCATCAGAGGCCCGGTCAGACAGCGCGGGACTGTGGATTGTACAAGGCCAGCCCAACACACAAGAACCTGCACTTGGACTGCGCTGGCATTGCCAATCGGACCCGCTCTCCTATGAGCACCGTCCCCTTCCCTATTCAGAGCCCACCATGCGGACAATATACAGAGTCCTCGCTAGTCACCAAAGGTTCTGGTGCAACTACTGTGGGATAAGAAGAGAGACTGGGACGACCCATCCCTACTGGAAGACCTGCTCCACCCATGGGAGGAGTGGGAAAGTGAGCTCCCGTTCTCTCTGACAGAGAATTCTAGTGGCAAAGTGGAAGCTTCCTTTCTTACAGCAATCCATCCCCCGTCTGGAGCTGTGTGCGGTGCTGGCTGGGGCACAAATGGCCAAAGTGCTGAGCGAGGAGTTATCCCTTCCCATTAGTTGCTTAACATTCTGGACAGACTCTACCATTGTGCTTAGTTGGCTACAGTCAGACTCCTGCCGAAGTGTTTGTGGGCACACGGGTCACAGAGATACAGGACCTCACTGACAGAGAGTGATGGGGCTACGTGGACTCTCGATGATATCACGAGGGGAAAGCCACTCTCAGAGCAGACATTATGGCGCCAGTGGGGTCAAGGTCCGTGCTTTCTCCAGAAGAGTTCAGACTGGTGGCCAGAATCACCACACACACAACCTATCTCTATCGACAGTGAGGAATTAAGGAAAGCAGCCTTTTGTGGCCTCAAGTCAGTACCCTCAAGTCCACCAGTGCCTGACGCAAGTTCGTTTAAAACCTACAGAGACCCCGAAGCCACTGCTAAGTCCCTGCATGGGGCGGCAAACACACCACTCAAAGTGGATGATTACAGAGTCAGCTGCTTGCTGACCATTTCTGGAAGCATTTCATTACAGCCTATCTTCCCAGCCTGCAAGCACGACAGAAGTGGTACTCTGATACACCAAACATCCAAGTTGGCGCCACAGCGATGGTAGTTGATCCCCAACTACCTCGGGCAGTGTGGCCCGTGGGGAGAGACCCTGACTCTTCCAGGAGTGGATGGCAATGTAAGGACCGTCCAGGTCAAGGTGGGGGACTGCTCCTATACCTGCCTTGTGGCTCGCCACAGACCTTTGACCTTTATGAATGCTCAGATTTCCTTCCGAAATCTGGGGGCTGTTTGAAAGGCCACCCTCTTTACCCCCAAGCTAATGGTATATCCCATTTTATTTGGTATCGGTTACTGCTGAGTATGCAGTGCGCAAGTTGTCCTGTGCTGTAGCTCATCCTGTTTCCTCTCCTGGTGTGCATACATATGAAGAAATCACACTGAAAGTAACCCCTGTACGTAGGAGTACAGACATCTGTGAATGGTGTGGTAGTGGCTCTGTTCTAATAAATGGATTGAACCTGACTCTTGGACTTGTGATTCTGACCGATCCCCTGTAGTGGGCTAGTTTCTCGAGCCGGCACATAAGTTTTAATGTGGAGTAACTTCCACAGAATCCTTCATTTCAGTTGGCGTTTACAGGAGGTAAGCCCCTCATTCTTAATGCGAGTAAACACTTGCCATTCGCACGAGTAACACAAATTTTAAATTCGCTTTGCTTTTGGTTTGAACACAGCTTTAGTTTCCCGCTTCAATAAAGAGTCGGTCTGAGCCCCATGTTTACGCAGCACCAGGTAAATAACCTATTACACACTGGAAGTACAACAATTGAAACATAACAACATATGAAAAATGTAGGTATTGACATTTAATAAATCCTTTACAGGTTATACAGTTGACTGTAAATCCTGGTGTCCGGGAGCACACGCCGTATCCACAGCACCACACAGGCCAGTAAAACCACC
>JAOPJO010000034.1:18275192-18288390 GCA_027123675.1 Molva macrophthalma | reverse complement strand
TCTCTCTCTCTCTCTCTCTCTCTCTCTCTCTCTCTCTCTCTCTCTGTCTCTCTTATTCTCTTTCTCCCTCTCTCTCAAGCCTGAGGAATGCTTCCTCCTCCCGTCTCAGTGAGCATCAGTGATCTGGACAGGCGCTGTTCCACCATCTCCATCCCACTGAGGAGTGTATGCATCTGCACATCTCTCCCCATTTCTCTCGCTTCATCTATACAACTCGCTTCCTTTCTATATTCACCTCACTTCCTTCAGCAAGTCTGTCCATCTAGCTATCTACCTCACTTCCATCTGTCTGTCTGTCTGTCTCTCTATCTATCACTGTATCTATATATCTATCACTCTATCTATCTATCCATTTCCCTTGTCTTCAATGTGTCAATGTGTATCATTAAGGGCCATAGCTAATGCTAAGGCTAACAGTGTCAGCCAACTCACATCATTGCAAGGGACAGTTAGTGACAGAGTCCTAGGCACTATGCAGCCATCCACAGCAACATGCATTCCAATGGGATCATCACACAGATTGTCATTTTGTACAAAAGACAAAAATACATCACATCTTCTGTTTGAATTTCTCGTTCACACACACCGGGGCTCGTACCTGCAGTCACACACAACCACACATCCTTTAGATCCATTCAGACACAACGGCTCTGGATTCATGGACGTGGATGGCCCTGAGCAGGATTATTCAGTGGTTCAACAGCGGGTAGAACAAACGGCGTTAAACTGTAAAAGGCAGCGGCGGCGATGAGAGATACTGGATGGATGTGAGGTGGTGGTGGAGCAGAGGATCTGGGAGTGGGTGTGGGTGATGGTAGATTCTCAGTGAGTCAGGAGCTAACGCAAACACTCCATCCCCCTTCAGTAGCCCCTCTGGGAAAATGCTAATGGAGGGGTAGCGAGCGAGCGATGATCCTATGTATGCCATGTAAGCAAGAATGCAAATTCTCTCATTGTTATCATATTCTCATCATCTTCATCGTCGTTATATTTCTATAATGAATCTGTAACTGTAACCGGCTGTCAACTTGCATGGGCTGAAATAATTGTGATCGATCTTACATGCCAGTCCATTAATCCATTAATGGCTTTAAATAGGTGAAATTTACTTTCAAATCAATCTCTCTATTTTTCTTAATTTTTCCCCCTTCTGAAAACGTGTACTCTTTCAGATGATTCCCATACCAGAGTAAAATATCTTCAAAATAATAATAATAGTTGGCACCCCCCAGCACAGTCCATCGAGGCATCATCTTGGCTTCTACTCTACTGAGTGTTTTTTAGGCCGTTTTTAAGCCTCTTGTGGGACTGCTCGTTTGGAGTAGTGCAGAGTGGAGGCGCGAAGGTTGCTAGTGAGTTACCACAAATCCTCCGCCTGTCTCAGACTCCGTCTTTGGTTGTGTGTGTCGTTAACCCCATTTTTATCGTTGTTTTTGTTTACTTAACCATTGCGCTGCGATAATAAAAAATAAAGGCAATATTGAAGCTAGGCCAATGAAGCTATAAACACATAAACAGTAAATAACCCACCATGCCCTTCATCATTTAGACCAACAGAAGCAACCGTAACGTAACGTCCAATAGACAGACTCTCAGACTACAACACCCTCTTCAGTGCCCGATCTGGCTGCCGGCCAGGGAGCGTAGTGGAGGTGCTGTGTGTGTGTGTGTGTGTGTGTGTGTGTGTGTGTGTGTTGGGACAACACAGGCCAGTATGTGGCCTGTGTTTGGACAAGAGCATCCTGAATGTAAAAGCGGAAGAAGAACAGGCCTTGATGTCATGGTATGGTAGGAGAGGATCCAGCATTGCAATAGCACTGTAACCTACAATTACACACACCGTCTGCAGCAGGTTCTAAGACACAAGCTAAAACTATGACAGAATGAATCACACTAGACCACACCCTCAAATATAATTTAAACCCAAAACAATTCTACATTGAAAGGGTTCACCACAAAAGAATAAATTTGCAACTCTATTTACAGGCATCATAAAGAACTAAAACTTGAAAATGCCCCTATGGACGCTCCAACCATTTGGCCCTTCATTCTGTCCAAACAATTTGCATGTATTTACATGTACGACCTGATAGGTTTAATCTTCTTGTGATGTCATTAGTTCAGATATGACTTAATACTGGATGACCCTTCTTTTTTAAAAGGAGTCAAGCTGGAATCTAAAGGGCTCTGCTTCCCTGGAAGCGGCCGTAGCTTGATGCGGTCATCTTCCTGTTAAAGGTGGAAGTGGCAAATCTGTTATGCTAATCTTCTATTTGTTAGTTTAGTTTGCTCTTCAGTAGTGCACGTCTGTCCTTGTCTCTCTCACCTCTGGAATGAATTCATCCATGCATGTTTACGTTTGGGCTATGGAACTGCATGTGACGCATGCATGAGTCCAAACTTCCGTTAGTCAGTAAGCTCCCCTGCAGGTCTGTCCACAGGCCCGGCCTGTGACCTATGTCCCCTCCATCAGATGCTGCTCTACTCGTTGCTTTCTCCACTTTTAGTGTATTAACTACTAACAGTTGGTCACCTTGAAATATGTCAATGTTAGAATCAAGAATGTTTGAAGTTATAATGTCCAATAAAGCAATTCCAAATGAACAATATGGTATCCTCATTGTGCCAGATTGGAACAATGGGGACAAGCAATACATACGGATCAAGCATTTCAGTTCTACTTTAGTGAATCCAACATCGCTGTGCTCAAAGTCTCAGTTTAACAGGAAATTAGATGAAAGACGATGGCCATAAGTGCCAGTTCAATGCTGTCAAATTCCACAACACAGTAAAGTCTAAGTCTAAAACGTATCAACTCATCCCATTGAAAGAAACAGACACAGTGTATTGTCTGCTACATAAATCACACCTGCTTATCCCTTTCATTTCAAAATAACACAAAAGCAGCCCAGTTCCTAAAATACCAAATACAGCTTCAGCTAGATGATTATCATTTATTTAATTTGTGCCACTGAATTGTGACAGCAGTGGGCTTGTGCTCAGGATTTGTGAACTAAACAATCGCTAAGTGGAAGAAAACAGTAAAACACACTCTCACATCCAGAGCTTAGAGTAGCGAGAGAGCGAGAGATACAGGGAGAGAGTGGGAGGGGGAGTGAGAAAGGGAGAAGGTAGTGGGAGTTGGAGAAAGAGAGAGTAAAGAGAGGGAAAGACTAGAGCAATTGAGAGAGAGGGAGTGAGAGAAAAAGGTAAAGAGAGGGAGAGGTGGAACAGAGGGAGAGACTAGAGAGTTAAAGAGGTAGCAAGATAGGGAGAGGGAATGAGAGAGAGACATAGAGAGAAGGAGGAAGAAAAGGGGGGGTGAGAGATTACAAAAAAGAGGGAGAAAAATAGAGAGGAAGAGAGAGAGAGAAGCAAGAGAGAGAGAAAGGGAGAGCAACAGAGAATAAAGAGAGAGAGAGACAAAAGAAAGAAAGGCAGATTAAAAATGTTGCGGCGCTTAACGTCAAATACTCCTTCCAGACAGCGTAGCGGAGGGGCGAGGAGAGGAGAGGCGCTTGAGACGTCACATCAAAGACGGGTGGAGGATGTACCCCTCAGAGCGGCGGCCTCAATCCTTCAACACCTGCCATTTGAAGCACGCTGCTTTGATGATGAGAGAGAGAGGAATAGTGAGAGGAGAGAGAGAAGAGAGAGAGAGGAGAGAGACCAAGAGACGTATAGAGAGGAGAGAGAGAGGGAGAGCGATAGGAGAGAGCGAGAGAGAGAGAGGGGCGAGAGGAAAGAGATGGAGAGAGAGGTATAGGGAGAGGATGAAGAGATGACAGAAAGAGGTGTGGGGCAAGGAGAGAGAGATGACAGAGAGAGGTAAAGAGAGAGTACAGAGGAGAGAGACAGAGCAATAGAGAGAGACAGAGCAATAGAGAGAGAGAGAGAGAGAGAGAGAGAGAGAGAGAGAGAGAGAGAGAGAGGTGTTCAGGAAGAGAATTTTTTAGATTTAACCAGTTCTGTTGTAACAAATGTGCAATATGGGAAATGTAATACAAAACAGTTCAGGTGGGAAACATCTGTAGCTATTTTGGCCATATTTTAGTTTTTATATATCATATGAAACCTGTTTCTACTACCTGTTTCTGCCCTTCTGATTGATTAACATTATTCCACACCCACATAGATCTACACAGTGTAATCCTATTTCTCATCTTACTCTTTATAAAGGCCCACAGCAATACTACCACTGCCATATATGATATACGTACATGAAGGACTACACATCATAGGATCATAGGATCGTAGGACATGTATGTGTATATGTATGTGTGTGCATGAGAACAGATGTTATTTTATGTCAGATGTTCTTGTTTTTTAGAAGTCTTATTTGCAAGTCAAATTTTCATGTGAATGGACAATAAAGTTGTATCTTATCTTATCTGACTACTGTTACAGTCCATCTACTGGTTTCTTGAAGGAAATAATACCCTCTGAAACATTCTAGATTCTAGAAAATTCTAGAAAAAAGGTGTTGGGTTAAACACAACCAGAGTTGTGTTTCTTGGTTATACATAAAAGGGAGCTCTCAATACTACCGGTAGTACTCACGCCATTTTGAACTACACTATCTCCAGAAGCCTATTTGTTTATATTAATTTTATACACAATACGGATGAATACTAGCCATATGAATATGAACAGACACACACAGACATCTACAGACGCTCATCTGGGCTTACAACTTGTAAATCACACAAATAATGGGTGAGTGACTACACACACATACACACTGTCATCTGCCTTGGATTAACTATTTATAAAGAATCATAATCAAGTGCAGATTATAATTTAAACCGTTGTCGTTATCCAAGAGCTCACTGTGGGAGTGACAGAGTTACTGCTATTACTACTATAACCAATACTACTGCTACTCCTCCTACTACAATACACCTCAACACCAGAATGGCTCCCCACCCCCACCCGCTCAGCTATTACAACTGTTGGGGGTTGTCAGGGTGTAGCCGCGCTGTTGTCATGGCAACATAATTGTAAATGATGAGGAACCACACTCTGTATCCATGAGTGACATTTACATCTAAACGTACACACAGATGCGCTAACACACACTAAGACACAGACACAAACAAGTACACACCACGCCGACAGAAAAACACACATACGCACACACACACACACACGCAGGCATGTGAACACCCACACACGCACACACACGCAGGCATGTGAACACACGCACACACTCCCACGCACAAACACAAAAGCACACATGTGCACACACAAACACACACGCATTTGCACAGACACAGACACACAAACTCTCTCTCACACACACACACACATACAAAGACAGACAGACAGACACGCACATGGGAACGTGTGGTGGATGTAAAACCAACGACTACATAGATATCTAAGCAGTTTCCCGAGAGCAAACTAGACTATATTAGCTTCTTTATATCCTCTCTAAACAACAATAACGAAATGGTGAACCAATCACGCCTCTTTAGCGCCCCAGTGATCCGGAGTCCTACCAGTCATGTCTAGCATAAAAGCTTCATCCTGTTAGCTGTAAAACACAAGGATCCTTGACATTGTGGGCCAAGTGATTTGTTAGTTTAGTCTGTGTGTGTTTGTGGTGTGGTTTTATGGTATACTTTCGTATATCATCAAGCCTTCCATCTTTAGTGAGTGGATATACAGCCCAGAGCAACTGACTGAGACAGATTCACACTATGGATCCAGTTTTGTAAATAGGAAACCATCCATTACATAGTATTAGGCCAATCCATTACATTAGCCTCTCACTGAAGGTTATATTATGGTAATTATAATAAATACAATGAATTCGCAACATAGTTAATTATAAATCAATACAGGCTAATCTATGTAAATTATTTCAGTATTTCAGTAAGTATTGCAAGAAATCGATCTGTTTACAGTGGGCTATAGGGGGGCAGGTGTTGTGCAAGGTTTTCAGCTTCCAGCTAAAAGGTGGGTTCAAGCCCTTACATCTGTCTGTAGGCATCCTTAAGCAAGAAGGTCAACCCCTACAAGCTCATTAATTGCATATATCTAAAATATATTCACTGTGAATCGCTTTGGATAAAAGTGACTCCAAAATTACTAAATAGTATGCTAGTTAATGGTTTATGACCCACAAACAATGCCTACAACCGACGGTGATCGATAACATGCTGCCATCTTGTGGCCAATACATGTACAATGTTAATACAAGTTAATATATTTACCAGTTTATGGCGGGAAACGAATCCGTCCGAGTTCAATTTATTTTTGGTTAAGAATTATTAAGACTAAGGGAACTAGTTGTTAAGTTATAAAACCTTCTTTTTTTTTACATAGACTACAACATGTTTCGCAAGAGAACGGCTTGGTTTTCAAACAGTGTCGGACAAAGATATCAGAAATACTGGGGTACGTTTTTCTAGCTGGTGTTACATGCTATCTGTTTTGGTGCACCTATAACAGATCAACTTCATTAATTCAAATAATTTTGATAAGCTATATTATGTATCAGTAATGTGTGAGTCACCCATAGACAAATGCACTCAATAGACTGTACATAATAATTGCACGCAATCAAACGTTACTCAATAATTTCCTGATATGAAAATGAGGCAGGTGGTTGCTAAGATATTTAACATCATCTTAGCTGATATTTAACATTAACCTACCTATTTAAGTCAAATGTGCTTGGTTAAATGGATTTTCTTCAAAGGACTAAACAAATAAAAAGGCTGAATTTTTGTTTAATAAAGCCTATTTAGCTAGTTCCAAGTAACAGATCAATAGGGATGTGAAGTTAGGTGACGCTGGGCGCCAACTTGTAAGAGAACCAACAGAACGACAGAGGCAACGGCCCCCAAACATGGGGCTATCACCGTAGCCTTCAACACTGTGTGACGTCAACTTCACACTCCCTATAGGGCTTGTACATCGTTGGGTCACATCGCAATAACCTCCATTTCGGAAGTATAGGCGCATAGGAGTGTTATTGTTACTAATGGTGTTTTGGTCATTGTTTGGTAGTTAATCATTAAATTATTCATCATAATGGGGAGACATTGTTGTGTATGAAACTGCCACAGTGTTTCTAATGCGAGACTTTGCAAAAGTCGGTTACGGAATATTTATGTCTATTTAGGACTTTACGGAACTACAATTCTCTCGCGGCATCACAAAATGTGGAAATGGTGGAGTATTGCCAACAAAATGATGCATGATGCATTCTGAAGTACAAGCCCTAGAGATTACCATGTAGGAGTTTGAGATGTAGATATCAGAGGTTCTAGTTAATGTGTATATCAGTGGTATCAGATTGTGTGTGTATCTACACAGTATCCGAAGGTGGGCAAATTGGAAGCTGGAGGACAGCAGAATACCTCTTCAGTGAAGATGCCTCAAACCCTGACACCCAGCGGTAAGAAACAGCATTAAACTGGCCTATAGGTCAGCAGGTCAACGGAAACCAGAGGGTTGCTTGTTCAATCCCTCTGCTCCTCCTCGCAACAAGCACGGACATGTCCTTTAGCAAGATGCATAAATGCAAGTTATGATTGTTTCATTGTTGATTAATCTCTCAATTATTATTTTCTTCCAATTATCAATTGGTCATTTAGTCTATACAGCATGTCACAAACAATGAGCCTAAGTCAGCTTGCTTTATCTGACTAAAATACTAAATTAAACATTTTGTGATGGTGTGAAACAAAGATGAGGAACCCAATAATTGCATTGTTGAAGGATTATATGTAATAAAGCAACGGTTTGGTATTTCTCTTTTGATAAATGATTTTCAACACTATAATCAATAGAATCTCTGACTAATCGATCTACCACTAGTTCAGTTCTGTTCTGATCTCAGGATATTTGAGAGTAAGGACTACCAGCGGAGGAAGGTGACGGTGTTCCACTGCTTGTTTCTGAGTGCGTGTGAGAAGCGTGACAGCACTGGCTCGGTGTGTATCGGACACTACGTACTGCCCCCTGTCTGTGTCCAGGCCGGTGAGGAGCCATTAGTTCTTCATTTATTTTCTCTCTCTCTTTGGAGTTTTCTTTTGGGTGTGGGTGGGCATTTTGCATGTGGCTTTAGCCCAAATGGGTTTCACTCCCTCTTCACATGTTGGGGGGAGGTGGGGGTTAAATTGAATCAATAACTGTATCTTAACATCGGCTTAGGGGAGCAGATCGCCTGGAGACTAGGTTTGCTGGTTCGATTGCTGGCTACTATACTGGCTTGGTGTTGGCATTTACATAAGCAAGTCACCTTAAATTTAATACCAATGAGATGGGCTGCGGTCTGTGCGTGGCTATCAATCGATGTGAGCACACAGTGAGCACAGTGGATAGAAAAGTGTTGCATAAATACATTAAAGTAACCTCATCTTTCTAATTTGTACAATACTCTTGTGTTTGTTGTTTTAGTGGTGGTTCCAATTTGGATTGAATGCTTTGATTATTTTCAGTCTAACTTGTAAGTATAGCTTTGGATAAAAGTGCCTGCTAAATGTCATTTTAGTCCATTCACCTTTTATTTTCAGAAGTCCGGAATGTGGTTGGCAGACTGATTTGGGAACGGGAAGATGATCAGTGTAAACCCCAGGTATCTCTGAAACATAAAACCAGCACAAACCATTCTTTAGTATAGTAATATTGTCTACAATATAATACATATTTCTTAAATCGGTATTTGCAGGGTTCATCATGTAAACAGCTGGTGGAGGAGGACTCCAGGATGACCACAGTCTTGAACAGCAGGTCAGTTTTATTTAGTGCTATATTCCTGCATCACGCCACATGGATAATTCAATAATAGAGCCATTCTGTTTCAAGATCAAGATTACTTGAAATGAAAACTTGCTTGACAGTATCATCTGAAAGTCTTGAGAGCCTCTGCACTATTGGATTTTTAGTTTGCATATTGCTCACTCACAAATATTCAGAGAGTGATGGGAAATACATTTAGACTTGGAAGCTGGCATTTGTGTCCTGACTCCCATATTATTAGAATGCAGCATTTGATATAGAATTATAATTGTACTTTTAATTATATAATTGTTTTATCATAGCTGACATTATGTTGTGTTTTTGATAGCTGTGAACATTTGGACACAGAGACGCCCCAGAATGAAGTCACAGTATGTTGTGAAGTACAGGAGCTCCCCTTTAATAAAACCGCAACAGGTAAAGCATTCATTCACTATGTTGATTTAATTTCAGCTAAAATGAAGTACCTTACTTATAAAGAAACTCACAAGTCAAAGTTAAACTATACCATACCAAATACAGTAGGGCGGCGGGCCATTTTAACTTTTATCTAATAAATAATACTACATCTGCCGTTTGGTGGACACTTTCACCCAAAGCATTTTACTGTACAGTACATTTCATGCTAGACTCTACAAGTTGAGCTACACAGGACCTTGAACAAATTACACACGTTTCTTCTAACTTACTTAAAACATACTTACTTTTTAATCATACGGCATGTATCAATGAGGTGTCTCTCCTCTCTAGGTTTCATCAGTATAAACAAGCTGGCGAAATACTCTGGGGATCTGTGTGAACTCACACTGGACCACTGTGGCTGTTCAGTGTGTCAGTAAATCCAACTGCCACACTAGTGTCTCTTTATGTATTCCATGGGCCTTATTCACCTAGCAGCCATCTTGGTTCTAAACACTAGTTGGGTGGGGGAACTGAATGTGCAATTCCTCATTCAGTTCCCCCACCAGCTAGTGCTTAAAGAACCAAGATGGAAGCTAGGTGAATAAGTTCCATATTCAACCATTTAGAACTATTGATTTGAAGAGGTTAATTGCAGTTCAAGAAACCACAATTGAAACTGACATAATAGATTTTTCAAACTGCAGAAGTTCATGGAGTTGGATATTAAAGCACAAAAAGAGGGTACAAAAATAAAAAGATTGTTTCATACCTTAAAGTAAACACGTTTATTGAAAAACAAGACAATAAAGATCATTTATAAAAAAAACACCAATTACACATTCCATTTGTATATCGTTAGGTAATCTGAATATTTTATAAAGCAAAATTTTCATCATTCTCTTAAATAATTTGTGATTCTAACAGAACCATTTGAATTCATTAAGCGTTGATTTAATTTGAATCCTTCAATTTTGATCCACTTCTGGACATGAAACACATACATAGCTAGAGTTATAGTTTTATAAGTTATTCAAGCTGCCCAAATTATAACCGTCAACCAAAAAGATAGTGTCTACAAGCTATTTTAATCTAGGCAATATATTCTGCATTGTATGCTTTCACTTGGCTAACCAATAGGTCTTTTGTTTTGACATCTCTCACATTTAATTACTTTAATAAATAGCCCATGAATGGCTGTGGCTGTTCTCAAAGTAGCCACTCATTATTTCATTACTGTTGTGCGATTGTAAATACCTTGCATTTATTCGCCTTTGAGAGGTAACACTGGACTGAGGAAAGTCTCCGCTGTACTCTTTGCAGACTTTTGCGATTGCCCTTGCTTAATATCCGTACCAGTTTCATGAACGATAAGCTTTCTAGTTCTTAATTATTGATTTGTTTTGTTTTTTTTAACGATTGATTTCAAGTAGAATACAAGACATTACTGCTGAGAACAACCTCCCGAGCACAGTGTAGTAGAGTATATGGTCATTCCCTGTAAAGGAGCGATTGTAATCTGATTATAATCTTAATCTCATCTGAAAAGAGTGTCCGTTGGACATCAAATCCCTTTGTACTGCATGTATAGGAGTGGCCAGCGAGGAACAGAGGCCCCGATATCGTCTGCAAGAGTTCTGTGTGGTGCTCCCCCCGTTCCCTTAGTCCACAAACAAAAATACATTTCTTGTTAAAAACTAGGTTCTCTCTCTATGACACTTTAACGTCAGAGGATCTGGTCGGATCTCATACATCATTTAGTGTAAACGGTGAGCTTGAGATCCTACCTGTTTTTAAAAAACCCTACAATGATAAACAGACCGCAATATACAACTCTGAGTAAATGTCAATGTTGAATCTACATTTTACCTGTGGTTTAGTGCATCGGGCAGGAATTTGCTATGTCCAGTAGAGTGGTGAGGGTCTATTATTTTGAGTCAGAACACAACACTATGCACCAACTATGTACAATTGTATCTATGCTGAATGAAGATTGGGCTTCAGCAAAATAATTAAAAGGGAATATTCCAATTCTAATAATACAGTTAAGTGATCCTGGATCCATTTTAAGGCGGGGAAATAGGGAGGGAGACAAGCATTTGCATAAATATCGATATCTAATCAATACTAAAGCCTAGTGGCATATCCATCAGGTCAGGTCACAGGGTTCTGAATGGTCAGGGTCAGGGCACCATCATCTGATTGGTTGCAAGATGTGTGGCAATTGAGCAGCCGTTAATTGCCGCAAAGTCAAACAGTGTGAAACAATTCTTTATATATTTTGTATATATTAAAGGCTATGTATATCTCTTCATATGATCCACAGAGTTCAGGTTTCTCCAAATTGTTAGAATTAGTAATTCTACCATAGCAGATCTGTTCACAGATATGGAGGCCTGAAAGCCACTGGAATACACTCATTTCCACAACACAACTCCTCTAAAGAAACCATTTAAACTTCCAGCTCATTACAATTCCTCTGAATGTAAACTGTTGGACAGACAACAGATTTGTGTTCATTCGAATTGTCACTGGACAGACGTGACTGATATAGTGAGAAGATCATTAAAAAAACAAAAACAAAACAAAGATATATTGTGGTCTAATGACATCCAGGGAGAGGGTCAGCTGATCTGCAGAGTTTCAAAGTCGTAATGTCCAGTGATTCACCATGGTGATTTCTTGAGCGTCCTCGTGATGAGAGATGACAAACAACCACCACCAGCCGAAAATGATCATCCAGCAGGGGGCGGTGTGGCTTGATGTCAAACACTTGATAGGTCACTGTGAAGGGGGCTTAAACCAGAAGAGGATGAACAGCAAATTAAAAAAGGAGATTGCTCAGTCCTCTTAACATGAGAATGAGGATTGCATTCACAGTCTTTTTTTTTATTATTTCATTCAACTGACACATTATGGAGCACTGAGATGTTCACATGCAGATCCAGCGTTCACCATCGCGACGGGCTGCGTTTGAGGTGGTGTGGCTACGGTTGGTGTGTAAGGACAACATTTCGTAAGGTATTGTATCTTTTAGTCTTCGTTCAGGTCTTTCTTCCATCCCTGCTTGCTTCCTGGTGACTAGCGTCCCACAAGACATACGCGTCCCTCTTAAGAGAACAGAGGCAGTTGAACGGTCATCCAGAACCACGTCGATATAGCCGACAAAAAGAGTCAAAGTATTACGCAGGTGAGGGCCAACTTCAAACCATGTGCACTACAATGTATACACACGCCTAGTCCAGTTTCTACTGATGACACTGTAAAGCGTAGCAAGCAAACCGCTCATTTCCGATAAAAAAAACAACCAAAACGTCGTACTCTCCCTCTCTTACACATACCCCCGTGTACGTGGAAAACACGGCACACTTCCAGTGGTAGGGCATCGCGCCCCAGGGGTCCCAGCATTAGCCCCAGCATCAGCCCACCCAGTACAGAAGACCGCCCACAGAAGAACCACATTCACAACCTCCAACTCCCACCCATACTAAACACACCCTCACACACACACACACACACACGCACACTCAGACAAACTCCGACACACAGTCAAGTGTTGGGTGTGACCCGGGGTCCTCCTCTCGGGTCTCAGACAGCAAACTCGGCCCCGCTGCGGCGGCCCCGGGTGAGCAGCAGCAGGCGGTGGAAGCGCAGGCCGTTGAAGGGGTTGCACCACAGCAGGGAGGGAGGGCCCCCGAACACGGAGCGCATCCCGTCCCAGCGCACGCGCCGCTCCCACGTCGGCTTCTCGTTCTTAAGGCGCTCGATTTCCTGCCGGGAGTCGACATTTACCGGTAAGTCTTCTATGGTTAAATATTCACACTTTTCAATCTTTACATATCTACATATCTATCTTTCTATATTTTGTTGTTAGCGTGTCATTTTATCAGATGCTTTTATCCAAAGCGACATATAGTTCATTTTTGAGATGCATGTCCCTGAGGAGCAGGGGTATGGCATCTTGCAGAAATTGGGGTTTGAACGCAGAACCTTTCGGCTGGGAGTCAAAAACCCCATCCCCCACCAATCGATCTATGACGCTATA
>JAOPJO010000034.1:18262435-18275092 GCA_027123675.1 Molva macrophthalma | reverse complement strand
TATAGATATAGATATAGATATATAGATACAGATATATAGATATAGATATATAGATACAGATATATAGATACAGATATATATATCCATGTTGCTATGGATAACACTGTCTGCCAATGACAAATGACCAAGTGAATAGTGACCATTGAAACAAGGCCTATCTAGAAGGAGCGAGTAGGTCACGCACCGTCTCGTCGTTGCAGATGGAGTGGAGCTGAGTGCCGAACATGACGGCGGTGAAGGTGAGGAAGAGGACAGCTTCCAGACAGAGGAAGATGAGCAGCAGCACCGACACGCCCGGGGAGAAGTCACTGCACTCTGAGGGAGATAAGTAGTGACTTTGGTTCAATTTGGGTTGGGCAAAAATTTAATATTATCCTTTATAGTTTTTGAATGGTATTGTATCGGCATGAAATTACTTAATGTGATACCCAGCTTTATAATTGAATTGAAATTAATGAGAAGATATGCCTTAAAAATGATCACTAATGAGGTTTGAAACAACATTGAGAAAGGAAAGCTAGTGTTAGTCCGATACCAAACTTAACATTTCTATGTACTTCAATGGAATGACCTCAGTTAGACTGTTTAGATTAGTATTTTGCATTCATAAGCATACGTGACATTTATCAATATTGTGTAAAATTCTCCATAGTTATCGTAAAAATTAATTATTTGAAAATTCATTATACGTTCCATATCGCCCGGCCCTAGTTCAAATCCAAACTAAATGGGGACAGTAACAGTTCAGGGTTGTGCACCCCATTTCCCGTAGTTCGCAGTTGACATTGGATCTGTATCATGTTTGCATTATGTTGGCATATGTTTGCATTATGTTTGTATTATGTTAGGCATGTTTATGAAAACCATACATACATATTTATATGCAAGTATAAATGATCAATCTAATATTATGATAAAAGTGTTTTTTTCGTCTCATCTGCACGCTGTTTTAATGCCCATTTCCTTCCATTTTACAGTTTCCGTTATGCAAACAAAATAAAACATTCTTCATTTTTTTATCCTTTTTTAATTTTCTGCCCAGGACACAAACCAGCCAGAGGCTCTTGTTGGATGTGATACGTCATACAGTGTAAACAAAAGGAGAGGTTGGGATCCTCGTTTTTAAAGCAACCCTACACCAGTCTATAACCGTCTTCATGGAAACTGTAGCGACACAAAGGCTTACCATTCCACTGGACTCTGACGCAGGTGAAGAAGTGCATGCCACTGAGGCCCAGGGCATGGGCGGATATCAAGGCTATGTACATCTGTTGGGGGACCCATAATCACACATTAATAATAGGATTCAAACATAATAACATTAAGTTCAAGAGTGAAATTAATTTTAGTAGTAGCAGAGTTGTTTTGACTCAAAAGATCCTGACTTGGTTAAACTAAAAACAACAACAAAAAAATCAGATAAGGGAATGTACAGAACAACCAGGCCCCACAGTGGTCCAGCGGGTGTATTACTATGGTCTTATTATATTGCCATTGAGTTTGTGCATTTGTAAAACAAAAGCTATAAACTTGTAAATGATTGTGTACTTGCAGCTGTGACAGGTAGTGAAACAGTGATGCAATTACAGGTTGGTATTTCCTCTAGCTGCCAGTAGCCACCAACCTAGCAGAGCTCATATGTAGTACTACTTCACTCCGCTCCTTATCATTTGATAGACTGACCCAATCCTAGTACTGGATGAAAACCATGTGACTTTGAGTTATGTCCTGATACAGAAAAATATATATATTTCAAAGATTGGATTACTTAAGTAGTGCTATTGAGCACTGGGACATTATACATATATATAATAAACATAAACATTATATTAATAAAAAACTAAAAACATCACATACATTTTATGCAACCATGCACAGGAAATAGTTCCCATAAAAGCGCTCCACATCACCAGGCAGCAATATTTGATGTACTCACAGTGAAAAGCACAAAGAATCTCTGATTCTTCTCTCCCACGCAGTTATTGACCCATGGACAGTGGTGGTCCATCTTCCGGATACATCTTTTACAAATACTGGAGAGGAAAAGGAGAGAGGGAAGAGCAGGGGGAGAGAGGGAGGAGAGGGGAGAGGAGATAGAGGAGAGATGGAAAGTAGAGAGGGAGAATAATAGGGGAGAGGAAGGAAGAGAGGAGGGGTGTAGATAGGAAAGGGGAAGGGAAGAAGGAGAATGGATGAGGGAAGCAAGAGAGGGGGGAATAGAAAGGCCCGAGGATAGATTGAGACAAGGACTCCAATCATAGCACCGATCCTTCAGGTTCAACGTGATCATCATAAAGTGATTCAATCAGACCTAAGCTGTCACGCTGATCAACACATTCCTAGACTCAGGGAGGCTTAGTGCTGACATTTCAACTCGTGCTGAGCCCGAATATTCGGACATTGGTTTGTGAGGTAAGTATTTGAATTCGACTCAAGATTCGGATGCTTTGTTTTTTTGTGAGAGAAGGAGATTTTTGATTTTCGTCTTTGCATCTTTGCAAACCGCAGGATGTGGGTTAGGTTCGATCTTGTCCAATATCCGAGTGATTAACCAGGGATAAAAAAAGAATAAATGTAAGGGCAGTGGACATCCCTCAGTCCGAGAACACTTCATCTCAATGCTTCAGTTGAGATTTATTCCTAGGGTTCTCACCAGGATTTTGGTTTCCATGGTAGCACTCCCACTAGTCAGTTGCAGCCATAGACATAAGAGGTTGTGGCAAGCGGGGGAGGGTTAATGGTTTATGAAGGGTTTTAATAAATGAACGTATTGAGCAGCCATATCAATGTTTCAATGAGGCCAAAAGATACCAAAAATCTCTACCTACTAATAATAACGGGTTGGTAATGAAATAAACATGAACAGGTAGCAATGTTTTTTTTAAATATATTGCGGTATGTCACTCACAATAGCGACTGTGTGATTTATTTTCGGGTGAATAGTGCTAGTCCTGTGTGCAATGTTCAATCCGCCTATTTTCTTTGTGATGATTTGAAGTAGGCCTACTGTCAAACTATGCAGCCGTGTGTTTTCTGAAATGTTTAGGCTGCGCTGAAGCTCTGATGTTGACCGGTTCAGGCTTGGACCAGTGAGTGGATCTCAAAGCCACTGCTGTCCACACAGCAATCCTACGTGCTATTGTAGTTTTGCATTTTGCTTTATTAAAATAACAATGTTCCATTCAAAACAGTAGACATGTGTTGACTACTTAAATGCTCCCATTAAAAACAGCAGATATGTGTTCTCTATTAATGATTAACTCCTCCCTCTTTCACATGTTTTTCCAACTAGCTGGGATTTAACTGCAGGACTTTCCTATCACAGGCCACCATATCTCAACGTTTACACGTTGTCGATAAAGCTTTTGTTTGCAAAGAAACCGGAAAGCTAAACTCAAACTCAAAGTGACCCTCATGTTTTACACAACACAAAGGATTCAACATATTATTATTATTATATTCAAACATTTTTTTATACTAATCTAAAGGCCAAAAGAAAGGACATGACATGCTATTAATTATGCCCCAATAGGAAACAATATTGGAAACAATGACCATATTTGTAAGCCCCAAACTTCCTGTGGGATCCTACCTGCAGTGGTGTGCCCTCTCAGGCTTGATGCTGCAGCACTTGGGGCATTTATAGATGACCTCGCCTGGCTTCAGCTGCAGACTGTCCATGTACTCCTTAGTGGCGTTTCCCTTGGGGACCGCACCCTGTAGAACACACAGACCAATTAGATGTCTGATGAAGTATTTGCCTTTCTTTTCTCTTTTTCTTGAAAACATTGATTTGATGCAACCGTAAAGCTTGATTAACATTCACTAAAGTGCAAGTGGGCAGGCATTCAGCATTTAAACCATAAAAAGTAAAACTGTTGGGGTGTGGTCAACTTCAAAAAATAGCAGTAGGTTCTGTGATCAAATATGTGAAAACCTCTAATTACCAAAGTCAGACACACTGTGAAGGCAGGTTCACATTTACTTTAAGATTGCTAACCGTCAGCTTTAATCCTTAGAGATATTTCTGCTGCTAAATGTGAAAGTTAATGGAGACCAAGCATGTGCATGGCTTGGGGGACTCAGGATTACGTTGACTCAGGACTCAGGATCACATTGACTCAGGGGGACAAACAAAGAGTTCCTGTATTTAAAGCACATCCTGGGTGTGCCACTGTTTTTTGCATGTCTTGCAGAAATTTCGCACAAGTCTTGATTCAAGGGAGTCATTTTGTGTCATTTAATGGCTTTCAGCTGCGGGGGTCAACCTCATAACGATTCAGCAGCGGAAACGTTGGCTTTGCTCAGAAAAAGTGCCGGCTCAACCTTTTTTGAACGACTGCTTCCACTTGATTAATGCAAAGCAGAGGTAGTTGATGTTTGTTTACCAAACGTAAAGCCGAGTCTAGGAACCGGATCTCTCCACAGCACGCACGCACATCGTGGTAAATGAGCCGTTTGACTGAGAGAGCACCCTAGTCCTCAGACCTCCTCGCCCCTACACCTCCGCTCCTCCTCCTCACCCCACCTCACCCCTCGGCTCCCGCAAACTACTCCTGCTCCTCCTCATGCCCCATCCATCCACACCCCCACTTCCTCCTCCTCCTTCTTCCATCCTCATCCTCAAACCCTCTACCTCCTCGAACCTCTGCCCCCCCTAGGTCCTCCAGAGCATTGGTCCTCTTCCTTCCCTTCCTCCTTACCGGGTCGGTGAGCATGGTGCGGATGTGCGAGGCGAGCGCCAGCACGGCCAGTGAGTTGAACACGGCCCCGTTGAGCAGCGGGTACCAGGAATTCTTGGCGGGCAGCAGCATGACAAAGTTGACCACGAAGGCGGCGTACAACACCAGGAACCAGGTGATGCCCGCGCACACCATGCCACAGCCGTCCTGGATGAACCACAGTGTGTGGTGGTGGTGTTGGTGGTTGGGGCCCGCGTGGTTGTTGTGGTGGTGGGGGCCCCCGACCATCACACCAGCATCCAGGCTCCCCGCCTCCACGTCCGCGCCTGCAGACAGCAGTGGGTGGTGCTGCTCAATGTCACGCAGTCGGTGGCCTGACGACTGCATCCTGCCCTGGAACACACAGCACAAAGACACTGTTGAACTTTACATTCAGCCATTTGGCACAGGGGTCCCCAAACTTTTCCATGCTCCTGTGGAGGTACCTTTGGCCTAGGACCCACCAAATAGTTATACCTTGTTATTGCAATGGGACAAAAAGCGAGCTAATAATCATTTATCTTTGTTTATGGCTCATCAAAACCTCGCCTTTTCAGTCTTCAACCATTATTGATCGAATGAAACAGAGCAGGCCTAGGCAAGAGTATATTTTTTGGAAAACAATGTTTTCTAAAATGTTTTATTGTGGTCATCACAACCACCCACTTCATCCCCTGCTGCAACCCTCTTATGGGTCATCACGCGCTTTTATACAAAGTGATAAACAAGTAAGACTGAGAATAATCAAATAATAGAATCAGAATTGGAGCACAGCTGCAATGGATTTTAGTGTTGCACAAACTTGTAAAAAGTAAAAGGAGCTAAAGGAGCTTATTTTTTATTATTGGTAGTGCATACTGTTGAGATGTTAATTAGGTATTCACAGTGTAACTGTGGATACCTATTGTTTTTCTAGTTGATATCTGTCTCCGATATCTTTTAGCCAGATGAAGGTCTAGCACCGACACGCCGCAAATAAACCGTTTATTGCGAGTTACCGTACAGTCACACCTAAAGATTAATCAGCAGCAAAAGCAGATGTCGGCAATTCATTTACAAGGAAAGCTGGTGACCAGGAGTGGAGGTCAGCGTAGAAGCAGTGAGCAGTGCCATGTCCGCATCAAGACCGAGGAGGAGGGTTTAATCATTTAAACTTCATGCAAATTAGCGGCATTGGCGCTGAGGCAGCAACCGATAGAAGAGCTGGATTGTATTTTATCCAGGGCTAGTTTCCAGCGAACATGCAGTGAAAAATAGCTGTTCACTTCCCTGGTAAAATACCTTTTATGGGGAAACATACCATGCCAATGATAGTATTCTGATTTGATTATTAGATTAGATTAAACTTTGATCCAAATATGTTGCCATACAATAGCTGAATGTCAATTGATTGCAAATATTTTTTGTTTACTAAATAATAAACAGGGGCATTGTGAACTATAGTTCATTTGATCATGCTTACTGGGCTGCCGAGCAGCCAGAGTGCCCACAGGTGCAGATTCATCCTTTAGTGTGACCCTACAGACAGACGGAACATTTACATGAGCACACCTGTAGTCGCCGTTTAATTTAAAATCGTTTGCATAAAAACTGTACATGATACATTTAATTTCTAAATTGACAACACGTGCACATATAAACAAAAGGAATGGATAAAGAAAATCAATAACAGTTGCTAAGCAAATGCAGATTTGCTTAGCAACCGTTGCAGAGGTCCGATGCAGAGGTCCTACTATCTAAAAAACAACAAATATATACAAACAAATATAAACAAAAAAGTGTAAACATTCCCACTAGGCTTGGTGGTATCATTGTTTTCATACCTTCCTGACATTTCACCTGGGTTATAATGTATATGACAGTATTTGTGTACAAAATAATAATAATAAAAAAAGAAAGCTGAGCTGCTGGTGATAGAAGTCATTGTAGCAAATATGACATTGTCTAGCATATAAGGCTGTTTGTCTACTATGTAATGTGCCTACTTAGAAAAGTCTTGCTTGGTTAAATAAAGTATGGCCCATAGGATAATGAATAGATAGGAAATAAGCGCCTTCTTCCATGGATTCAGTTCAAATCTCAACCAGTACTTGTGTACTCGTTTTTTTTTATTAAGTCCACGATAGTTTCCACCAATGTACACATATGGAAAGTCAGTTCAACCAATATTATATCAAGTCTGTGTGCGTTGCACTCACATCGGAGCTCCACTGGCCACGCAGTGTTTTACACTGTGCTGTAAACAGGGGATACCCTACTAAACAGACATTTTAATGTTGTATCCATGTGGGACATCTTGAAACGTGAGACGTCTCCTGGTTAATTGCGTTTAGTTTGTCTATTGTTTAAAGCAGCGGAATATAATTCCAAATCACATCAGACAAATTAACATTTATAGAACTTTCAGTAACATATCAAAACAAGGATGATTAATTCATACACATGTCAGCAGCACTAAACTCTATTTTTGCTGGTGCTTGCTATATCTTCTGCTTGTTTGCAATGTATATGTATATTTGTCTGCATAGGTTTGTCTATATGCAAAGTCTATCTATATGTATGTTTGTCTGCATACGTTTGTCTATATGCAAAGTCTATCTATATGTACATTTGTAAATACTGCTTTTACAGTTTGAACTGTGTCCTGTGTGTTCCAATCGTTATACTTTATGTCCTGTTCTGCTTTTGCTTTGTGTTTTAGGAAGCCTTTTTAAAGAACTTGGCCAGGGACTAAAAGAACCTCTTGAGTAATTCTGGCATTTTTACACCATATGTATTTATTCATTTGAACTGTCCCTTCCCTCAAATAAACTAAACAAAATATTGACCAAACGATAGCTCTATACTAGAAGAGTGCTGCTGCCCACGGCTTTGCTTGGAAGCCCCATCTCCTGTCCAGTCTCAACAACTATGCTACGGCAAAGACTTTATTTTGGACTGTTTCATTATATATCCTGCTTCAAAACTTGCCCAAAATATATATGAACATAAGAAAAAATGTATTCAGAAGATGTCGGAAAAATGTTTCATATAAAGAGCTTTTTGAAGGTATTGAATTGTAACTTCGGTATTTCTAAATACCCTAGTATACCATAAAACTGTGATACCGCGCAAGCCTAGTACCTAACCCTAGCCCAAATACACCAAAATGCAAATTAAATTGTGGGGTAGCCAAGAGGTGTTATCCATTAACACCTCTGGGCTAGAGGTGTCAAACTTCAAAGGCCTGCCACACAAAGAGCTGATGAAGCAAGCGAAGGCACTTGCGCACATCTTAAGCCATGGAGGGAGATCTGATTTGAAGGGGATGGATCTGTCTAATGAGTTGGTAAGTGTACCTGACTTGCCATCAAAGAGCATGACAACTCTTGAGTTGTTGAAATAAATTGATACAAAGCAGGTCACCGAAATATACCCCAACTTGTGTATTGCTCAGTGGATCAGTGAAACTCTACCTGTAACAGTGGCTTCAGCTGAAAGGAGTTTTTTTGAAGTTCAAACTCATAAAAACATATAAAGGTTAACCATGGCTCACGAATGCCTCAGTGGAATAACCATGAGGTGGTGGTTGTCAGATTTAATATGCCGATGTAATTGATGACTTTACAGCGAGGAAGGCCAGAAGGATTGCACTGTACAAGCAGTAGAAGTCAAGTGTGATGATAGGGAGTGGAACGTAAATAGTTATTGAGACCTATTTTTTAACCTTTAACCTATTTAACCTTTTTTTTTATCTTGCATATTATATTTAGATTATTGTACACATGTGCAACATATTATATTTACTTGAAAGGAAATTTGCACATATTCTTTTATTGTTTGTTATCCACTTTTATTGCTTGTCAGCCAAGTTTTTTATTTGTGTTGATTTTTATTAGCTCTTGTTTGTAATAAATACACATGTGGTACTTTTCTGTAAGACTATTAAAGGATAACTTCGGGATTTTTCAACTGGACCAAATTTCCACATCATTTAGGTCTAGGTCTATGGGACTAATATGGAAATACATTTTTGAAATTGGTCCAGTATTGGGCAAGAAAGCTGCAGCAGCAATCCGCTAAAAGGGCTGCAATATAATCCTTTGTGGTAATAACCCCCGTGTACGTCCAAAGTGCTTGTTTTTGCCACTGACATGCTCAGATTGTTATTATAAGTGTCAACAACATTATAGGGAGAATCACTACAAAAGAATTACAACTTTCTTTGTTACCTTTGCCTGATCTGGTCAGTTTGCTCTAACCATGTGTCTAACCAAGTCTAGCTCAAGCTCTAGTTGTAGACACTCATAGAGTGTACAGATAATAAACACCCAACGCCAATTCAACCATTCGACATATAATCAAACGCAGGTTTAACCAGTGATACGCAATAGTTACATTGCAGGACCGTTCGATGTCAACTGCGAATAAACCTAAACAGCACGTCACGCTACAACTTTTTTGCTTCAACGGGTTCTCATTTTCTATGACTAATCTAGAAGAAAGGCCTGCTGTCTTTATCAGGGCTCTACAGTGCAGACATTTCACTCGCATTTGTATTTACACAGTGCACTCGTGAACGACACACTAGATTGAAAATGAGGACATGGAGTGTTCGGCCTTCCTCATATGAGTAAACTGAAACAGGTTGACACAAACAGGCCAAACATATTAGCATAGCTGAATAATGATCAACTAGAGAATAATGAGAAAAACATAGCAAGCTATACGAACATCGCAAATACGGAATGCGAGATGTTAATGTCCGAGTCGAAGCCTGGGAGTGTGGCAAGGTCTGATGTAGTGTAGGAGGATTTCCAGACGATTTATGTGTACCGTGAGTAATGCAAAGTCATGTTAATTAATAACACGCTATTATTGCGTTTAAACTTGGTAAATGTAAAATCATTTATATATTTTTTTTGTCTGTGCACCCAGAACCACTATGCATAAAAGATTAAATAGTCTGACCTTTTGAGTGCAAGGTACAGTGCAGTAGCACTGACAGTTGTTTTCCTGTTTGATAGCAACACAATAGTGTCCACAAGCTGGCCTGGCCTACTTAAGATTCTCGACCGCTGCTGAAGTACGTTTTAACTCAGCGTAACATTATACGGTAATGCACAAGGCAGTGTTACTGCAGCTCAACATTAATAGTCTAAAGTTTATTGAGTTTATCAATGTGTATTATACCTTTTTCCATAACCACACTTATCAAATGTATTTACTGTAATATATTATTTATTTTTTAAAGCTCCCATATTATACATTTTTTGGGCTATTTTAAACTGTTCCTTGAGGTCTTTACAAGACGTTTGTGAAGTCCATATAAAAAATCCTAAAACCAGTTTCTACATTTTCTACAAAAACAGGCTGTTTTCGAAGGGCATGGGGTTATGCTAATGAGCACTGCTCTGATTGGCCACCTCATTGCAAGGTTTGGCGGAGAACAGAGGTAAACAAGCTTGACACAGTCGTTTACTGTAAACATGACTGCTCCCGAACCAACAGTGAGACCGTACATGTTTGAGCCAGAGTCCAACGCAGAATGGGAAGAGGCAGCTGAGGTGGTGCCACTTAGGAGAACCCAGCAGAACGTTTCTCAATGGCAACAATTCAATGTAATATTGTTTTGTTGAGCTATTTAGCCAATGCAAATGCTAACAATGTAATTTTATCTCATCTTATGCATCCAAACAGTGCGGGGCAAATAATGAAACGTTACTTAGATAAACCTTTACGGTACATGCCCTACATGGTAGGTATACTATAGTCATATTGAGTCTAAATTGTCTGAACAATGTAATTCAACAGGTGCACTTGTGGGAATTGTGTAGCAATGCCATCTGAATGAGAAAACGTTTGTTGCAAGGAGATAGAAAGGGTAACTTGTGATGAAGAACATTGTTTCCTGGTAATCAATGTTGTTCTTATGAAGATGTGAAAATCCATTCAGCGAATTAACGAAATCCCACAACCACCTATGGTATTGTATGGTTCAACATAGAGGTTTCAAAAGTGTTTGCTTAGACGTCTTCGTCCTGCAAATGCCAGCCAACACATACAGAACAGACTATCGGCGTTTACAGATGGGTCACGTAAAGTAGGATTTGCTCCATGTTTAAGCTTCAACATAGATGCAAATCCGGCTGTGAACTGGCCCTCGTTGAGGAAGCAATCCAACGTAAAGTGGTGATCACACACATACAAAATTGAGCTAACTGTAGCCGGGACATTGCCATTAAAAATAAAATGAATACACTCTGTCCTGTCATTTTCGCGTTTTGGGAGAGGAGATAATTCACCTGAGAGGGGCTGGATTATGCTAATTTGACCGGCCATGACGTGAAGGCCGGGTGATTATCAAAACGGCCTGTTCTATCAAACTTGTTTGGTACAAAACTTCAGAACGACACTCCAAAAAAACAGGGGGACTCCAAGATTTCTGATTTTTTTCCTCAACTAGTCAATGATAACATGTGGAACAAGTAGAAGGGCCAGGAATAAGCCATTTTCCATAGGATGTCCTCTCTAATGGTATATAGCCTAATGTTTTTCTGAGAAATAGTGTCCCACCCTTTGATTGCCAATACCAGTTGGTTTCCAGCAACAATTCCCTGAAAATTAGGTTAATCAACTTATGAAATTCCTGCATTTTTTCATATCGCAATATATATTAGCATTGCAATATAATTTTGTATTATGGTTAAACAGATTTTACTGCGTGTCTGTCTGTATTGGTTATGAAAATGGTGTGATTGGCAACATATGCGTGTTAATCCGCACGCCGGCAAATACACAGCTTATGACATGAAATGATAGGTGTATAATGGAAGTATAGCACACATTCAAAAGTCTGTGTTGAAGTGACAATGAACTGTATCATCTCTCTCTTCTTGATTTGTCTTATAGAATTAGCTGTGATTTCAGTATGTAAAAGACTAGTATCGGGTCAGTGTATAGACTTGTATACTCGCTGATATTGCGATCCAGCATTTCAGGCTGTATCGGAGGCATTTCACATACTTGTTTCAGTATAGGAACAACTCTACTGTGGATGGGTGACCTCTATCCGAACTGCCCTTCACTACACCGTTCAATGAGCAGTTGTGTCGTTAATTAGTCCCCTAAAACCCTGAAAGAAAGTACATGAAACTGAAGCACATTGGAATAATACATAAGCCAAGGCTCTGAAGTTAATGACGGTTGGTATGTTTTGGGAATGTTGGGAATTGATCCATGAGGGCCGGGTCAAGGCTCATTAGAATAGCATGGCACATTACTTGTCTACTTCACATGCAGTTAACCTTTTTTGCACTTTTAACATGCTTAAATATGAGCAGTTTTGTGGTCAAAACAGTTCAAGTTATGTGTCATTCCGTAAATGAATAAAGAGCCATTGAAGTGCCAATATATTTGTTTCTCTCTGAAGATTGTACATCATTTCTGCAATTCCGTCCAGGTCATCCCTAAGGATTGTCTATGTTGGAGGGTATTGCTAAACACTCAAGACCCGACACAGTGTGAATATACAGGCTCCGGCTTAAAGCACAATATCCTACAGCCTTTTCACAGTTGTCCAATCAAGTAGCCCACCTGCTTAGCAGTCAGGGCAGAGACGAGGGACCAAGCAGGGTGGAGGATGACAGGGGGAGCGAGATGCTGGGTCATTGGGCAGATGGCAGAACAGATGAAAAGCACGCAGGACAAGTGGCTTGAAGGAGGAGAAAAATTTGAAGCTGCAGAGGAACAATGCAAATCCTACAGGCCAGTAGAGTGAAGAGATTGTTAAGGTGAAGAACTGAATGAATCGGACAGGAGAGGAAAGATAAAGAAAAAGAAGTGGTCGCACTAAACAAATAGGTCAGAGAGAGTGGTACATAAATCTCTCTCACACACACACACACACACACACACACACACACACACACACACACACACACACACACACACACAC
>JAOPJO010000034.1:18230065-18240804 GCA_027123675.1 Molva macrophthalma | reverse complement strand
TGTGTGTGTGTGTGTGTGTGTGTGTGTGTGTGTGTGTGTGTGTGTGTGTGTGTGTGTGTGTGTGTGTGTGTGGTGATGCAGATGTGCAGTAGGTTATAAAGTGTGTTTTATAACAGGAGCTTCACACTCATCATTCATCCATCAGTAAAAGAGGTGATTTGGAGGCGCTGTGGTCTGAGGAAAGCGCAAGGTATATGAGCTCAAAGCCGTTTAGAGACGCATTAGTTTCTAAGCCGATCGCCGTTTGCTCGCAGACAGCAGAGACCATGGACAGAGAGGAATCTGTCGTGACGAAAGCGAGGAGAGTGAATCTGTGAAGCTGGCCGTGTGCATCCGCGGAAACTAAACCCAAACCCATCGCCTGACGACTGGCCAAACGGGGGACGAGGGTGGCCCATCGCTTCGCTTCGGCTGCCTTTGGTTTATTTATTTTTTCGATAACTTTTTTATATTTTATGGACAATGGGGAAAGACGAATGCAAAACCATGCTGGACGCCCTCAACAAAGTGACCGCTTGCTACAGGCATCTGGTCATCGCCCTGGGCAGCACGTCGGACTCGCAGAACCTCCGAGAGGAGCTGAGAAAGACCCGCAGGAAGGCCCAGGAGCTGGCCGCGGCCAACCGGACTAAGCTGACCGCCTTGCTGAAGGACAAGACCATCAGCAAGGATGACCGCGCCGAGTACGAGCGCCTGTGGGTGCTGTTCTCCAGCAACATGGACCTGCTGGAGGTGGACATGAAGAGGTCCCTAGAGATCGGGCAGGATTTCCCGCTCAAGCTGCCCACGAGGCACCTGATCGCCACCGGCATGACCGGCAGCACCACCACGGTGGCCGCGCGGGCCATGAGCGTGCAGAACATGAAGTATGAGGCGGACAGCAACGTCGACACGGCGGACCTGAGGGAGCTCCGCAGCGAGATCACCCAGGTGAGCCAGATGATGGAGGAAATGGAGATGAAGGTGCAGGTGGCGCCGTGGGCGGTGGAGGCCAAGCAGGAGCCGGGCGCGGAGCTCAAATCCAACATGAGTGTGGGCAACTCCTCCGTCGGCGTCATCTCCATCTGCGAAGAGGAGCCCAAGGAGGACGAGGGAGGAGAGAGAGAGGCTGGCTCCGGGTCCTTCTGCGCGATCCTCATATTCTTAGTTATTCTATTTGTGGCGGGGGTGTTGGGGTATTTAGTCGTCAGCATGTCCTGATATGTGCAGGACTACAACAAACATTTGGGTCGTATCGACGCGAGGCTGGACGTGACATCGTGGCACCGTGGCAGTATCAGCCAGAGCTTTTCAAAAGGTGCTTCCTAGCAAATTGTGCGGAAACACGATGGAAGAAGTTTATTCGCACGGTCACTATCTGAATGTTTTCTGGGCTCTGAGGATTGACACTACTAGATTAGTTTAAAACAATTTAGGTAACGCCAAAATGGAAAGGAATTTGACGGCGCGACGACTTTTGGCACATAGTCGAAGTACGTTTTGAAAGGCGATGTTATAGAGTCTAAAACTGACGCAAAATTATGCGACAGCGTCACATTGAAATGAATAATGCCGCTACTGATTTGTAATCCAAGTGGATTAGGCGAAAAGCTCATGCGTAAATATAGCCTACTGATGTTAGTCGAGTAGTCCATTTGATGTCCTGAATTCTTCCGTCGTAAATCTAGTCATTTTTAAGTAAAACTCTTTCCAAACTAGATGACCATTAGACAAATCATCTTGGCCAGATGATGGTGATAAAGTCACAATTTATGACACAAAATAAGAATATCAAAATGACTACTGCATAGTAGGCCCACTCTGTGGGACGTACAGAGAATTTGGACCAGGACTTTGACCATCATGGATCTCGCCACTGTACGCCTGCTGGTGTTCATTTGCTGGGCGTCATTTGAACAGTGTTGAACGTATAGGGGGATCACAAAAGTGAGAATAGATGGTTTGTAAATACAGTTTTGTGTCAGATAATGTACATACGATGGAGTATATTTATGATAATAAAATAATGAAAAGCATAAGTGAGTGTGTAATGCGTAGAACGTTTAAAATGCTCTCTAGAAGATGATTGAGATGATGAAAGCATTCTGGATTGCCATCTATTGATCGATCATTAATACATAGATGAATATTGATGGATTATTCATCTAGGCCTTTGGCCATTCCTAGACAGACTTTGGTCACACCTGTGATTTATTTTTAAACCGAGGAGCGGTCTACTTTTCCATAAAAAGGTTGCGGCAGATTAGGCAACAGACTTTCCCTAAACCACAACACAATCTGGCGGTACACGGGTCAAGCATATTAGTAACATGATAAGGATCTAATGACGTAAGAACAAGACTAAAATAGTCATTGTATTTTAAGGAAAATAGAAAGGACAGGTGCCAGGGGCCACACTGTTTGATCCCTGCTAATGTTATTAGTTGTAAGTCTCTTTGCTGGCATTACTGCTATGTGTGTAACCTATGGGGTCAGAGTTCGGCCGTCAGAAGTCAAGTCACAGTTGATGGAGCGAGAGAGAGATTGAGACAGAGAGAGAGTGCTCTAAGGGATAATAACACATATTAATCTAGATCAACTAGATGTATGTTACAAACCACGTCACCCAGGATTTTATACTAAAACCACCATTCTATTATAGTGAAGTCAGTCTCAAGCCAGTAAAAGTTATTTTGTAGGACAGAGATTCTGGAATTTTTTGGAAGTTGGAACCACACAATCTTCTTATTGATGCCAATCTACAGGCATAGTGCTTTGGCAGTGTCAGACACATCTTCAAAAATGATGGCTTATATGTGTGTAATCTATCTTGAAACTTAGACTCCTGACATAATTTAAGCAGGTTAAGTGTTTTCAAATGTTGTCCAATTAACTAGACATAGTGCTTTTAAAAACCGCCATCACAAGTAGGCCTATGTCAAAGTATGCATACCTTATGTAGTGGACAAAGTTTACAGCAAGAAGGCGGAAGGCGTTGGAAGGCGTTCCAACAACCTCTCACTCTTTAGCTAGGAAGTTATTTATTTTGATGTTTAGCAATCGTAGACTTATATAGTAATTGCTTTAAAATATATAGACTTATAATAATTATAATAATAATAATTGACTGCATTTATATCTCCTTTTTTAAGGGACTCAAAGGGCCTTACATAGTGAGTGTGGGTGGGGGGATCACACCTCCCCCACAACCACTAATAGACTAACAATAGAATAGACTAGTCATATCGTTTGGATATTTCATTATATTTTTTGTTAGGACTCAGGGAAACATTTACAGTCCACTATAAATTTGTTTCATGACATATATAACATAACCTAACCCTAACCCCAGCCCTAACCCTTACCTAAAATGAACCACACTCTTCCAATATACCCCAACAGATGAACAAAAATAAACCCATGAATGTCAAGACAGAAAGAAAGAAAGAAAGAGAGATAGAGGAAAAGAAAGAAAGAGAGATAGAGATTTAAAAACATATGAGAAACATATGAGAAACACTCCAAATGAGGTCAAGAGCACCAATAGGGAAAGAGCTTTCACCATTATCATCATCCTCCCCATCGTTATCATTCTCGTCATCATGATCATCTTCATCTTCTCTCTCCTCCGGACCAAGATAGGTATCCAAGGCTATTGGTTGTTGTCATAGTAACTCACCAAAGACTGCAAGCGGCACAGAGGGGGCACAGCCGCGTCAACACACCCGTTTCTGCAATCCAGCACTCCACCCGCTAACAGATGGAGAATTAACTCACAGCGCGTCAAGAAATATGGCTTGCAGAGGAGGTGGTGGGGGGAGGAGAAATATGGGCCTTAATCACCTATAACGACCACCTTGGTTCTAAAGGCTAGCTGGGTGGGGGGAACTGAATGAGGCTCCCCCACCCAGCTGGCATTTAGAACCAAGGTGGCCGGTGAATATTAGCCATTCAGACACACAGTGAAGACAACATAAGCATTTCTTCATTGCATTCCCTTGGTTCATGCTGCAGGGTAATTCGAGGCGTTTTGGTGTATAGACTGAGACAGACTTTGACTCCTCCATTCGTGTCTGTCCATGTAACAGAATGTGAATGACGTCATCAGTGTATATGAGGCAGTTATTAGGAAGTTATTATAGAAACCAGCCTATTACACAAGGACTAGTTAGTAGGGAACTAACTAGTCAATTAGCCAATTAACTTTGTAATTAGCCAAATAACTCTGCAATTAACAAGCAAACCAACCAGCTAATTAACTAAAGAATGAACACACAACCTAATTAATAAACTAACTCATGCACTCAATTTTCTTTTCCTTTATTTATCCAGGTTGAACATATTCAGATTACAACAAGGGTGACCTGGCCAAGAGGGCAGCCCAGCACGGGGTTAAACACAACACGAAACAAACAACAGAACATACAACATTTTGTGATACTCAAGAAAAATCAAGTACACAGACAGCAACGAATCGGGTTCTTCATGAGGCCTTTGTTATCAGCAAGGGAGACTAGATCAGTCAGTTTTGCGTCTTTTGGTAGAAAAACAATCGAGCTACAAACAAACCAACTAACTAACTAGCTTATAGCACAGCAAAGGCTATACGTAGGCTTATACGATGCTTCGTGAAGTGAGAACAAATGATAAAAAAGAGTAAATATAACACTGGTTTCAGGACTCAACGATGATTGTATTTCCCACTGTGCATGATTCAATAAGTCTTGGAAAGGTTTGCCTATGGGAGGCAGCGCCCACATGAGAATCAGATCAGACACTAATGGGAATAAATGGAGGACACCGGGTACTGCCTTGTTGACAGAGATTATTTCTTGTGTCTTTATTTTCAATGAGGGTGCACTGCTTCGAGCACAGAAGACCCACCTTCTACTGTCCCCCCCACCGAGAAGAATGGCAACACAGACGCACATGCATACACACACACACACACACACACACACACACACACACGGGAACGCAAACACACACACACACACACACACACACACACACACACACACACATGCACACACATACACACACACAGACACACACACAAACAACACATAAACACTGGCCACAGGTGCTGTTTTTAAATAGATGAGAAAGTGTATTAGTTGAGCTATAGCTTCTAGCTATGAAATCAATTGAAGCTAAAATGCTAATGTATTACCTGTCCTTTTTCACTATATTCTCTATGACAGAAACATTTAGTGAGAATGTAGTTTTACAAGATAGAGGCAATGTTGTATCCGTGCTGGTTATTGGTTGTGGTATGATGGGATCTGTAGTCCGTCATCTCACGACTTTAAAGTTGAAGCAGCTTAAAGGACTGAGATTCAGTAAACTCTCTAACCTCCTTCATTGATTGACTAAATGGTCATTGATTGACTAATTGGTTGCAAAAAATTGCCATCTTCTACTTGCTTCACATCATCCTTCCATCCATCCATTTAGCCATCAACCCATCCCTCCATCTAGTCACTACACTTATTCTTGTCAAGGTAGTTTACACATGTCACTATCTAGTCACGTAGCAGACACCTTTTACCCAAAGCGACTTACAGTAATCTCAGATACATGTATCGTTGTGGTGCATGGCTGGCTGGGAGTAGAAACCTGGCCTGGCTGCTACAGCCATCCAGCCCCCGTAGTTCTATGATAAGATAATGAGATACTGTTGGTTGAGTGGTGTGATTCTAAGGTGTAAACAGACAGAGTGTGGGAGGCGGAGGGGGAGCTGGTGTTCATCGGTGACCAGTTGGACTGGTTAGCCAGTGTTCACAACCCTCCCCCGGCCCTGTTGCCAGCAAGGGGGCGAGGTCCTAAAACTGCAGTTTTAGGTTTTTTCCAACAGTCCACGACTCCCATGGATTAACATCATCAATGTAATTTAGGAGCAATCAAATGTAGAGATAGAATTTTTGAGCAAGCAGAATCATTGGCTTTAAGCTTGGGTATGCAACTTTGGAGAAATCAACCAGAGTAAGCTTGATTTGGAATGAATCAAAGAAAAAAAAACACCCCTGCCTTCAGGCCTCCTTCCAAAGCCACGCCCCCAAAACACATGGATGCGCACTGCCTGACTACTGCTGGAGGCAAGTGCACCTGACAGCATTGGGGAGAGGAAGGCAGCGCGTCGTTGGTAGACAGATTGGTAGGACATACAATTATTTCATTCGGGCCGAATGAAATAATCGGACAGTAAAAGGCAGACACCAGATATATATATTTTTTGTCAGAGCATTTGATTTAGTTAATGCTGTCGGGATGTAAAAGTAATTTTAACAAATATGACAATGCTTCTAAAATGAATTGCCTATCCTAGCTTTAATATTGAATTTAAGATAATTATGATAAAACATGATAATAAAGATTTAAAAAAAACAATAAAAGATAAGTAAAATAAAAATTATAATAATAAAGTTTGAAGGATTTCTGTTTAGCCTACTCAAGCTCTCCATTTGGGGGTTTTATTCCTATCGTGCATGTGTTGTTTTTTTTAAAGACAGTACAGAACGTAAAGTAAGTAAAACAAAAAGTCACATACAGCAGGGATCGCTGAGTGTTTATCGTTTGTTGTGGTTGGATGGTTGAAGTGTGCAGGGCAGATCTTATGAGAGCTCACAGCGCCACCTACAGAGTAACAATACATGTTGTTATGTTTTTTTTTTCTTTCTTTAAAACTAGCTCCACAGTTTAACCTATAACCCAGTTACATATTTGTTTGGCATTTACATTAATTTCAAATGATCATCATGATGATACAATTGTTTAATGGAAATACCACTGGAAAATAATGAAATCAAATGAAGAAACAAGATGCATACTCGGAAAAGCTTCAATAATGGGACAAATTATGACAAAAATGTCAGTTTCTTGGGAGTAATTTTTTTTAAGAAAACGTATATACATATAATTACTTAAATGTTCCTACTTAAATGTGTTATGTGTAAAATCATATAATACACGTAATTTATCTGATGGTGCTTTCATGGAGGTGTTGGTCAGTTGGTTTAGTGTTCCTTTATCCTGGGTCTATGGGTTAATGAGTTCATACTTTCATTCGCCAGCGTGTTCTCATGATGCTGTGTGTGACTGGATTAGCAGGAGCCCAGACGGAGTCGCCCCAAGTCATGACTAGAGGCCTGAGAATATTCGCTTTTTCATATGAAAACCAGATTATCCGAAAACAGACCTCTCTGCAAAGGAAGCCCCTGTAACTAAACAGTAAATCTCCAAGGAATGGGCGTTATTAAAATGGCTTTATTGAAAAAATGTTGGTTGGGTAAGTTTGGTTTAAAGTGAAAACTCAGAGGCTGTTCCTGATGTTTTCGTGTTCTCTACTCGACAACACATTGTTGTTTTTTAAAACCAGGTTACAGCCAAAAGCCTTCGTTTAGTTAACAATGGAATAATGTTATATGTTTAATAAACAATGGAATAAAAGCTTCCAGTTGGTTGAGTTGTGTTTGCTGTCTGAGATTGACATTGATTACTTACATTCACTTTAAATATCTTTGTTGTTTTATATATCCGTCAGACATCCGTCAAACATTCCCGATGAGTCCATTTAAACCACAATACTCAGAACACTACAGTATCTGTCATCTCACATAGTTCTATTACAATAAAGAGCTTTTAAATAATCATGCTGGCACTTCACAAATCCAACGTTTGCTGGTTTCACTCTGAGATGTACTAGTGCTTAAAACAGTAAGTCAGGTAGTCGTCAGGTCTTAACGAGGGCTAGACCTGACAACACACTGTGCTAGTAGATTATATTTAAGTTCTCAAAGTCATAGTAACAGATGGCATAGAAGACAATCAATAGACCAGCTAATTATGGATCTGCTACTTTTAATCACGGTCTGTCATAGTCAAAAACACTGTGCTCTTCTTGAGCTCTCTCCGTGTTTCCTTGTTTCATCGATTCTTGTCACTTCTGTGTCAACCTTTGTTCTTGTTGATTAACTTTCCCCAGTTTCTTTCCCCTGTTTTCTGTTCTTTGTGTTTTTCTCTTTGTTGTCATGGATTCTCTGCCTTGTGTTCCATGAGTTTAAGAGATTGCCTTGCCTCCAGCAGTGGCAGCTTTAACTTTGTTTCACCCTTTTCAATTGCAACCTACCTTGTGATCACAGGGGCCTTGACCTGAACACATTGAATCATTGTCACCCAGCAGTGTAACAATAAAATAAAACACTGTTAGGTTATTCATACAACGCTACATAACACATTGGTGCTTGGAGCATTAACTCCTTGTTAGGAGGACCACCAGACCAGCAGTCACCCTAACAGTTTTTGAGTAAATTTCCAGGTGCATACATTGGATTAATTATTAATCAAATATAATGGAGCAATACATATTCACATATGTTTGACAAATGTTCATAATTCAAAATTAATTTAGGTAGTGTAATTGTGGTTGTATTGTCAAGAACTACAGCCTCTGTCAGAGTTCCCACAGGCCATAGATTGTGGCGGTCTCGGCTTACCGAGTCTATTCTCCAACCAAACATAATAGGTAGTTGACCCAAAACAATGCATACAATGCTGGTACAGTGCCCCTATCAACTGGTCGAAGATACCAGCCACACGTCACCTACGTAAAGTTTCTGTCTGCCGAAACAAAATGGATGACATTCGTATAATCTCAGTGGAAAATGCAATATATTTCAACAGTATTAAACAGCATTAAAATGTGTTTTGATAACATTTGTAGTGGAAATGCACATTATATTTTCATAATCTTCGTTCAGTGAATGTATATGATTTTAAGATGGTTATTTAATGCTACTTTTTCTATTGTTGCCATGGTGTTTAATATGGATGCTGCTACCGCTGAAACCCCAAAGCTTGCATATTCTTTGCGTTGTGTAGTAATCTGAGCTGCTATGTGTTATTTTATGTAACTGATGATAAAAAGTAGATTTTCAAGTAACCCAGGGATAACATTTCTTTTTATTATTTTAGACGTTTAGACCCATGTGTTTTTGTGGCCCTGGATGTGGACCTGGGTTCTCTTTAATATGAAAGAGGGCCTCAAGAACATCTATGATTATTCATTTGGGGGCTTTAGCCCTACAGGAAGTGACCCACAAAGTGACCCACATTTCTGCTCAAAATCTCAGAAATTGGGCCACAGGCTGAGACGTCAGGAGTGGAGCATTTGCTGAGGCTTTGTGAGTAACTTCCTGTAGGGCTAGGGCCCCCAAATTGATAATAATACATCTCCTTGAGGCCCTTTTCATATAAAAGAAACTCCAGGTCTCTAGCCTACTCTCAAGTGTCCTTGATCCCTAGGTCACATACTAATAACATAACTGTAGGACTACAGTGAAGTAGGACTAGAGCATCCAAATTGATAAATTTAGCAAAAATGAATACCCTGATTCATATAAAAGAGACCAGACATCTTAATCTTACTTCCAAGTCATTATGTGCCGCCATGAATGGTGTGTTTGTGTAATTTCCTGCCTGCCTTTTACTTTAAATGATGCATTCATGCTTCAAATATCTTAAAAGCGGTATTTATTTGTTGTGATTATCTTGTTAAACAAAATGTATTTATGAATTAACCATTGGAATGGATTTTTTGGCAAAGCAAACATAAACTTCCGGGTTGCCCCACAAAAACACGTCGGCCTAGTCCGTCCCAAAGAAGAAGAAGAAATGTCATCCCTGAAGCACTCAAAAATTGATGTTTTTATTGTTATTATTTTTATATACAAAACATACATACAAAAAGTTACGTACAAAAATGCTTAATATAACAGCTATGATGACTACACAACGCAAAGACAATGATTGAAACAACATGCGAGCTGCGTGTTTTCAGCGCTAGCATTATCCATATCAATCACCATGGAAACAATAACAAACAATATAAAACCCTGCAGAAAACGCATCAAAACTAATTTTAAACAGACAGAAACTTGACGTACATGACATATTGCTGGCTTCTTCGACCAGTTGATAGGGGTGCTGAACAAGCAAACGATTATATGGGTTGTTTTGGGTCATATTGACAAATTACCTATTCTGCCAGATAGGTGCTCAGACAGAGCATCGAACCTCCACACACACCGTGGCGTTATACTATAAGTGTGCTCGAAGCATAACCCTCTCTTGGACGTGAACATCAAAATCAACCGCTGCTCAGACTGAGCCTCACACATCCACACACACCTCGCTGCCGGTGTCCCTTGGTCAGGATGGAGAGTATACTAAAAAGGCACTTTGACGTCACGAAAGAACACTACCTGCATTCGGAGCAGAGTAGAATGTTCACAAACTGGTTGGCGGAGACTGGCAAAAACGTAGGATTTTACTCCTGTTTTCTCTAAATGACGGGTCTTATTTCAGTAACAGTGATAAAATAGCATAGATTACTATGTTGAAGATCATGTAAGACATATTCACATGTTTGAAACAAAACAAACAACTATTTTGTGTTCACTTTCCCTATAAGGTTGGATATCACATTGGCCTACATGGGTAATTATGGCTCAATTACTGTATCTCTCTATCTCTCTCTCCAACTCTCTCTCTCACTCTCTCTAGCACACACAAACCACACACACACACACACACACACACACACACACACACACAGACAGACACATACACACACACACATACACACACACACACAGACACACACAGACAGATACACAAACACACAAACACATACACACACACACACACACACACACACACACACACACACACACACACACACACACACACACACACACACA
>JAOPJO010000034.1:18206919-18224469 GCA_027123675.1 Molva macrophthalma | reverse complement strand
GTGTGTGTGTGTGTGTGTGTGTGTGTGTGTGTGTGTGTGTGTGTGTGTGTGTGTGTGTGTGTGTGTGTGTTTTTAGGTATCTGATGGACGGAGCCGAGGACAGCTCAGAGAGTGAGATGGAGATGGAGAAGGACAGCGAGGAGGAGCAGGAGACACGGGTAACCTTTGAATCTCATGGTTTTATTATGACAACATACATCTTCACTCACCCTTTTACATGATCAAAATATAAATATGTGGTGATGAACATTAGAATATAACTGGCTAAAGGCTGATTTGTGTAACTTCTCAGCCTTCTGTCCAGCTGTTTGTCTCTAATCCTTCCGACACCTGATTTATTACATGCAGGTATTTTAGTAGTAACGGTCATCCCGTGTTGAATGAATGCTGCTAATGTAAATGATGTCATGGTACAATGTGTGAGATCATGCTAGTGGTTGTGCTGTCCTCCCTTCTGCAGCAGAGATCGCAAGAAGACGGAAGCTATATATATATATCTATATATATATATATATACAAGGTCAAATTTTATATATATATGTATGTATGTATTCCTACATGCGTGACAATGTGGGGACATTTTCTAATGGATGCCCCTCAACTAGGGTCCAAACAGATGCCTTTCCGATGAAAAAAACTCATGAAGTATCCTCTTAGATACCCTTTGAAGTGGGAAGACACAAAGAAGTGCCCTTGCAATGGAGATGTGATCTCACCTGCACTGTCCATGTTTTGAACTTTTCAATGTACGTTAGTTTATGTTTATGTTAGGTAAACAGTATTTCATAGTAACAGACAAAGTAAATGGTTTCCAACAATGGCACAAGAAAGTGTAAATGACTGTAATGATTTCAGACGTTATAATAAATGGAAGACACAGAGTGACTTTCAAACAACGGGAGTTATTTATTGCTTGGCACAATCACACAATATCACTCCTAAAAACAGAACTTAATCCAACCCCGGTAAACACAGGACTTTTAACAAATTGTTTAAACTAATGCATGCCTTGGAGCAGAGATCTTCAACAGGGGGTCCGTGATCCCTAGAGGGTCCGCAGAGTTACTGCAGGGGGTCCCCGAAATGATTTGATCCCAAACTTTTATTTCTTCCAAAAATTAAAAAATGTACTTTGCAATGATGTCTGTATACAATGCTGAGCCATTGTGGCACTTTTATACATGGCACTATAGGCCGCATTATTGGCCCGGTAATAATAAGCAACACAACAATAAGCAACACAATTTTATACGATACATAGTAGGGGGTCTTCCACCGTGTCGCTCTCAGCCAAGAGGTCCTTGGCCTGAAAAACGTTGAATACCTCTGCCTTAGAGCATGCTGGAACAATCTGCACACTCTGGGACGCTACAATACTCATTCCCATTGTTAAGAATGTATATATACTCAATCCATTTAAGTTTTCAGTTTTACCCACAACATCTCCAGAATTTTCAGCTGTCAGTAGGGGCTTGATACAGTCTGATCTGTAACCCCGACATCCTACCAAAGTGTGTGTAGGTGATACATCAAGCTATTTTTGGAGTTGTAAGGTTGAGTTTCACCATGGATGCATTACTAATTACAAAAGTATGTACACTGCAACTGCTTTTTAGATATCATCAAATGGTTTAGCCTAGATTCCAAGCTAAGGAGCTAGCTAACTAAACAGGTTACTTGCTTTGCTGATTCTATGCTAACACGTGGACCCAATTTCAAAATCAAGCAGAAGCATACAAGTCTAAGGTTATTATGGTAGGCTAGTTTGCACAAAATGCCCATGGGACTTTACAGTTTTGTGTGAATTGCTTTTTCAATCAACTTAAGAGTGTGGTTAGCATTGGGCTAACCTATGATTACAGAATGCCAAGGAGAGATTATTACTGAGAGTCTGGTGCATATGATACAGTAACATAGGTCAAGAATGTACATTTTTTGGCAATTGTTTTTATTTACCAACCATTTATCTTTTTTGCGTGCCATTGAGAGGGTTCAATTCAAATCAAGGCTAGAGGACTAGTGATAGTGCTGTATGATGTTCTTTTAAGTAATCACATACAGCATAGTTTATGTACAGTACAGCAATATTAAAATATTATTATACAAATATTGTTATTTGCTCCACCTTAGATAACGACAGCACAGACATTATGATGGAGATGATGGAGACATCAGAGAGCCAATGGATGCAAGGCCGATAGAGGATAATGAAGATGAAGATATTAGAAAGAAATGATGATGATAATATCAGGAAGAGAGATGATGATGATGATGATGGTGATGATGATGATGATGATGATGATGATGATTAAACTGATTAAGATGTTAAGGGAAGAGGATGCAGATTATGCTAGGAAGAGAAATTACGACGATGATGAAGATGAAGATGGCCATCGAGATATTAATGAAAGCGAGGATAAAAACGATAATAGAGGGAGAAATTACTTGAAGGACATGGCAAGAAATAACATGAATACTGCTCTTCCGTCATCATTAACATTTCCCACTGACCCCTCATGTTTAAATGCACTGCACAGAGTACCACTCAGCATAGAACACAACTCAGAGATTTGTTGAGTACTGTTGCTCTGTTAGACCTTGTCAGCAAGCTGTTATCCAAAGACAGAGGGCCTTCATTCCACAGGTAGTGGTATCAAGGTAATCCCTGGCTAGAATATTCAGCGGAAAGTGATTATGTTTTGTTTTAGTTGCCGACTTTTCTTGCAAGGGTAAAGTATGAGGACAGAAAACTTGAAGAACAGTGGAAGTTAACAACTGGAAAAAATGCACAGGAAATAAAGGAATATAAGCAAACAGAAGCACATATGGTAAGCATGGTAAGATGGAGCAGCTTCAGAAAAAGACCACTGGAAAAAGCTTTCAAGGGGGCAGACATAGAAGGCTGAGCCACCAAACAGAGAAATAATGACAAGGCTGGTAGACATGAAATTGTATCTTGCAAGGCAAGATAGGGTTTGGCACAATCAGGGGTCAGGGTTCAGTGGTCATGATGAAAGTGGTTAATCTTTGAACAAAGGAAATTTCCTTGAACTTCTTCAGCTAGTTGCTATTATGGCTCCACCGTCAAATGCACCACATCCAGTCTCAACAGAGAAAAAACACAGACGTCGCTGTTGTCCTATAAGACACAGAATGACATAACCTATGACCCTTGCAACCTGCCAGTAGAGTCATTCTCAAAGTAACGGAGTGATTTTTACAGATTTGTGATGTGACCGGAACAACAGGAAAGAATTGGAGAATGTTGTAATGACACTCTTGAGGAGAATGGATTGAAAGTGGAATACATCAGGGGCCAAGGCTACGATAGAGCCGCATAGATCAGAGCCATAATGGCCACCCAAACCTTATTTTGAGCCTGGATAAACCCTGAAGACCTATTCAGGGTTGAAGACCTATTTTATCAAGTGCCTGCCCTTTTCCAAACAGTTTCCAGGGATGACTTGCTGATGGATATGTGTAACAAACCACCTGGCACAAAAAAAAAAATAACAACAACTCAGAAACAGACTTTGTTGTTTAAATGAAAAAAATTAGATCCTGTTAACTAAATGCTTTTATTTGATATCATTTATAAAGATAGTTATTTTAAAAATGTGTAGGCCTATATTGTTTTACTGATGAACAAGTGTATTTCCTCCAATTATTAACTATTTTAAATATGTGTTAATCATACATAGTTTTACTGAGATTAAACAAAATAAATGTGAGCCTGATTACTCACCTAAATGCCCTTAACTGTTCTAATTTCTATTAATTTGACATCATGTTTTTAAAAACAGGTGCATAACATGAAGCTATCAAACAAATGTCTCTTTGAAAGGCCTGATTCACTATATGTGATAAATATATGGCAGTGATAATGATAAGAAGGTTTGGGAAACAATGCTCTTACTGTGACTGTGTAGATAAACAGGTATTCTGTCAATGAGTAAGGAGATAATGAGACTGTGGTGTTGATCCAGTGTGTTAAGGTCAACGTATATACGTGTGTGTGTGTGTGTGTGTGTGTGTGTCTATGTGTGTTTGTGAGAGAGAAACCTAAGTAGGGGGAGGCAGTGGGGGGAGAGAAAGAATGGAATGCAGTTCAGTCTGGCGCTGAGAAGGTAAATAGGGGCCTAGTGGTGGGAAAATCTCATAGTGTTCCAAGTGGAATATGTTATCATTTTATAATATCAATTCTCTCTCTATGCCCCATCTCCAGGTGAGCCTACTGAGTGGGGTGTGCCTCATCGTGGGGACTATGATTGGCTCTGGGATCTTCATCTCCCCCAAGGCAGTGCTGCTGAACACAGGGGCTGTAGGGCCCTGCCTGCTGGTCTGGGCTGCCTGTGGCCTGCTCTCTACACTGGGTAGAGGACGCACACACAGCAGCACACACAAAAAGATTTGATATGAGTGACATTTATATTTTGTGTTCTCCACGTGTTGTGTGTTTTTGTGTGTGTGTGTGTGTGTGTGTGTGTGTGTGTCTTTGTATGTCTTTGTGTACGTGTGTCTCTCTGTAACCATGGTGATACAGGCGCCCTGTGTTGGGCCGAGCTGGGGACTATGATCACCAAGTCTGGAGGGGAGTACAGCTACCTGACGGAGGGCTTCGGGCCCATCGTCGCTTACCTGTACTCTTGGACCACCGCCATCGTCCTCAAGCCCTCCTCCTTCGCCATCATCTCCCTGAGCTTCGCCAACTATGCCGCCACACCCTTCTACCCAGGCTGCACTCCTCCCCTCATCATCACAAAATGTCTGGCAGCAGCATGCATATGTGAGCTATGCCTTCTTCACATGGGCTAGTAGTATAAGTTAATGATAATGACAATAATGAAATGATAATGATAACTCCGGGATCCTCTCCGGGAACCGTCACCTTATCGTGGTGGAGAGGGCTGTGTTGTCTGGAGCCTGATGCTCCTGGTAGGGTCTCCCATGGCAGAGTGGTCTCAGGTGAGGGGCCAGACTAAGACTGGTTCACAAAGACTCCATGGAAGAACAACAGAGAGAAAGAGAGACCCTGCCCAGAGGAAGCCCGGGGCCCCCGTCTAGAGCCAGGCCCAGACGGAGGGCTCGTCGGCGAGCGCCTGGTGGCTGGGTTAGCCACGGAGCCCGGCTGGGCACAGCCCGAAAAAGTGATGTGGCACCTCCCCTCTCTCCGTCCTGTGGGCCCACCATCCGCAGGAAGAAATGCTGGGGTTGGGTGTGCTGCCACATGGGTGGCAGTGAAGGTCAGGGGCCTCGACGGACCCGACCCGGGCGGCAGAAGCTGGCTCTGGGATCGTGGAACATCACCTCGCTGTGGGGGAAGGAACCGGAGCTTGTGAGTGAGGTGGAGCGCTACCAGTTAGCTCTGGTGGGGCTTACCTCTACGCACAGTCTAGGCTCTGGGACCGTACTCCTGGATAGGGGTTGGACTCTATTCTTCTCCGGAGTTGCCCAGGGCGTGAGGCGCCGGGCGGGTGTGGGGATACTAACAAACTCCCGGCTGAGAGCCGCGGTGTTGGAGTTTACCCCAGTGGACGAGAGGGTCGCCTTCCTATGCCTAAGGGTGATAGGGGGAAGACTCTGACTGTTGTTTGCGTATATGCACCAAACAGCAGCTCAGAGTACTCAGCCTTCTTGGAGACCCTGAATGGAGTCCTTTATGGCGCTCCAGTAGGGGACTCTGCAGTTCTGCTGGGAGACTTCAACGCACACGTGGGCAACGATGGAGACACCTGGAGAGGCGTGATGGAACGATCAGGGAGGAACGGCCTCCCTGATCTAAACCCGAGTGGTCGTTTGTTATTGGACTTCTGTGCTAGTCATGGATTGTCTATAACAAACACCATGTTCAAACATAAGGATGCTCATAAGTGTACGTGGTACCAGAGCACCCCAGGCCAAAGATCGATGATCGATTTTGTGATCTTATCATCTGTCTGAGGCCGCATGTTTTGGACACCGGGTGAAGAGAGGGGCGGAGCTGTCAACCGATCACCACCTGGTGATGAGTTGGATCAGGAGATGGGGGAAGAATCCTGAATCCGACTAACACGACCTCTATGGAGGCAGAGCTGGAGGCTGATGGGGGATCGTCGTCAATTTCCCTGTGGGATGTCACTGAGGTAGTCAAACAACTCCACAGTGGCAAAGCCCAAGGGGTTGATGAGATCCGGCCAGAAATGCTGAAAGCTTTGGGTGTGGAGGGGCTGTCTTGGTTCACACGCCTCTTCAACATTGCGTGGGAGTCTGGGACAGTGTCAAAGGAGTGGCAGACCGGGGTGGTGGTTCCCCTGTTCAAAAAGGGGGACCAGAGAGTGTGCCAATTACAGGGGCATCACACTACTCAGCCTCCCTGGTAAAGTCTACTCCAAGGTGCTGGAAAGGAGGGTTCGGCCGATAGTCGAACCTCAGATTGAAGAGGAACAATGCGGATTCCGTCCCAGACGTGGAACCACGGACCAGCTCTTTACTCTCGCAAGGATCCTGGAGGGGGCCTGGGAGTATGCCCATCCGGTCTACATGTGTTTTGTGGATTTGGAGAAGGTGTATGACCGGGTCCCCCGGGAGATACTGTGGGAGGTGCTGCGGGAGTATGTGGTGAGGGGTCACTTCTCAGGGCCATCCAATCTCTGTACACCCAAAGTTCCTACCTCACCTATGGTCATGAAGGATGGGTCATGACCGAAAGAACGAGAGCGCGGGTACAAGCGGCCGAAATGAGTTTTCTCAGGAGGGTGGCTGGCGTATCCCTTAGAGGTAGGGTGAGAAGCTCAGCCATCCGTGAGGAACTCAGAGTAGAGCCGCTGCTCCTTCGCGTAGAAAGGAGTCAGTTGAGGTGGTTTGGGCATCTGGTAAGGATAACCCCTGGGCGCCTCCCTAGGGAGGTGTTTCAGGCACGTCCAGTGGGGAGGAGGCCTCGGGGAAGACCCAGGACTAGGTGGAGAGATTATATTTCCTCACTGGCCTAAGAACGCCTCGGGATCCCCCCGTCAGAGCTGGTCAATGTGGCGCAACTACAACCAGATAAACAACCATTTTCTTAATAGTGAATAAACAGGTGTATTTTGTACTTCTATTACCGCTGACGTGTTCTTGCGCTCTCTCAGTGTTGATCACCGTGGTGAACTGCGCCAGCGTCAGGCTCGCTAGTTTCGTCCAGAACTTCTTCACCGCGGCCAAGCTGATGATCATCTTGGTCATCGTGGTGTCCGGCCTTGTCATGTTGGCACAAGGTGATCTTTTTCTTAGCTGGTAGTATATCTTCTGCATCGTTATGGCGTATCAATTCATCATACAACTACGTGCCTCAAAGCGCTTGGGGGGCTCTTTCATCCCATCAGCAATCAGACTTTACAACACCTCACCCCCGCTCCCAACACCTCCAAAGCCCCAACACCTCCTTTCTCCACTTGATTAAGGACTAAGTCATTTCATTACCTCAGGAACACTGCACATTTGCACATTTATATTCATATTTATATTTATAGTCATATTTATTTTAAATGCACAAGTCACCTACAAACGGACAGTTACATGTATATAGTATGCTTATCTTTATTCTAATAATTTTGTATTATATTCTATTTCAAATTGTTACATTTTATTTGTATATATACTCTTGTTTTGCACTATCTTTCCCACTGTACTGCTGGTCACCTGTGAATTTCTCCTAAGGGGGATTAATAAAGGACTATCTATCTATCTATCTATCTATCTATCTATCTATCTATCATGTCAGGTCAACATGTTTTCACTAAAACCTTTATATTGTCCAGGACACACAGAGAATTTTTCAAATTCCTTTGAGGGCGGCTCAACCTCGTTTGGCACCATTGGACTTGCGTTTTACAACGGGCTCTGGGCGTATGATGGCTGGTGACTGTTTGCTGTTTTATAAACTGTTTATGTATGTCATGTCATACCCAGCCAAAGGTCTTGTCACATATTAACAAGTTATTTATTTTTTTTACAGGAATCAACTGAATGTTATCACAGAGGAACTGAAGAATCCATACCGGTGAGAAAAAGCATATGATGTACTAAATATATGTGATTGCATCCCTTTCAAGATTGTGAATTTCAACATAATGACTAGCTAAACTAATACAATATGGCTTGTAAGTAGCCATATAGTAAGAATGCATCATGGGATTTTTTGTTGGCGATACATATTGAGAGTTGTAGTACTGTAAGGTCCTAAATCAACGTAAATATGCTGTTACGACCCTTAATGGGTATTAGACGTAGTAGGGAGGTAACCTAGCATTAAGGGATTAAAATTACACTATCCCGGAACCGTTAAAAAATAAAGCATTTATTTTATATATACACTGTGTATAATACAGGAACAAAATAAAGGCATAGCTTCGTGCCAAGGCCAAAATAATAACCAAAATACCCTCTGTCGCTTAACCAAGACCCACAGCCTAGGCTTCGACAAAAATACACTTCTAAACTACCTCTCTAACAAACACAGGAGAAAAACAAAAGAGCAAAGCAGAATAAAAACAGTCCATAAGCTAGTCAGATAGCAAGCGAGAGAGAGACAGCCAAGACTCTGGTGCTGGCATACTTATAGCATGTAAGTCCTGATTGCTGATCAGCTACAGGTGATCAGCTCTCAAATGTTAAACGATTTTAAAATCGTGAGAGACCACACATAATGACATGTAAGGATAAATCTTAAGAAGTTGTTCCTGTAAGCTAAGGCTACTCGTGTAGCCATTCATTCCCATGGCAAACCTGAATTTCACATTTGCATCGTACATTCACACAACTCCTTACAACTACTACGTTTTATTGAGTACTTTTTCCTTTGAAATACAAAGCATTAAACAGCTTCATTCCACTATTTTTCTCAGCATATCTAAATGCTTGCTGTGAACCACCCACCCAACTGAACCACTTCATCCACCAGCTACGGTTGTGTGTTTGAGTCACATCTTTGTCATGTCCACAAGTCTTTAATATAACTGTGTTTTGCTGTAAGGAACCTACCATTGGCCGTCCTGATAGGGATTCCCCTGGTGTCCGTGTGCTACGTGTTGGTCAATGTGTCCTACTTCACCGTGATGACCACCACAGAGGTTCTACAGTCGTCAGCGGTGGCCGTGGTGAGCACATAGGCCGTATTGGTTTAAACATGAGAGACTATCTACAGACAGGACCTTGCACAAATCACAACATTTAGATTCCTTGAGACGGTTTTAATCATGTGATCTGAATAAGTCATTATAATAAGTCCAAGCCCGCCATCTTTGTACTTAAAATTATAAATTACAAAAATTATAGAATAACCAAGCAACCAGTTATTTTTCTTAGTAATATAATGGTGAAAAAGCCAAGGTTTTCGCTTGGAATGTGCGGGACATCATGTGCAACCCTCCTAAAGGAAACCTTTCTCATTGTATTGATCTCATTCAGAGCAAAGATTTGCATACTATAGATATAAGTATGCTATAGGGGCTCTTATAGAAGCTCAATCAATATCCTCTTTTGAAAGATATTCTCATGTTGGCCTTCATTGACTTACTTTACACAAATGTGTGGTTGTTGTGTTTGTTCACTAGTGACAACAATCTGTTGATGAGCTGCCTACAGGGAACACAGTGATTGGCTGATTGGCTGCAGACCAACAATAACAACTGTTGACTCTTTGTTTACTTGTTAAAGTGTGTACAACATATGGAGCATTCAATCTTGTGCAACGGAGTGACAAATGTCCTCCAGGGTAAACCTCACTCTCAATGCCTTAGCAACAACGCTACAACCGCCGATCCCAATGGCTGCGGTAATTTAGCATAGTGGTGTTCATGTTTCAATCCGGAGGTTGCCAGTTAGATCCCCTGCTTGCTGCGTAGCATCAGGAAACCGTTGTTACACTTGCCCCAGACATTGAATGTACTTGAGTTGGCCCTTGCTGTCCCTAACAAGGGCTTCTGCTTGTGATTCCTCCAGACCTATGGGCACCGGGTCTTTCATCCGATGTCCTGGATCGTTCCTCTGTTTGTGGTCTTCTCCACCTTCGGCTCAGCCAATGGGAGCTGCTTCACTGCTGGCAGGTAGGACACTAGGAGAGACCTGGACCATCACCATGACATCATCTATCACGGCGGAGTCACTGTGTGTCAGGGCTGTGATTGGCTACTGGCCTACTTTTTTATGTGAATAGACATTCAAAACATTTTCTTTTCCATACAACAAGACTGGTCTTGGAGAAATAGATAGGGAGGGAAGGAAGGAGAAAATTAGATAATATATATATATATATATATATAGAGAGAGAGAGAGAGAGAGAGAGAGAGAGAGAGAGAGAGAGAAAGAAAAGGAGAGATAGGTAGTTTACATGACAGCAGGTGAATAGAACGTGTCCTCCCGTCTCTCCCCCAGACTGACCTACGTGGCTGGAAGGGAGGGTCACATGGTGAAGATCCTGTCCTACATCAGCCTGCGGCGCTACACCCCGTCCCCTGCACTCGTCTTCAACGTGAGTCCTTAATCTCTTGCATGATGGACATTAATCTACTACTGTGGTATGTTTGACCCCTTGAGAGGTGTCCGGCGTTCGACCTCCGGCCTTTTCGACTGGGTTCGGTCCCCTTATCCTTGAGCAGGATACCTAACCCCTATCTGCTCCTAAATGACCTCTATGTGTCTGAATTCACTGTACGTTGCTTTGGCTATAAGTTTTAAATCAGTAGTTCTCAACTAATCTAGCCTCACGACCCACATGTGTCATTTCTCGTTAAGTCATGACCCACAAAATTATAATTATCTATATCAATATTGCAATAATCAACAATGCCTTAATGTACTGTTAAAAACTAACTACAACTAAAATGTTTCTTTTTTTCTTTTTTTGGGGCTAAACTCAATGAAATAGTAAGCCTTTGAACCATTTATTAACAATTAAACATTAGTCAATTCATGGGCTTCCTTCTTAAGATTAAGATTTGGCATTTGCTCTGCGACCCACACAAAATGCCTCATGAACTTATGAGGCATTGAGTTGAGAATCACAAACACATTTGTAATTATTCATTTTCAATGACATACATAATTTAAGTTGTTTTTGTGGTAAAGAACCTTAGCTGTTACTTAGTATTGTCAAGTGGTAAAGTCTCTTAGTGACCCCAACTAAGGTTTAATTGAAATATTTATTTTGCTCAACTTATCTTGTGTGTCTGTCTCTCTCTCTCTCTCTTTCTCTCAGGGTCTTCTGGCCATGATCTACAGCATTCCCGCGGACATCGAGGTCCTCATAAACTACTTCAGCTTCGCCCAGTGGGCGTTCTACGGCCTCACTGCGTTGGCTCTCATCGTCATGCGCTTCACCAGGAAGGATCTGCCCAGGCCTGTCAGGGTAAAGAGTGTTCCACACTCAGGGTCTAGACCAGGGGTTAGGAACCATTTTAGTTTGCAGTGCCATACAAAATGGAAGTACTTGAAATAGTTCTTAGAAGAGACAAATAAGACTTTACATAATTATCATAAAATATTTTTATATCATTGGTATTTCAACATGGCCATTTTAGATGAAAGAAATAATGCGTTGTCATCTTTCCTTTTCTATCGGTTCAGAAACTCAGAAACTCTTGATTGTAGATTATGGAATTATTTTAAATTGATGGTGTTGAATTGGACCTTGAAAGAAGCCTGCCTCTGTGCCTTTTCCAAGAAAACATAGCTTTGTATAACATCATCATCATCATCAACACCCTTTATTCCCTATCTTAGAGTAGGGATGGACTAGCTATAGACACAGATCAGAGACAGTGCAGGCCTCATCATGTAAAGCATGTGCAGCTGGGCGCAAGAGTGTGCCTAATAGCAGGAGGGAGTGAGACCAAGTCATGTCTTTAGAATCATTGAACAAACAGCCCAGGCTACAGGTTACACAGGGTTTACCTCATCGTAAACATGGTGATTTGATATGTTCGTGACTGTCTTGTGTGTAGATACCCATAGTGTTTGCAATCCTGATGGTGCTCATATCTTGCTACCTGGTTCTGGCTCCCATCATTGACAAGCCAGAAGTGGAGTACCTCTACTGCACCATGTTCATCTTCAGCGGACTGGTCCTCTACTATCCATTTGTGTACCGCAAGGTCCGCTGGCTTAACAAGTTGATTGGTAAGTGCTTCCTGGTACTGCTGTATGGGCCTCCTTATGCACCTAGGGGCCATCTTGGTTGTAAATTGTAGCTGGGTGAGGAAAGCTACCATTTAGGACTGGGATGGCCCCTGCATAAGGCCAATTGTGTCTGTTTGGGGCTGATTGTGATGTATGGTCTATGTATAATACGGTACAACCAAATAGTCTCTTGTGCAGTGATTTCAATAATAATTATTACCTGATTTCAACAAGTATGTTTTTATATGTGGGTTACATTTTGATAATTTACTTGGAAACATGCATTTTTGTTTAAAAATATACATTTCTGAGACTATTTGGAATCAGGCCTGTGGAGTGTGTTTGGTTGATGGCTTGTTTAAGCAGCCTCACCTGGCCTGACTCAGACCGATAACCCTGCGGCTGGGTGAGGCTGCACACCTGTGGTGCAATGGACAATCAATGCCCACATGACAAACCAGCCATCACCACACACACTCAGCGAGAGCTCTGACATGTCAGCCTCTAACATCTGCTCGATGTTACAACGCTAACACAGACAGACTCAAAGAGAGCTCTGACATGTCAGCTTATAAGATCTGTTTAATGTTGTTAACGTTAACTTTAACACCATTGACACTATAAGACAGCTACCTGCAGTGACAGGGAACCATCTTAGCAATAAGTTCAAACCTTTATATAGTGTTATGCCAGTATATACCCGTGGTAAATCAGTTATATTCATAAAGGATTTTTTATTGCCTGCTCTGTTAAAGTTAAACATAAAGTTACTACAATCACGATCATCTTCAGCTGTCACAGATTAACAAATAAACGCAAGCGCTAAATTGTGTTTATTACCTGTAGGAAATTGGTTCAACCTTTTACCCTTTTTTCATCATTTTTATTTAGAGCCTATAACCATGCATCTCCAGCTGTTGATGGAGGTGGTTCCTCCAGAAATTGTCCAATGACAATGGAGGGACCAGAAATTGTCCAATGAGAATGGAGAGACCAGACTTGAATGACTTTACCCCATCTTAAGCACGCTCATGCCATCTTTGACTTTGGTACCAATTTATAAATACTTTGTTAATCTTGTGGGAAATTCTTCATGGATCTACGTAGTAGCCTCTGTAAGTCCGCTGGAGGAATCTATATGACAATGGTGCAACAACTTTTTTTTTATGAACTTCAAAGAAAATGATCCAGTGGATTCCAGCATTGGAAACCAATTAAAGATCTTCATCATAGCCTAGAGTATTGGACAGAGAGGTCCAGTTCTCTGCAGAGTCAATGGCACCTTTAGCCCCTTGAAAGATGGAGGGGACATCAACTCTTATAATTATTGAAAAAACAAAGCTGTACTCACAGACTTTATACTGGTGCTTTCCCTATTCTGGTCGGCTCCTCAAGGTGACAACGCAGCTTCAATTAAGCTCCTTTCAAACATGCAGCCCAGTGTTGTATCAAACTCTGTTTCAACGATCAAAGATACAAACACATGTGACTGTCGATTGATTTGGTAAATTATTTCCCTAATAAAACTAATAACAGACAAGGAAAGGCAATAAGATAAATCATTTACCAATCAATCATAGACATTCACATGTGTTTGTATCTTTGGTTATTCATGTTATTTAATCTGTTCTGCTAGTTTCCCTGCATAAGACAAGGTAACATTAATGTCAAAGTTCTGGCACGACCATATGTGTGAACAATGCTGTAACATTATTGGCACAAGCACGCACAACGTAGGACATGCTGATGTATGGTCTAACTGTGTGAGGCAATCACAAATTCCCCCAAATTCCCCCAAATCCCTTTCACTGTCACTACGTTATTTCCTTTATATCTTTTTAATATAAACGTACCATACAGAACCCTGACATTTCATGCTCTTCAGTGTAAACCAACTAGGACCTGAGGATTGGGGGAACATTTCATGTATTAATTAATAATTTGTTGATATGACTCCAAAATATTCCAATAGTCTCAGACAGCTGTCTACAGATAGCTGGTGTTCTGCCAATTTCTGCTCCCTTGTCAGATTTGAGAGTCTAGAGAGTCTAAGTCCCTCCCCTGCCACTGGAACACCATTGGACCCTATTTTGGAAAAAATATGTACAGTAGTCAATGATGAGGGACAAATTATTGTTTGACCCTGTTTGAATGTGTGCCATGAATACACATATGATATTTGTCGATTTAAAATATAATTTCGCAAGTCCGAAAGTCGCAGTTTGTGTATAAGTCCTATAAAGGTCCTTTCACACTAGACGCGTAGCGAATAAAAGATGTGAAAAGGCGAAAGAAATGAAAATGAAATTGTCGCGTCAACATCAGCCATTAATGCGAATTGTGTTTGTGTGTTTTGTACTGGTATGAAACATGTTGTTGGAGACGAGAGATGTAGTCAACTAAGCGGGATCAAAAAACGATTTGTAAGTATGTAGTAAGTAAGTAAAGTTGACCTTTTACTGAGCAAAAGTCAAAGTGCTTCACAAAAGTCAAACTGTTTAAAATAAGACCATAACACAGAACAAAAAAAAAACATAAAACATTGGCCACAGTAGACCTTAAAAACACCAACCCATGGTACCATTTTTAAATGGTCATGAAACGACTTGCACATGCAGGCCAAAGGGAATTGCGGCAGTCTAGCCGGGATGATATAAAAGCGTGAATGATCATCTCTAGCTCAGGTTGTGATATAACAGACAGTTATGGCCTACAGTATGACAGACAGTTATTAACAGTGAGGCAATGTTTCTTAGACTGAAGAAACATGTAGGAGACAATGATTTCAGCCTGATTTTATATAACAGATTTATTCTATTTGACTGTACAGCTGAAGAAAGGGACCCAATACAGTACGCAACCTTAGACACATTACTGTCTGCAATGAAGATAAGGACCTCAGTCTTCTCTGTGTTTAGCTGTAAAAAGTTGTTACTGGCATACAATTGTGCAAAAACCCAGCATAACAGTGATACGAAATACCTTTAAATTAGATAAAAATATGACCTAAGGGAACCATACACAAAGCAAATAAATAGGACCTTATACAGAACCTTGAGGCACACCACAGGAAAAGAAACAGTTTCAGACTTGTAGGAACCAAGTCAAATAGAAAAATTCCCATCCAAGTGATAGGAGAACCAGTTCAGGGTGCTCCCAGAGACACCCACCCACCGCCTACGCCTTTCAGTCAGGATGAATTGGTAGAATATCTACAGGGCATGAGGAAGCTGAGGAAGGATGCTGCCCACCAGAACAAAGAGGACTTGCAGGGAAATAGGAGAGTGGTGGACCAAAATGTAAAGCCAAGTTGGATAAGCAGAAAGGCAGTACAAGAGGGGACACTGACATCTCTAATCTTATCCACAAAGAAAGAAAGAAAGTTACTGCAATTGTTATTTGTACAAATTCTCTCAGAAATAAAGTCCCATGGGGGACAGCAGAAGGGGAGGTACTTATGCTCTCTATAGGGGGCGGAATTTAGGACGATTCCAAGGGCTGTGATTAGGAGCCCTCAAAACACATTTGAACATGAAAGGATCAATGAAAGTCATGCAATTATATTCAAGTCACCATTTTTTTGTGATTAATGTTACATTAATACTATATTCATTAACTAACAGATACATTTTCTTACCAAAAGAGATAGCATCCACCAGTCTCTATATTGACAACCCCTCTGTATTAAAAATGGCATAACTGCCATTTTCTGAGAAGGGTATTTCAAGTAACATTATTATTGTAGAAACTGGGAATGATTACCATACCACAGCAATACCATACATAAAAGTGAGTGTTTTTGTAAATATGGATTCATAAACATGCAGACTCTTCCAACCTATAAGAACAGGCCCTATGCAGGAACCGATATTTGAACACATTTCCCCATATTTTTGTTTGTATCCATGATTTGCTCTTATTTTGTTAGTACCCATTGATTTCTGGGATTCACCATAGTGTTTTCTTATTTTTACTCTTCTTAGGTAGTCCTAAATGAAAATTGTATGAATGGTCGAGAGTACTCTTACCAAGATAAGAAAGAAACGTCTTATTTTTAGTCCACACATTGGTTGGTAAAGGCAAAGTAACATATTTAGAAAATTTGAGGAACATATAAAAACGTGTGAATAGATTTCGATTATAATATGTTTTCAGTTGTTATAACGATTTGATTATTACATTTGTAATTATATTGGTCCATTGATCCCAATTAAGATCATAAAAACCATTTGATGATATTGCGTGCGTTGAGCTTCTGAATGACTTACACGTGCTACTGCTGTCAGATGCTATCATCATAGAGCGCTTCATGGGCGATGTGTTTTTATGCTTCCATTTTAATTTCAAACCATTTACTTTTAATTTCAGTGAGGACATTATGCGTCCCTTTGCTGACGTCATTTAAAGCATCACAAATGTTTAGCCATGGCTGGGTTTTTGATTTTCCTGTATGCCTGCTGTGCTGACACTCTGGAAATCAAATGTTTACTTTGTTGAAGTTTATTCAACACTATGTCGATGTCACTACTGTTCAAGTAGGCATAATCCCCATTGTGTTAACTCATTTGGTGATATATAGTGACTTAACAGACATTTATTGATGTAAAAATCATTGAGATTGCCACTTTAAGAACATTTGGTGCATCTTGTTCTGAGGATTAGGAGAACATATAAAGGTTTCTGCATGAGGCCCAATATGCAGTATAAGTACGTTCATGTGTTTGATAATGCTTGCAAGAGATTATTAAATTTTTTTATGATTCTTACTCTATCTTGTCCTTCTTGTCCCCCCTAAATAATATCACACACAGACAATTTATTGTATTCAATATGTTTGCATCAAACATTGGTTCCTGGAGCATCACACATATCATTCAATTGTCTTTTTCCAGTAAGGTATTCTTTGAAAGGTACTGTTTCAGCTGTGAAATAGTTTTGTGTGTTGTGCTTTTGCTTACTTTACCGTCTGAATGGTTCTCTTACAAAGACCAGCAGATGGCGGCAGAGCGCCATGTATGATTATACTTCTGCCGCCAATTTGAACGTAAGTTCCCTGGTTACCGAATTTATTATTTTTTTTTGTTGGCAGTTCATTCTGAGGTTCATCAGACTGAATAGTAAAACCTTTAACTGAGCCAAAATAAAAAGCACAGTGTAGTGCTTATTTGGAAATAACCTCATCATGTCCCTACTCTCAAAAACAGTTAAACTGTTTGATAAGTAAACCAATTGCTAAAACAACCAGGTAATTAATGCCCAAGATATGTGTAGTTTTCCCCAGTATAGGCCTAGCCAACTGTGTGGGGGAACATTGACATGCACAATATGTAACAAAATATGTAACTGAAGACACACACACACACACACACACACACACACACACACACACACACACACACACACACACACACACACACA
>JAOPJO010000034.1:18186256-18198050 GCA_027123675.1 Molva macrophthalma | reverse complement strand
TATATACAACTGATCAGTTAGAGAATCCTCGTGCTTTGTTTTGAACTATATTTCTACTCATCACACCCCTATTTTTTGGCTACATTGGTTCATTCTGCACGCCAGCTGATCAGCTCAGCAAGCCACCAGTCCGCCGTAGCGTCACTAACTCACCGTACTTTTACTACTAATTAAATCCGTTAATCGGAAATATCACGTTTGACTTCAAGTTGGCGAATTCTTCTTGATCTGTTGCCACGTATAAAAGGACCAACATCTCGGATTATTGCTTCTGCGTTACTAAATACAAGGGATCTAAACAAAATATCAAACCCGAGGCCCTAAGCCCGGTCCCCGGATCGCCTGCTACAGCGGATAGCCTCAGACCCGACGCCGACATGGGGGACACGGGGAGCGAACGCAGCAAGCCTCCCAGTACCGCTATACCCCCACGCTGCCCCTGTGGGTTCTGGGGGTAAGGCGAATAACATTTAAAATGGCTTCTTCGACATTTCTGACTTCACATTGAGCTGGCTGTAGTGCTAGCCGTGTACGTTAGCAGCTCACGGAAGGATGAGCAGCTTTCCTTGTTTCAGTTGTGTAACAACGACCCCCTCCCCATTGTTGTGTAGCGTTAGCTCGCAGCTATGTGGCTGCTAACCTAGTTAGACAGGTGTATGTGGTAGACAATATCAGTTATTTATGACACCCTTTTGGTTGAAAACAAACACATGTTCCCATAGTCTTTGTTTCGTTTTATGGACAAAACTGGTCTGAATTGCAATTCTCCACGGCTTGTATTAATTACAATTCTTGGATTATTTATGACCTGATTAATGGCAAAAGCATATGCCATCCCTGTGGTTTCAGATTTTTAGATCAGGATTTTGACTATCTATGCATGCTTTAGATTCAGGCTAGACCCAAAGCAATGCTGTTTCGTCAATTGTGATGAATGACATTGCAGGTAGTATTTTAATATATTTAAGGCTACAGTATTGGAGCACACCTTTCCCAGCTGAACCCATGTATATGGTCTGTGTTTGACAGACTGTTAATGCTGCTGTAGCTTAAACACATAATGTAGTAAAAACAAGTGGTTTGTACATCAACTTGGAAATAGGTTAAATTACAGATGTGTCACCTTGTCCGAAGAGCCAGTGCCATGCAGGTGTACACTGATCAACCTCATCGCTACCTGTGGCTCTCCCCTGTTTGTCTAACTCAAGCCACCTGGGACTTACTGTAATAACCACCTTCTGATAAAGCACTTGCATGAATTCCCAGTGGATGGATACTTGTGTTTAAAAACACCCTTGAGTTTCTCCCGTGTGGTGTGAGTGCAACATAAAGTAGGAGGCTACTTTAAGTAGGGTGATGGTGGTTGATTGGTCAGAACAATTGTATTCTGCATTGGTCGTTGTTGACAAACCCTGCCTGGAATACACCTATTTTTACCGTCTATTGGACGAATTTGTAAAAGTAAGCCTTGGTATTAGAGGCTTTCTGCTGCTGGACTAAAATCTGTAAGAAGGACACAGACTTAGCGTGTGATTCTGGTTAAAAGTAGGATACATTCGCAAGTGGATTTGGCTAGTTCTATTGTCCATGTGCTTGGGAGACCCTCACCTGCCACTTGAAACCTTTATGTATTCCATGTCCCATTTCAAACACATACATGAATAGTGGTTTTCAAGAAGCTAGAAGCAACAATATTTTAAATGGCATGCAATGAGTATGTGCCACGTCACATACACACCTCAATTATGCATCTTAAGGATATTAACTTGTATGGCTTCATTACAACCTATTTATTAATAGCTTTTAGCTTTATGTAGACCTATAGGTAAGCCTTGCACTTTGATGCTAAGTCTATTTAGTCACACGAATAGGCCTACAGCTTTTATGTAATATTTCCATTCAATTAGTGTTTTTCGTAGCTGGTAGGGGAGGTCTCCGAACAATTTATAGGTCTACTGTTTGTATGACACTACAATACAATTTTGGAATAATCCTATAATTATAGGATTATCATAGCAAATAATTGGTTAATAGGTCAGATACCTATAAATAATCACTTTAAAGGTAGCTCTTAATTGGCAGTGACTTAGCTTTACACATAGATGTAGCTATGCTGTGCAGATTATCCCTGTGGTTTCAGAATCACTTTATAAGAGAATTCCAGTTAGATTTTGAATGGGACGGTCAGGTGCCATGTGCAAAAGGCCCCATCGATTCACTTGTTCGATCTTTGCATCCTAGTTATGTCACCGTCATATGGCAATTTTCCATTAGCGCTTCTGGTCGCGCCTAGTCAAACCACACCGTGCTGATTTACGTTTCCATTCCCAGTTTAAACGCACCGACACCCTGAGATGGACCATCTCCAGAGTCAGGCCAATGCACGCCTCTCCAGCCTCCAGGCGGGTTGTATTGACGTCAACCCCTGCTTGCTGTTTAGAGTGAGAAGTTTTCTCTCAAAATTTTGGAATGTAGACATAAAAATACAATAACTAAGTGTTCATGTGTCTGAGATACATCTCCATGCATGCATGGAGTATGGCTAGAGTTCTCACCAGCTTGATTTGTTATTATTCGATCTTTCCAATAACCATATGAGCCTAGTAATTAAAAAGGATAATGAAGGTTTAGATAGAAGCCTATCGCTGTGATTTTAGTATGACAATATGAGCTTGTTGTGAAATTACCGATTTCTTTTAGATATTTCTTGGTCTAAAGACTGGACAATATTTCTCCCTATTAGATTGCTGATATTGATATTAAACACATTTTCTTCCTAATAACAAGGATATTGCCTGGCACTGGGGAAATATGTGTGAAACATTGTTCAATGTGTAAACAAGACTAATCTGAAATAAATCGGCTCTCAATGAGCTATTGAGATAAGGAAGCTTAAAAGGGGGGAATATTGGACGTGAAACTGTTATCATTTATCATTGGGGATATAATTGTGTGTTTTCTGTCTGTCTGAAACTAACCAAGTATATTAAATATATATATATTAAACGAATAAAACACATTTTACACTAGACTCAAATATAACTAAATAGGCTACAGCAAGTGTTTGTGTTGTTGTATCATTGACTCAACACAAGGGCGTCACCAGTTAAAAACACACCTTCAAGTGGGTAACCCTGTTGTAATAGAGATGCAAATCTCAGCCACACCGTCAAGCCAGGCCAGTATTGTATACTGGAAAAAGGCCAGTAGTTTCAAATATTGGTATGCATTATGTTAGTAGAATATATGTTTCGGAACAAATAATATATTTGGCCATAATAAAATGTGTTAATGTAATTTGCAATGCTCAGGATTTAGGTTGTTATGGTTTAGGTATGTAATTTGTTTTAATCATATTTAGCTGTAAAGTTGACATACTTTATACTTAGCATAAAGTATGTCCATGCACACTAGGTGTAAATCAAATGTCATAGTAACAACACTTTGTCAAGATCATTTGTTTAATGTGTGGATGTGTTTGTTAGTTAGGAGGCATATTGCGGTGGTCTTGGGTGTTCTTTTAGCCGTGCTGCATCCTCTCACTCCTAAGCCTTAATTGTGGCGGACATCTAGCGAGAGGCGTCAGATTAATCCCCTGTACCTGCTTTGTTTTCCTCCCCTGAGGACAGCTGATGTGATTGGCTCATAGGGAAGGGAAGGGAAAAAGTGGAAGGAAAAACATGTTTTTTCCCATATTTTCCTCTTGTTGCTTCATTTCTAAACTTGCCTTAAGGGAGGACTACACCAGGAATCTTAATGTCTAAATAAAATTAATGTTTGACCATATTTTGCTGAGCTAGGCTTATATTGGCTTAACGTTTATCACAATGTACAAGGCAGGCTTTATTCAATGTATTTTATCCCTCTGTTGCCTAATACCTAATCTGACATGCCTTCCATAAAAGAAGTGACAATGTTTTGCTCCTGGAAATACTGTTGTGTAAATAAGTGGCAGAGAGAGGGCTGCCTTTTGTGCCATTGACTTCCATTGTTGTCCATCAGCACATTAAAACCAGCCACAGAACCCCTTTACTACAATGCTCTGCCAGGCAGAGGAAGTTAACTAACCCCCTGTCCATCTGCCTATCTGCTAACCACCATCTGACCATAGTGGGTTTTGTTCCAAGAAGAGTGGAGGGCTTAAGTGCAGTCTGGACCACATTATGAGTTCTTAGGCATCAATGGTAAGGTGTCTATTCTCTGTTTATTAGACCAGACAATAACTGCAGGAGATAAAAGATATTAGAGTGTTTGGTCATTACATTGGGAATAAGAAAAACAACAGTTCAGTTTCTTAAGTGTCTAGTTACTACAGTTTAATACACAAGAAAAGTAATTTAATTGCAAATTGGCCTGTCGTCATACTCAATAGTAATCTCATATATATATATATATATATATATATTGCTTTTTGCAGTTTAAAGTAAATTTATATTTTCAGCTTCTATTCACTTGAGAGGAGGCTACTTGAGACAAGACTTGTTGTGAATGCCTGTGGCTTTGTTTTGTAGTTCTCCCATTGGTCATAGCTTTTAAGTTTGATATTTAGTCAATACAATTATAAGTAGGAAAGATCTTCTGAATCTGAATTAGTCTTCTGTAAGGGTTGCTTTACTACTTTCAGTACAAGTTACAGTTGTATCATTTGGTATGATTGTATGTTTGAGTACAATGTCATCAGCAAGCTACGTTATTATGCGGTTTAATGCGTTTTTTGTGTTTCTTTTATTAGAATTTGATTCCCAAAATGCCTCTCGTATACCCATTATAGACCCCTCACCCTTTCAATAGAAGGTTTAGAGTAGGTCGGAGTACGCTTGACCCCAAAGTCCAGTTCCGTCAGGAATCGCTCACGTCATAGATTTAACCATTTATTGCATGAAATGGTAATACAATTTAGTTTGGTGGTATGGTTTCACTCTTTTCTGGTGCTCCCTGCTGTAGGATTTAAAGCACGACGTACAGATGTCATACAGAATACCAAGAGCATACCAACATTTGACAACCAGGACCACTTTACAATCCCTCACGGGGTACATCAGATATCTCAACACATTGTATAGGGGATATGCGATACAGAGCAGAACTAAGCAGGTGGAGGCTGAGGTGGCGAAATTATGTTCAGCACAATTAACTTTGCAGAGTGTGTGTTTGAGATGGAAGGTCGTAAATTGAACGCCTTTCAGTGTACGTGCGTTTGATTGGACTGCGTCAACTGACAGGGAGCCAGAACTAGCTACGCCCATTTTGGTACCATACCCGGGCGGGTTTCATGTGTACTCCGGTATGGTTTGCATCAGGTGTGAAAACTAACTGTACCAAAACATGGAGGTAGACTGCTATTCTGCTTATCTGTATGCACGCAACAGTCGCCAATCTCATCCTCTGAACTGCGCGGCCATAGCTGATAAAGTAGAAAGGCAAGGCGACAGGGGTTCTTGATATCGTCTCCTGCATAGCGATAACATTATGCGTAGTGCGAAGGTCTACTCCATTGTATGGGCTTGGAAACTTGCAATCGGTGTGCGGAGAAACATAAACAACTTACAAATGTACTCTTCTTTGTGTTAATTGGTGGTTCCTAAACCAACTAGGTGCATACCGCCACCTACTGTATCGGAGTGTGTAGGTACCGAGTGTACTCGGGTACGGCACAACATTACTAATGTAAACGCCGAGCTGCATGGGAGTGGGGAAGTCCCTTTCGATAAAAGCACCGTAAACTCTAGCCTGATACAGTGTTGTGCTCTTAATAATATTTATGTTATATTATTTATTGCTGTTCTCACTATTTGGTTATATATAATACGTGGTTTTGTGAAAATAGCCAGAGAAAATACAGTTTACTAGCAACCACACATGCCCTCCTTCACACGCATCCTAGCCGTGAGCAGTAAGCACGTGTGCTCTGAATCCAGTGGCAAGCTCGGCTCACAGAGCTTCCTGTCTGTATGGACACTAAACCCCCGTAAACCCATAGAGATCCAATAGGCCCATCCTATCAACACACAGTAGTGGTTAATACTGCTGTTACTGTGTTGGGAGGACACACCCATCCAGATGGTACTGGCTAATACTGCTTTATCTGGAGATAAACACCCATCCACACTGTACTCGTATAGTACAGTGTCCTCCTAATACTGCTGTCAGTATGAGGAAGACAAACCCATCCACACTACTAGTTAGTAATGCTGTAACTGTGTTTGGAGGACACACCCATCCACCCAGTACTGGTTAATACTGCTGTCACTGTGTTAGGAGGACTAACTCATCCACACAGTACTGGTTAATAGTGCTGTCACTGTGTTAGGAGGAGAAACTCATCAACACAGTACTGGTTAATACTGCTGTCACTGTGTAATGCACTCATCCACACAGTACTGGTTGATAATGCTATAACTGTGGAAAACACCTACCCACACCGTGACAGCAGTATTAACCAGTGCTGTCATTCGGTGTGATGTAAAATCTTTAGATTTTTTCTTTCTTCTCCAACTTGGATTTGATTTGTCAAGATCAAAGTGAAAACATCTTACCTCTGTGCTACATCAGAAAACCTAATTAGGCAGCAGGCTTTGGTAATACAAGGCACATCGTTTTGCTACCGCTCGAATCCAGTTTAAATTCCAAATCAGCTCTCTGATGCTCCCTTGCATGGGAAAGTGTAAAGCAAGACACAGTGTGCTTGGGGAGAATTACAGATGCTCTATTGGTTTATTCACATTATAAACAGCTCTGCTGCATGGCTGGCGGGAGAAACTAGAGACCGACATAGGTCTAGGACATCGAGAAGGACAGATGGACAGACACTTGCTGACAGACATACCAATGCAGACATGGATACAGATCAACAGACGGAGAGATAGATGATTAGACACTTGCAGACAGACGCAAGTACCAACACAGACATGGAAACAGTGAGATGGGGGACAGAGGGTCTCCCCAAGAGGGTGGACTGCTAGCGGGTGGGCTGCTAGAGGGTGGCCTGCTAGCAGTTGGACTGCTAAAGGATAGACTGCTAGGGGTTGGACTGCTAGAGGGTGTACTGCTAGCGGTTGGACTGCTAAATGATGGACTGCTAGAGGGTGTACTGCTAGCGGTTGGACTGCTAGTGGTTGAACTAGTAGAGGGTGGACTGGTAGTTGGTGGGCTGTTAGTGGGTGGACTGCTAGCAGTTGGATTGCTAGCGGTTGAACTGGTAGTGGGTGGACTGCTAGCAGTTGGACTGGTAGTGGGTGGACTGCTAGCAGTTGGACTGCTAGCGGTTGAACTGGTAGTGGGTGGACTGCTAGACATTGGACTGCTTGAGGGTGGACTGCTAGAGGTTGGGCTGCTAGAGGGTGGGATTTCAAAACGAGGACAAGGGCGCCCAGCACAGTTCCCAAAATAAATAGAATGTGAGTGATGGCAGTGACCGTCACTCTCCTCATGCACCCTCCACTGGCACACTCGTGGAAAGAGGCTAGGCAGGATGAGAGCCAAGCACTCACAACATTGTTGAATTGGCCTGCCCCCAGCAGTACACCTGAAGCATTTTAGGTCTTTTTTTTTTGCACTGTTGTTATTTTATTAATTGATTGTTTTCTCCCGATCTCTGTTATTGTTGACAGGTCAAGCAAAACCCTGAATCGATGCTCCAAATGTTTTGCAGGTAGGTCCTTACAGTTGTGTGTCTGTGTGTGTTGTGTGTGGTTTTGCAAAATGATGCCCTTGTGCCACAATTTGCTGTGAGTCTTTCTGCACTTTTGAGAGAAGGCTGGCCTTGTGTCTCAAGTGTGTGTGTGTGTGTGTTGGACTATCCTTGGTGTTACTGTGACGGGGATACAGACGCTGGCAAGAGTCTGCACTTCATACTTACTGGCTTTGACTAGTAAGATGGAGATTTTCCAATGCAACATTTTCCAATGTTGCATTGGAAAACTTCAGCAAAATGTTAAAACAATACACATTATGTGTATGGCCAAACACAAACATCATAAATAATTGTGTATATAATCACTAAAATATCATACATTGAATACATGAACTGTATTTGGATATGATGAAAAACTTGCTTGACGCCTCTGGTATAGAACCTTATACATCCCAGCTGCTATCTCATAGCATATTATCAATACTATTAAGCTATGGCTACAGCCTGCAGGTTATAAATTGCCCACTCTTTTTTTTTATTATTATTTTCAAGTATAAAAATCAAAACTTCTAATGATTTATTTTTGTTGGTGGTATCAGAGTTTGCATTATTGCATTATTTAATCTTGATGCCTGGCAGCAAACAAGTTCACACCAGTTTCTTGCCTTTTTGTGATTGTGTCTTTGAAAAAAAGGAGGACAATTTTTTTTCCCCTGGAACCAGCCATAGGAACCACTCATTTCTGGTTAATAATTGCATTTGCTTGTTAACCAAGCGTGTAGAAGAATTCCAATTATTCTCAGAAACTGTCATGGCTGTCATTGCTGCTTAAACACTGCTCTTCTCTTATTCTTCTTCCTTTTCTTCTTCTACTTCTGTAACTCCGGGGCCTAGGCAGTGTTTTCTCTAGCCCACACATAGAGGCACAGCCTTCTCAATTCCTTCCATTGACCTGTAGAAAGCTGAGGACTAATGTTTGTTTGGCCCAACAGATTGACGCGTCCAGTCTGAACGCTCAAAGCCTGTTGGCTCTTACTGCTCCTTCAGGGGAAACCCAGTGACATGAAATGAGGGTCTTCATAGAACCTAGTAAATGAATACAAGAGGATGGAGTCCTGATGGCACAAGGATTAGCTTGAGGGGGAAAGTATGGCTGTTGATTTTAATCCCATTCATGACTTAATGTGACGTTTGAGATTTCTTCACAGTTCGGTTAGGTCTTCCTTGACTAACCGATTTCTACCCATGAATTTGGAACCCTCTCAAGACACTTTTGATACAACTCAAATGCAATAAGTTAATTTATGGGTTACCATTTTGTCTATTAGGCGGTGACCGACTACAACCATACCCCACCCCTAAAGCTGAGACACAATATTCCAAGCACACTCATACACACACTTATCCTCCCTTCTCCATTATTACACTTTACTTCTTTTCTTAGACATTCAGAAGAAAGAGACAAATGAAGAATGTGCCCCAAAGTCTGCCCCCAGCACCAGCAACAACCAATCAGATGTTTTCTGTAACGAGTCAAGCAGCATCCTCGGCCAATCCCTCATGTCGACGGCTACCCCTTCAGAGGAAGCTCCGCTCAGCGAGACGGGAACTACGCCGCATGCGAGCGAGGGTGAGTCGGCAGTTGCTCAATGAGAATGTCATAGTATTGGGATTAGGTCTGAAATCAGCTTTAACTGATTAAAACCATTCCTTGTGTTCGAGTTGGTTTTGGAAAATTCCTCAATTCACAAATAATTTATACATTTCACTAAAAATAAGATAAGGTCTTTATATATGACTTCCATTCAACTGAACACCTTTTCTCTATTCTAGTCTAACATTTTCATGAAATGTAATAGATCTATTTAGCTAGCCTAAACCTGGAGTATCTGTTCATTCCTTTGGAATTGCAGAAACGCAACTTAGGGGTCTATTTAGCCTAAACCTACAGTAGTTGTTCAGTGCTTAATATTGCAGAAAGGCAACTAAGGGATTATATTCAGCCTTAAAGGTGCATCGTTTAAGGTTTGGCTGAAATAGTCTTCCAAACTCTACAGTAGGTGTCAGTCCTTGTTATTGTCGAATGGCAACTAAGGGGTTCTATTTAGCCTTAACCTAGGGGTTCAGTGCTTGATATTGTAGAAAGGTATTCCTTCCTGCCAAAGACAGACAGTGCTATAGAAGCTGCTGGTGCTGCCAGGCTCCTCCTGGATAGATTAGTTCTGGTGGTGGCACAGTTAGAGAGAACGATGTGAACAGGGTCATGTGTTCTGAAGAGCAAGAGTAGAACAACAGGCCTTGCGTTGCCACGGCAGCCTTCATCACTCCAGAGGACAGACCCGGGTTTGTTTTGGCCTCCTGCTTCAAAATGGGTTTGGGCTGGATTGAACAGGAGGGTTTTAAATGGAGCGCAGGGGCGGGAGCCGCTAAATGGTCGCGTGGAAACATGGATCCATTTAAGTCGAGCAGACGGACCGCGCGCTACCAGGGCATTATACATCACATTAGCCTGCACACCGGCTGCACTCTGACACTTGTGGAGAGAAGTAATGGAGTAAACTTTTCTTCTTTAGAGTGTAAAATGTAATGCGGGATGTGCACACCCACTCCTGTTCTCATTTTTAAAACTTTAATGGTCTGTGGTTTGGGTGGGTGCATATGTGTGTGTGTGTGTGTGTGTGTGTGTGTGTGTTCGTGAATATAAAACAACACAACATCCCCATAGACCAAGCATTAGCAATACCGCCATATGCCAGCACAGCCACACAATAGCAGACATATTGATATTCCTCTTCTTTCAATGTCGTTTTCTCTTTACTTCCACGTTCCATGTGAGCCTTTGCTTGTTTTATTATTTATTGTGCGTCAGTATTTCTGGGAGTAATTGCGGACCACGGCGCCACTGCCACCACCAATGTAAACTAGCCCGTAATGAATGACTTCTTTCAAATTGCCCACAGCCAACATTGGTGACTCTTATAGTGATTCAAGATGAATTGAAAATGTTATTCTAATAAACTCTCCAATTTGAGCTCTATTTCCTGGGCAATCATTAATCACGTGAACAAACCTTAAGCCTGTTGTGCAGTGTCCTCTTAATACACTCACTCACTCACTCACTCACTCACTCACTCACTCACTCACTCACTCACTCACTCACTCACTCCCACCCACCCACCTTGTTTGTCACACCACGTCCTTGTCTCTCACACCACCACATATCTACCCCCCCCACACTCCTCTTATTATCTGTCTTTCTCTGTCTCTCTCTCGCAGCGTTCTCCAGCACAGACACAGCCATGGGAACGGTCTCAAGCCCCACAAAACGGCCATTTGACTCAGGTATGCCTCCAGCTCCGGCCCCACAGTCTCGTTGGCCGGCATTGTTTTTTTTGCGCTGTGTGCCTGTCAGCATCACTTAGCGGGCCAGATGGAAGAACTAGTATTATCAGCTGCAGCGGATTGATCCAAAATGGCCCCTGCTTATTGGCCTGCAAGGGGAAATTACATTTGGGGGAAAAAGGTTTAACGGATGCGGTAGAGGGTGTGTCCATCAAAAGAGGGCAAATGTGAAGTTTGCCTTGCTAACTACTGAGGAAAATATAAGCGAGAATGTACATGTTATGTTTACATGCATATGCCCCGAGCAAAAGCACACGTACGCACGCACACAGACACACACACACACACACACACCATGAGAAATCTCAAAAGTGGCCAAGGACACGCAACAGCACACAGTGATGTTGATTTAACACAACAGAATCAGGCGAGTGCCATGCTGTGATAGACACGTGCGCACACACTCACACACACACACACCTGTGCATAATGCATCATCTTCCAGAGAGCAGTAAGCCATGTCTTCTTGTTTACACAACGCTTTGTGGTTTTCATAATCCGTGTTCAGAGCCTGGTGTCTCCTCTGATGGTTTCCAGACATTTACCCCTCTCCTGTATGCAGTTGAACCACTTCCTGTTTCCTGGGTGTAATTTTATCTTGACCCTTTTAACATCAATCTATGGTGCTGTTAAATCATATTCAAAGATGTGCAGGTGGTGGACATTAGTCTGATTCTTTCTATGATAATCTCTCTCTCTCTCTCTCTCTCTCTCTCTCTCTCTCTCTCTCTCTCTCTCTCTCTCTCTCTCTCTCTCTCT
>JAOPJO010000034.1:18102573-18115031 GCA_027123675.1 Molva macrophthalma | reverse complement strand
CCCCCCCCCCCCCCCCCCCCCCCCCCCCCCCCCCCCCCCCCCCCCCCCCCCCCCCCCCCCCCCCCCCCCGCACCCCCACCCCCCCCCCCCCCCCCCCCCCCCCCCCAATGGGGGGGGGGGGCTCTCTGTCCAGCCTCAATCCCTATCCAGAGAGAAAGGAACACGCTACATACTAACAAGCTGTAATGTCACTCTTACCCCACCATTAACACCATCTCTATCCTCTGACTGAATTAGCTTAGCATCTCCCCTCTTGGAACTCCAATGTCCAGTGCCCCCCTTGGAGGATCTGTTGGGGGCTGCATGTTGTTGTGTTTTTAACTCTGTGGTGGTGGTTATTGACTGGAGCACCTGGCTCTCGCTGGCAGCCAGGTGCTTAACAAGGCCTGTTGAGTGGAGCTTAAAGGTCACTGATCTGAGTCCCAGAGGTTATTCCTGCCCCAAAAGCAAACCGTAACCTCCAGCCGCTGCAAAGTTGAGTTTAGCCTGGGGGGGCAAACTTTGATATGAATGTGTTACACTTCCTGAGTGCGAGTCAGACACCGCTGAAGAACTACTTTTATTGCACAGTTTGCATCATCTGTTTTGATGTAAAATAATAATAAATAAAGACAGACATTTTTGAAGAAAGGAATACCTCTTTCAGGACAAAGGAGCCCAAAAACAAAGCGACTCCAACTCAACTCAGAGCCCATCGTGGATAATATCACATAAGGAAGATCCGCAGAGTTTTGTGTGGAATATCATGAATAAAACAACCTCGAACAGCATCCAAGATTCATGAGGGTATAGCCATGTGCACTGGTTGGTTGGCTGGTGTTGTATTTTGTTTGTCTGTGTGGTGCTGTGCTTTTGAAGGAATCACTATGGTAATGTTGGGTAAACAATTCCTTGTGAGAGAAATGGCGAGTTGACATGACTGAGCGCACCACTGCTCTGCTAATGAGCTCTTCACATGCCACAGTGCACCGAGTCATCTGCATACCCACACACGCATTAATAGCACATTAACACACACACACACACACACACACACACACATACACACACACAGATGCATACATACAAATACACACTATGACACATACGCACACATACACACAGACAGCCACAGAAGAATCATCTAAACCACAGAGAATGGCAGACATCAGGACTAGGGCAGAAACTACACGGTGATGCAATGTTGGATTATAACCTTGTGTTACCTTTTGCTTCCATATCAGCTGTTCTGTCACTCCCCAGTGTTTAACCGTAGTCATATTTATGTTATACATTCAATGTCTAAGCAGGGGTAAGTGTGACTTAAGTGCTTGAATGAATTAACGTATGTATTATTTATTTATTTATGTATTATTTTAACAGACTCTTTCATCCAAAGTGAGAAGAAGCACACAATCCACATTTCAGCAAGATAATTTTTTCCAAAGACTAATTCAAAGTGTAGTGTGTAGCATAATTATGAGAATCAAAGGTAACTTTATCATTATATGGGCGTTGTATGTGTATTTTCACCTACAACACAAGTGCAACAGCAACCTTTAAAGCCCCATGTCCATGACAAGCTTGGTGCCAGCTCGGCCAGGTAGAGCGAACCTGGACCAACGTCAAGTCCATTAGGTCAGATACTTTGAAACACAAAGTATTCGTTTTTTATGTGTGTATTCATGTTTTCTATTTTATTTTCCGTGGACACAATATTGCATTGGAATGTGATTGGTTGATATTGAGTTTTGGTGAAAGGTCAGCATCAAAGTTGAAAACATTTGAACTCTGGGCGACTCAAAAATAGGCCCCTCCCTGCTTGGATCCCTATGGATCCCTCTGAGAGCTTTTCAATGCCTTGGGTGGAGTCGACGGTAGGTTGAGCTCTGACACTCTATCCCATAGGAAATGCAGACCTAACAGGCTCTTTCGGAGCCTGTTAAGCCCAGTGGACATGGGGCTTAACAGGCACTGCAACATGCTCCAGTTGTTCAGCTCAGCCCCATGTTGTTAGGTTGCAGTCATTGCGGATCAATCACCTGCATGTCTGCAATGATTCTTCGGACACTCCCGTCACACTTCCGAACCCTTTGGCACCGGTCTAATGAATGGGCAGAGCCACACAGAGGAGCCAGCCTTTTTTTCTCAGTGAACTGATTTTAATCCTAGTTAATAATTTTGCTACATCTTCCTTTGGGGCCTCATACCCCGTCCATTGCCTGATTTCCCTCCACCTGCTGCTCCCACCTCTCTCTCACTCCATCACCACTGATGCGAAGCTGTCTGAGCGATGTTCGCACACCCATGTTGACACTCCTCCTGGGTCTGCATTGAGCCGAGCTGAGCCCGGTGTTTCTGCCGTAAAGTGTCATGATGACGGCGCCAACGCCGTCATCATGCGTGGTTTCATACTGCAGCCTGTAGTGGTGGACTAGCATCTAGTAGCTTTACCACTGTATGTGTTTTTCCTCTGTATAATTCATGTTAGCCTAGTGACCAAGAGTTGACTGTATACTTGATCGTTCTCTCTTTCTCCGTCCCTGTATGTGGTGTGTGTGTGTGTATGTGCGTGTGTGTTTGCGTGCACAGCTCCTGCTAACGCCCAGATCATACACTCGGGTGCAGCGTGCAATGTGAAGGATGACAACATCAGCGAGAGGATCTACACCATCAAGGAAGGAGACACTCTGGTGCTCCAATGCATCGTCAAGGGACATCCCCGGCCCCAGGTAGGTACCCCCACCACACCCTCACACACCCTCACAAACTGGGCCCTCATACGGGCAATGTAGACCCCTAACACCCAGCAGGGTCTTAATTGGCCCTAAAATGCTGTTTGTCTATCTGTCTATCTATGTCTTTGTGGCTGTCTGTCTGTTTATCTATCTTTGCATATGTCTGTCTGTCTGTATGTCTATCTTTCTGTCTGTCTGTCTATCTAGCTTTGTGTATGTCTATCTATCTATCTATCTATCTATCTATCTATCTATCTATCTATCTATCTGTCTGTCTGTCGGGCTAGCAATCTTTATGTTTAACTTCTCCATTTAAGCAGAAACTCAAAGCTCCCAAGGCCTAGTAGTATGATGAAGTATTAGTATGATAAGAAGTAGATGTAGTATAACCATGATAAATAGTAGAATTAGTATTAGTAAGTAACAGTAGTAGAGGTTGAATGATGAGTAGTAGAAAATAGGCATGATAATAGCATGATAATTAGTAGTAATACTCATATGATACATAGTTAGTTGTGATTAGGGCACAGCATGATATGGCTCATACTGATTGTTTTGTGGATTCTGTGGAGTCTCTAGGTGAAAAGTTGTGGGGGAGGATTGGTCCCAAAGTTGGCAGAGAATAATAAAGGAAGAATAATACTAAAGCCTAAGAATATCAATAGTTGAGCACTGCCCTCACCACTCACCCAATAAAGGTTTTTATGAAGAACACATAGTGTGAATGCTGGAGGCATCACATAAATTATGTCAGACTACTGTGGTCTATGGGGCTGGAGCCTGTGGGGTATTTTGAATGGTGATGTCGATAGTAATGTTGTTTGAATGTTCAATAAGACCAGCTTTACCATACATATTCTCGGTAGTCAAAAGTAACTGCAGTGTGTCTATCTTTTGTTGTGTTATATTCATATAGGATCCACTTTTGTAAACACTTTAGTAAATAAATATCAATTTAGGGAAGTGGACCACGCTCCCTGATCCTCTGGCTTAAGCTGTGACATCGTAAACATGTGTGTGTGTGTGTGTGTGTGTGTGTGTGTGTGTGTGCGTGCGTGTGTGTGTGTGTGTGTGTGTGGGGGGGGGGGGTTACTGTATAGGTGATACATGTGTACCTGTGTAAGACAGAAAGTGAACAGATAGATAAGGAGACAACAGAGGTGGTATGAAGCTCAGCCAAGAGGCTTTATGATGACATACATGGAGACTATGGGACACATGCATGCATGCATGCGCACACACAAAAAACGCATACACACACACCAATGCACACACACATAAATCAGATTGCAATGAGAGAATGAGACAATGAGATGTCAGAGTGTTGTGAACTGATTACATTTGTGTGATGGAGAGATGGAGACGGATACAGTGATGGAGAGATAGTGCATCCCAAAGAGCTTAATGCTTCATTCTTTAAAGTTAAAGGGATTCAAAGATAATCGTTTGTGTTGTGTGTATGTGTGTGTGTGTGTGTTTGTTTCTTTCTGATTATATATGTATTTGTGTGCCCTACATATGAGACATTAACATATCTTAAAGTAGAATAAAATAAAGTACAATACAAAATCACAAATGTAAATAGATTAAAATACATTTAAATAGATGTAAATAAAAAGGCATAACATTCAATTAAATATAGTACAACATATAAAAAATAGAATAGGATAGAATAAAGTATAAATAAAATAAAGTAAATAAAGTATAATATAATCTAATAGACCAGAGTAGGCAGAGTGGATCGGCCAGGAGTTTGACACTATGACCTTCATCACGGATCATCCTCACTGCATCTCCTTAATAACCCTCTCCACTCATCCCTGCGGACTGAAGACATCTGAACTATAATTAGAATTACACATTATGTATTATACTTGTGTTGTTCAATTATAGTACTTACCAGACTGCATTTACTTTTATCCAACGCAACCTACAAGTGAGGCTGAGAACAACCAAAGCATAGAATCAATATTGGAGTAACGACAAAAAAATTGCAGCACAAGCAAGTACAAAAAAAAGTGCAGAGTAGCTATAGGCATCACACCAGGAGGTTATTCGATGTTATATTAATGGCAGTCAAGTGCATAAGAGCAGATAATTTGTCTCAACAAAGTAATAAACACATATTATCATATTTGTAGAACGGCCAGACAACTATGCTACAAGTCTGACCACCTACAATACTTCACCCACTCCCTACAACTCTGCATTACACAAGCTAGTGCCATAGTGAAGGTCACCAGCCACCCTCTCCATGGAGCGCTTCGAGCTATGCCCTCAGGACAGTGATTTATAACTTTGCCCCCTGGCCAAATGCAATGTTTACCAGAGCTAATTTGTATCAAATGCAATTGCTCTATTAAATTACACCTGATGAACTGCTGCAATCAACGAAAAACAAACGTTTTTATTATTAGTTGTTTATGTATCGTCTTTAGGTAATGTTCTATTTTAATGACTGAGGTGAGGCCAAAAGCATATTTCCGTCCAAGGCTGGACAGTAAAGTTGTTCTATTCTCCTCAGTGGAGCACTGCCCTTGCTGGTGCCTCTCCAGAGAACTTTCCAGGAACCCCACAATTTAACAGATGTTGTGTTTGATGGCCCCCCTTTACGCGGACACAAGACAGAGGCAGAGCCATAAAACCAGAACAATGGGAAGTGGGGGGGAAGGCACCTTGTGGTGACTCACATTAGGGACTCACTGCCAGGGCCATTGTGGGTTGGGTCTTGTTGGCAGACCCACCATGGCAATACCAACACAAACAGACAATTCAACAATTACCCATTTTCATTAGTGGTAGAAGGAATACCTCATCAAGATGGAGAGGCTGGCTCATCAAGCCCAAGTACAGCCCTACTGCTGAGAGGTTTGCTGATGCATCTGAAACAGTCAGACCTCACACAGCGCTGCTGATAACGAAGGGGCCAGTTCAGTGATTGGTCGCCCTCCCCCTCCTCCCTTGATTGAACTCCTTCTGCCCTGAAAAATGGATTCAACATAGAAAAGAACACTGCACAACAGAGTAATAAATAACCTTATTTTTGGAAGAGAAGGTGACCTCAGCAGTGGCTCAGGAGAACCTTGCAGGAGTGTTATGCGATCGCTCTGCATGTGCTCCCTCTGGGGATACAGAGTTACAGATGCACCACCCCCGCCACACCCCGGCCCGAACCCGTTGCACCCTTCATCATCCTCTGATCAGCCCTACTCCTCCCCCTTGCAGTCTCACTCTCACTCTTGGTTCATTGGTTGTTTCTTAGTTTTACCTTTAGTAAGGTCTAGGGCTGAGGTTTTTTGGAGAGTGAGTATGTTTGTGTGTATTCTTCATTACAAATGTATTTCCTGGTAAGAGTTTCACATTTGATCCATCAGAATATAATCAAGATAATGTTTTTTTATTTTTATTAACATGTCATTTTGACCCTATAAGTATGTATGTATAAGAAGGTATGTAAATAAGAAAGCATGTGTGTTATGTTCCTTTAAAGGGTCTAAGGGGTAAAAGAACACAACAACCAGAGATGCATTGAAGAGGCACAACTGAAAAGTAAAAGGACATTTATTGGGAGGGAAACACAGAGAAGGGTAAGGGGGCCAATGGTGGAGCCAAGCCTAGCTAGCAACAATAAAACAAAACATACATGGGTGGCATCCACCACTTAACTAGTGTCTCTAAACAAGGGTTATCTATGTGTGAGCTATGTACAGGGTACCCCCAGATTACCTAGCCCCCTTCCCAGGGAAGAAAGGGAAGAGGTCAACACAAAGGGCAGGTAGCACACAGCAGACTAACAAACAAACAAATGGGGACCAGCTCTACACGTAGCACATGGCAGCAAGGTCCAAAGAGAGAGAGAGACACTTCTTGGGGCGTGGCCTTTTATACTCCTGACTCCAATCAGGAACAAAAAAGGGGAGGTATCTGTAGGAGGACAAGACATGCCCACAAACACAAGTACCACTGGCAAGGCATGTAACAATGTGACTGAATGGCAAAACTTAATCAGTAAATAAATAAATGAATTGCAACAAATCCTCAGTCAGCAAAATGTCTCCCCTTCATTTTCTATCAAAAGCCGTCTAGGCCCTTTCTATCGACTTTCCTATTCATCCTCTCTCCATCTCTCCCTCTCCCTCTCCCTCTCCGTTGAAGGAGGGTTCTATTTGGCTCGGAGAGGCCTGGCCAATAAAGGCTGCTTTGGGCAGAATGAGTCTGATTGAGGGTCCTTCTAATCCTTTATCAAGACTGATTGTTTACCTTCGGCCGTGCTAGATTGGATTGGAAAAAGCTCGCTCGCTCCGTCCGTACAGACGAGACCAATCTAATCATTCCTTCTCCTCTCTTTCCTCAAATCTCTTTTCCCGTCGTTCATATTCCTCCGCAACTCATTTCCTCTGCCCTTGCTCCTTTCTCTGTGTCTGTTTCCGTTGAAACACTCACCTTTATCTCTCTAGCTCCCTTCTTTCTACCTCTCCTTACCGTCCTCTGATCTATCTGCACCTCGGATCATCTCCGACTCACCTGCTCTCTCTCTCTCTCTCTCTCTCTCTCTCTCTCTCTCTCTCTCTCTCTCTCTCTCTCTCTCTCTCTCCTACTCCCTCTCTCCCTCCCTCACCCTCCTTGTCCCTCTCCCTTCTCTCTCTCTTCTTCTCCGTATCTTGTCCACACTCCAGACCGATCAAAGGGACGTACATCAAACCCCATAAACCGTTTGTTCATCTGCAGGAGTGTCTCAGTGGTGTTTCTCTATCTCCCTTTCTCACTCTCTCCCTTGCTGTGTGTGTGTGTGTGTGTGTCTGTCTGTGTGTGTCATGATTATTCTGTCTGTCTGTGTGTGTCACTCTGTGTGTGTCTGTGGATGTTTGCTCCCATTTGCGTGTGTCTGACTGGTTGAGTCATTGCGGGCCTTTACAAAATAAAAAAAAAGGGGCAACCAAACGAGAGGAGAAGCTAGTTTTTCCACTCTAATGAGTTCATGGCCTTTGGCTGGTTGGGAGGAGCACATATAGTGGTGTGAACCTATCCTCCACCATAACAACCAACAACAACACCCCCAAACAGCGTCTGTTTCAACCGCACCGGCAGCCAGACCTTAGGGTGCCCTGTAGTTCCCTCCACCCTGTTACCCTGACAACACTCCCACCGGCCTGACAGACAGAGAGAACATACAGAAAGAAGGGAGGCCAGGGAGAAATAAATAACGCAGAAAAGAGAGAGAATGAGCAACAGAACTAATGAAAGAAAATGTACGAATTTTAAGACCGAATGAAATAATTAATAATTAAGGAAGAAAGAAAGTAAAAAAGATGTTAAAATTAAAGACGGAATGAACGAACAAATAAACAATTGAGAGAAAGGGCGAAAGGAAGATAGAATGAAAGAAAAAACTGGACGGAAGTTAAAAAAGAAAGCAAAGAAGGCGGATAGAAACAAATAAACAAATGTATGAAGAAAGAAACTAAGACGAGAAAGAAAATTACATGAGGGGTCAAAGTGAAGGTGGTTGAGTGGCACTTAAGTAGGACGTGAGGGTGGGCTGCACAGCTCTTAGTTAACAGAGCGCTGTACTCTGAGGATGAGTCTTGTTATACCCGTACAGGCCTGTGCAGGCCCCTTCTCCACCAACACAATAGGAGGGTAAATGGTTTTTCTGAAAGCGATTCCTATTGCCTCATTATTTATTCATGGGTCTTCTGGTCACTGCAACCTTGAGAAGGGACCTTGTTTGAGCATGTGTGTGTGCGGGTGTGTGTACGTGTGTGCATGTGTGTGTGTGTAGGTGTGTGTGTGTGTGTGTGTGTGTGTGTGTGTACTTTTGTTCTTGTGTATGTCTGTGTGTGTGTGTGTAGGTAGTTTGTGTGTGTCTTTGTGTGTGTGGGAGTGCGTACTCTAGTGTGTGTGTGTGTGTGTGTGTGTGTGTGGGGTATTTATTTGCGTGATGGATTCCTGCAGCAGGGAGTGGAGGAGAGAGTGAGTGAGAGAGAGAGAGAGAGAGAGAGAGAGAGAGAGAGGGAGAGGGGAGTGGAGAGCAGGGAAAGGTGGACTGCAGTGTAGATGAATACAAGAAGGAGGGATGGATGGAGAGAGAGAGATAAACGCAGAGTGAGGGAGATAAAGGGAGGAGGAGGAGGAGGAGGAGAGGAGCTGATGCGTTCAGGAATGAGGGGTTTTTGGTTTCCGTCCTTGAGGGCCAAGCGGAGGTCGATCGATAGCGGGGCTGGGAGCCGGTCCGGTTGGGTGGCAGGTGGAGCGCGTGCAGCCACTCAGAGAGAACAAGACCTGGATACAAACAAGGTCACAGACTCCCTCCCTTCTGGAGGTAGAGAGGGAGGGGAGATCAAGCACTGAGATATGGATGGACGGACAGATAATAGGTGAGAACAGAGAGAGGGGTTAGCAAAGACAGGGGTGGGGGATCCAGGGTGGATGGGAATGAGAACTAGAGGAAAGAGGGGAGATAAAGATAGAGGGAAACAGTAAGATAAAAACAATAAGACCAATATGTGAATGAGAGGGTGAACAGATTCAGATTGAGAAAGAGGAAAAGCAGGAATAGCAGAGAAAGAGCGGTAGAGAGACATGGACAGAGGGAGATAGACCGTAGAGAGAGATGAGCAGAGAGAGAGTGAGGTAGAGAGACATTCAAAGAGTGAGAGAGAGTTGTGCATTGAGAGAGAGGTAAAGAAAGATGAGCAGAGAGAGAACGAGATAGAGAGACATACACTGAGTAGAGAAGTGGGCATAGAGAGAGCGAGGGAGGGAGAGATGAAGTAAAGCCTGAGCACATGGCCGTGTCGGGACAGACTCAAAATATGTTTTTGAATGTTTCGTGTCCAAAATAGACTTGACCCATATGATGATATCTGGTTTAATTGGGTCCTAGTTAGGCTTCTGTTTAGGACAGGGTCCTTTGTTATTCACCTATTGTGTGTTAATATTGACCAAACAATGGCTCTATAGAGAGGAGTGCTGCTGCCTGACGGCTTTGCTTGGAAGATCCACCTCCTCAGCAGGTATACACATGGGACGTTATTTCACGGCACATATCAACTGAAAATGTAATTTTCAGTTATTGTCAAACTTTTCGAATGCATGGAACCTGACCATCCCGGGCCAGCCAGTTAACGTTGGCGAGCGAACCCTTTTTAGTTTTAACAACAATGAACCTGGGTAGACTTTAATAAACATAAAAGCATGTGCTCATCATAACAAAAAATACGCACAAACCTTGTGCGCACAGTTCCCCGCGACAAATTAGTCTATGAGGGGTCAGCCCTTAGAGATAGATAGATATATGATAAATAGCCTACATAGATAAAGAAAGATGTGTATCTGCTGTCTGTCATGGCTGCCATCCTGCTGAGACCACGTTGATGCTTGCTGAGCCCTGGGCTTCCTCTCCATGCCGGCTATCATGTGACTGCTCTCCCACGGCAGGGATGTGGCCGCCCGGATCAAATGACATGGCTGAAGGAACAGAGGGGCCTATTCAATATCAGCTAGTCAGTTTTATCGACAACCACACCCCTACCCGCTCCCTCGCGCAACTCCCCCTATCTCTCTCACCACCTCTCACCCTCTCTTTCCCTCTCCCTCTCTCTCTCGCTCTCTCTCTCACTCTCTCTCTCTCTTTCTCTCTCTCTCTCTCTCTCTCTCTCTCTCTCTCTCTCTCTCTCTCGCTGTCTCTCTCTCTTTCTCTTGGGAAGAACATGTTCTTCCCAATCTCCCATTATCTTTTACCCATTTTCTCTCCCTCGCCACTTTATCTTGTTATCCCCCCCCATCTTTCTTTGTCTAAGCTCCCCTCATCTTCACTACACAGATTCATTCCTTCCTATTTACACAGGAAGGAATGAATCCATGTTCGAGCTTCGAGCAGCAGCAGGAGCTATATGGAATTTGGACCAATTGGGACAGCTGAGCTGCCTCAGCGTTGGTGATCTGACCAATTACAAACTTCAGACTTCGTAGCCAATTTGTAGGAATTCAAAGAATTGCGAAAACACTTCCTGTTAGGATACCCTGATAAATCCTCGGGCCCCAAGCAGATTCGACGGCCTATTGGAGAATCAGCTGGAACTGAGAAGCGAAATTGTGATGGACAGACGTTCGCAAATGCAGCCCCTATTACAGGGCAGACCTGCAGATGGCAGCTTGTACCGCCGTATGTACACACTATATATACACCATGTCTATTTCTATGAACTGTTCAAAAGTTGACCTATGCTACGCTACACTACTCATTTCTTACGCTAAGCTCCCCACAGACACCATAGCAACCATAGCAGTTCACCCTATGTGCTGACCTCTTTGATGAGCTGTCTGTATGTCTCTGTCTGTGGCTACGAAAACTAGCAAGGAAACACACATTTAGTCACATGAAGATTCAGACCACATCGCCTCTGCCATCCCCTGGATCTCCTCTTTGAGGATTACACAAGTATTCTAGGACTACATGAGTATTCTAGTACTACATGAGTATTCTAGTACTCCATGAATATCCGAGCGCTACATGAGTATTCTAGGACTACATGAGTATTCTAGTACTACATGAGTATTCTAGTACTCCATGAGTATCTGAGCGCTACATGAGTATTCTAGGACATCATGAGTATTCTAGTACTACATGAGTATTCTAGTACTCCATGAGTATCTGAGCGCTACATGAGTATTCTAGGACATCATGAGTATTCTAGTACTACATGAGTATTCGAACGCTACATGAGTATTCTTGGACGTCATTAGTAGTCTCGTGCTACTTGAGTATTTTCTAGTACTTTCTGCTTCCATTCATGACTCTGCGTTCTTTGAGAACCAGTTCAAAGTAGAATGATGGTGGGATTACTTTGTCGTTTAATGTCTGTTAATCCGAGCGGACGGATGGCAGGTCTTTCATTTCCTTTATTTCCTTTTCTTTTGTCTTTTTACTCCTTCCTTTGTAATTGTTTTGTTATTCCTTTTGTTGCTTTCTTTTCTGTCTCTCTCACCATATTATTTCTCAGAAATTGTGAAATAATGTGTGTGTATGTGTGTGTGTGTGTGTGTGTGTGTGTGTGTGTGTGTGTGTGTGTGTTTGTAATGGGTGGGTCTGTGTCCAAGTAGTATTCCCTATAAAAGGATTATAATCTTAAGCTTATTCACGGTAAGTGAGCCAGTTGGATGAATCAAGTGCTGTACTGTGGAGTGCTGCCACTGCATCAAGAGATTGGTGAGAAAATACACAAACAAGCAAACAAACACTGGTGTGTTTCCGAGAATGCTGGAAGGTGGCAAGTCATTATTGATTTAATTAAGCACACAAATGCCTGGTACACACACAAATAGACATCAATAGCCAGACAGACAGCCAGATAGACATATAGATAGATATATAGATAGATAAATAAATAGATAGTCAAAAGGTTGATTGATTGATTGAGTGATTGATTGATAGATACACACGTGCATATGTAATTACATAATCCATAGACATATAGATACATATTAACATATAAATACAGATAATTCATATCGCATTATGTGTTTGTACTGTGTGTGGGGGTGAGGTGTATGTTTTGGTGTGTGGGAGGGGTGTGAGATATAAAAGGAGAGATTGAGAGAGAATGTATGTGAGAAAATTTCAAAATACTTTGAATAAGCAATTTACCTCCCTATTTTCTCCCTCCCTCCCTCTCTCTCTCTCTCTCTCTCTCTCTCTCTCTCTCTCTCTCTCTCTCTCTCTCTCTCTCTCTCTCTCTC
>JAOPJO010000034.1:18025932-18039901 GCA_027123675.1 Molva macrophthalma | reverse complement strand
TCTCTCTCTCTCTCTCTCTCTCTCTCTCTCTCTCTCTCTCTCTCTCTCTCTCTCTCTCTCTCTCTCTCTCTCGGGCACTCTTATCTGTAGTTTGTGGAACACAAACTACAGAACAGCAGCAGCATATCTTTTTAATTTCTTCTTGACAAATCTGACTTCAGATTTATATCTAAAGAAGAAGAAGAGTTAAAATCTGGGCATTTCTCTTTCTTTTGCTTCATATTTGTCCAGACCAATCGTGTCACAAGAAGCAGGGATCTGTAAGTGCGTAATTGGGGGTCCCAAACTTGGCCAGCTGAAGTAAACTGTATAAAAGATTCTGTTAAGCTTTCAAATAAACACCATGCAGACTAGCCATTGTAGGAATACACTTAATTAAAATCCCTGTCTGAATGCTTTGTCTACTTGCACAAATCCTTTCTCTTAAGTAGAAAATCTCCATAACAAAATAGGAAACAAGACGTAACTCCGCCCCTTCATATTTTGTTTTTTTTGGCCTAGGCTCTTTGCCGTCTCCCCCCTAGAAGTTCTGCTACAACTTAGTAGGACAGCTGTATCCGAGATGACTTCTGGACGGGCTATTGAGTCGCAACGTTTAGGCTTATGCTGCTAAAACTCTGGGTGGAAGCCATAATGTTTGAGGATGTGACATGACTGAGAAGCAGGTGGTGTGTCCAAGGTTAATGTCCTTCACGTGGATCAGCTCATGTTTAAATGGTAGTCTGTTCATGGACCTGAAAACCTGTGATGTTGTGAGTGCTGTACGGGCATCTGCAAGTCTGCATGGGAGGATCTGCTTTGACCAAGTAACCCTACAAGATAATGATTATGTGTGTTTGTTTGGTTTATGTGTGTGTGTTTCAGTAGTCTGTTTATGTTAACGTGTTGTTTTCAGTTTTTTATGTCCATTGGTCTTTGCTTTTGTGTGTATGTGTGTGTGTGTGTGTGTGTGTGTGTGTGTGTGTGTGTGTGTGTGTGTGTGGGTGGGTGGGTGTGTCGTACATGCCTGCTTATACAATGATGTCTATCTTGTGCGTGGGCATGTGTGTGTGTGACGTGTGTACATCAGTGTGTGTGTGTGTGTGTGTGTGTGTGTGTGTGTGTGTGTGTATGTGTGTGTGTGTGTTTGCTTGTGAGATGTGCCTCTTCACCAGGCTGTTAAACTCCTATTTCCACTGCAGGTGGTCCCCCTTTCTGGAGATTAGCGATGTTCACAGAACCTCCTCTATTCAATTAAAATACACAAACACACACACACACACACACACACACACACACACACACACACGCACACATACACACAAACACAAACACTCCTCTTCTGCCTAGGAATTCAAGATGGAATGTTTTGCTAATGTTTCAGTCAAAACCGAGACTGATGTTATTAAACCTAGGGTAAGCAATTTATTTAAGAACCATTTTTTTCCTATTGGTTGAAATTTACTTTACACCCCGGCAGCAATCAATAAATAAAATGCTCTGAAAAAAAAGGAAGGAATCCGGTATCCGTGGCTGTGGCAGTCCTGTAATAAGGCCGTCCAATCATTTCATTCTGCCCCAATGAAATGATTAGATGGCTTACTTCACTCATTGGGCATGACTGGAGTCTTCCACAAGGCTAGCCAGACCTATTGCTAAAGCTAGCAAGCTAGTCATGTATTTTTAGTGTCTTTGGAGGGGGGCCTGAAAGTGGAATTCTTTTCTAACTTACCCTGGCTGGTTTCTTTCAATGTCCCATAGGCAACTCTAGCTTTAACCAAAGTGATTGTTAATCTAATATCAAATACTACTAAATGTCCAAAACCAGTAGCACCTGCTTTTTAATGTTCTGTATCTGAATTCACCATCAGAACGCACTTTGCATAAAAGCATCTGCCAAATACTAAATAAATATATGCTTTAATCGCGACAAAAATACAATGATAAGTAAAAACATCAACTTAGATTGTAACTTTACATTTTAATTCACTGTTCCTGCTCTACCATGGTCTCCTAGGGCTTTAGAGGTGCGTTTTCTCCCAGCATGCAACATGTCCTCCTCTCCCTCCTCACCCATCTCTCTCTCTCTCCCAGCACCCTGTTTCCACCAGAGGACTTAGGCAGCAGGAACAACCTTTCTATCAGTACAGAGATACACATAGAGACTCTGACACTACTGTAAAATACATAGATTATCATATAAAGATCCATTTGGATTGATCTGAGCCATGTTACAATGGCTTTAAAGTTAAGTAAACTATATATGTTAAATGTTATATTAATACAGGGAGGTTTTTTTTTAACATACTTCGACATCACTGTGGTGGATACATAAAGGCAGAGAACTTGGACCAGAGCTCATTCATGACATGTGAGAATGTGTGTGAATAGAATATCTGTCTTTCTCTTTGTAGTTGGTTGCCTTGATATCATCTATCGCTACAATTCAATTTGAGGCTTTTACTCATTCCCTTTCTCTCCCTATTTCTGTCTGTGTCAGTATCAACCACCCCTATCGTTGAGCCTTAGTCATAGTATTAATAGTAGTACTTCAAGTCATCTTTAATCTCATTCCTTCACATCACTGTAGTTTTCTAAGTCTATCTCTCAATTCCTTCCTGTTTCTGCTCACCTTCTCTCTCTCTCTCTCTCTTGGTCTTTAAGAGTCTAGCTGAAATACAAGATATTATAAAAAAACATTTGCACACAAATGCACTTCATGTGAAATAGTTGAAAAAAGGGTTTGAAAAAAAGTGGACTACATGTGTGTGTTCAGCTGATTTTGCATAGGTGACACTTCACACTTCAACACTGCATCGATCCACTGTATCCACAGACAACATGGTGGTTTAAACCATGTATGTGTGAACATGCAAACCTGTGAGTGTGTTTGTGTGTGTGTGTGTGTGTGTGTGTGTGTGTGTGTGTGTGTGTGTGTGTCCATGCGTGCCTAAGGTGTTGTTTAGGTGTTGGCCTAGGTCCAACACCTAAACCTCTCTCCTTGCACCGGGCGCTGTATTGCTGTATTTGGTTAGCACCTCCCGCCTGCACCACTCCATGCACACTACATGAGCGCTCCTCCTTCAGCCTTACTCTGTATAATTACTATGCATACCCTGCATAAGCAAAGTGTAAATGTTTATATGGGTGAATGTAGGCTTAAGTGGGGGTTTAAAAGGATCATTGCACTCTCCACGGTAGCTAAAATCTACACAATTAAAGCACCAATGATGGAAGGCACGTGTGAAGTCGTCGGTTTTGGTTAAAATCATATCGTCCCATGAATTGATTGTCAATAGGCTGTTCTATGCCGAAGATGGTGCCATTTACATGTGATTAAAAGGCTACAAATATTGGGAAACTATTTAATACAATAGTTTTTTCCCAGAGTTTACCTTGCAAGGGATTTTACTCTTTATTTAGCAGATTTTGTAGATTGTGAGGATGTATGAAATATAAAGGAGTTGTGCATTAGGTTATGTGTCTAATGTAGTTGGATACTGGCTATTTGTTATTATTTGTGGGTGCTTGTGTGTGCATGTGTGTGTGTGCGTGCGCGTGTCTATTTTTGTTCGCATTTATCTATTTAGTTGTCTATTAGTTAACAAGTTTTGTGCATTTGAAAGGTATGCATCTGCTCGCTGTGAAGAAATAAACAGAAATAAAATTGCTTTTCTCTTACACAATGTAAGCTCTTTCTCCTCTCTCTCCTCCCCCGCTCTCTGTCCATCTCCATCTCTCTCCATCTCTCTGTCTCTCCCCCCTATCTCCATCTATCTATGTCTCCTCCTCCATCTCGCATCCTCTCTATCTTCCAACACACACACACACACACACACACACACACACACACACACACACACACACACACACAGAGACAGAGTTAAGTGCATTACCTGATAATGGCATGCTGTGGGTGTAGTACACAGCGGTGGGGAAGCGGCTGACCTAATGCATTACATTCAGCCCGCTGCCAGGTCCTTTGTACCGAGTCTGGATCACAACCAGTGGATGCACAGCTAATGGAGCCATCCTTTGTGGGTGGAATAACTACTACCACCAACGCCACCGCGATAGCTATATTAGAAGTGGTTCCAGCAGTGGAAAGAGAGAGGGAGAGAGAGAGCTACTTTAGTAACACGTTGTGGAGATCGGACTGGATAAGTAAGCGTTGTCGTAGCCTCTGTGTTTTACAACATGAGATAGCTCATGTTTTTTGGTGGCCAACCAACTGAATATCATGTTTTATTAGCTAGCTCCTTTCTAGTTTCTGTTGGATTAATTATCTAAATATTTTGGTAACCCTTTCTTTTTGCAGTTTCCTAATTATGATGTATTTACCCAGAAAATATTAGGTCAATTTTAATATATTATTGTGTAATTACCACAGATAAATAAGTAAATACAGACAGAACTACAGCTGAAATACTGGGTAAAAACTCTACAACTGTGACCGTTGTAGGTTGGTAATAACTCTTATTCTCCATGTAATTGCGTACTTCCTAGGAAATTAGGTAACCAATTCTTAGAAACACCTTCTCTATTACCAATTAATTCAAGTTGCAATTTTAGTTATCCAAGGTTTATGTTGGTAACAGTCCAAATTTAACAATGTAGTCTACTATCTAGAAATTAAGATTGTACATCCCAATAAATTACTTTTTCTTAAATTGTTATTGTTCATATAGCTCCTCCCCTTTCTAAAGGGTTTATTGGATTACGTTGATTAGAAACTATGGAATTGTTGGTAACAACCTCTGGTAACAACCTCCACAGGAACAGATTTACGGTATATGTTTGAAATACTGGGATCTTTCTTGCAGATGTTTCTACAATTTACTCAGTAAGTAAGATGATACTATTCTGTAAGAGGAAGCGTTGTTAATTTCCATGGTATTACCATGTTCTTACCATATCCCTTGTAATAGAATATTCCATTGTCCTTGCAATTAAAATGAATGTGTAGAATATATGTTCCACAACATTACTAAGTAAAACATAACTCAGTAAGTAAGCTTAAACTGTACTGTAAATTAAAGCCTTCCACAGTATTACCATGTTTTTACCATATCCCTTGTAACTGGTTATTTCCTTTTCCATCCACAAACACAAACTTTGATCATGTATGTTCTGCAACGTTACACTGTTTAGAAGTGTATCCTATTAACTCTACAATCGTAAAAAGCAGGTCAAAAACTGTGTTCCCAGTGGTGCTCCGGTGTGGGTGTAACATAACCTGACGCGCCAGATGGTTTGTTACAAGGAACCATCTGGGACGTCATCCCTGGAAACTGTTGGATAGGGCAGGCACTTTCAAAAAATACTTGGCAGGTGATTGGATGACCCATCTGTCTATCACTGTCTATCACATAGATCACATAGTTCCTCATAGGACGCTGGCACAAATGCATAACTTGAAGCCTGGCAGGATGGATTCTCGCAGGATTGCAGTCTCGCAAATCCAGCTGCCTCGCAAGGTTAGGTGTAACGCACATAGATTGTATATTAATAAAGATTAAACTGACTTTCGATACGTGTACATTGTTGTAAAACTATCGCAGACCTTTTTTCACACAAAAAGCCTACAAAATGAGTACACGTGTAGGCCTACTCATTGAGTTTTCGACTGTGTATTCGATTCAAGTATTTTGCTATTTCTGGCATCCCTAATTCTGATTCGTGAACTCTGGATTGATTCTATCCAGGCATTTGGACGGCTGTCTCTTTGGGGTAAAGCCAACAACAATCCTTCCATCCTTCCTCCACAAATTAAGTTAGAAAATCTAGAGTATGATGGCATAGATCAACATTGAAGAGGAGGTGGTGACTAACTGGCGTGAGCCCGTTAAAGTTAATGCAAGCTAAATATTGCATGGAAAAGGGGATAACCAGTTACAAGGGATATGGTTAGAGCCTGGTAATACCATGGAAACAAACAAGGCTTCCCTTTACAGTACAGTTTCAGCTTACATACTGAGTAAATTGTAAGAACATCTGCAAGAACATACCAAGTATTTAGGAAGACTGTTCCTGTGGAGGTTCTTACCAGATATGTATTGATGTAATCTTTCAACATAAATAAAAACAATTGCATAGTTTCTAGGGTAAATCTATGAACCCATTATAAATGGGATTTCGTCTGTGGTTTCTCTGTATTTACCTACTTGTTTACCAGTGGTTTTTACCCAATATTATGTTATAATTGACCATATATTTACCGGGTAATTACTTAGTAATTAAGGTACTTTAAAAGGAAGGTACCTTACCAGTCATATTTGGTGATATACTTTGGTGCTTGCAATGATTCAATGCGATCATATATTAAATAGCATCTTGTTAGTAAGATAATGACAAATAACAATTGAACATAATTGAGTATCTTCTCCTGATTATCACTGATTTAGATGATTGACCAAGGCACCTTGAATTGTGTATTGCTATCCTGGTCCATAAAATGCCAGACTCAATTGTTAACAGGGCAGTTGCTAGCGATGTTGAAGCAGTTTCCAACAATATATGAGCTCACAGGATGGGTGAACAACATCCTGTGAAGAAGTAACAATCCTTTAGTAACAATCCATCCCTTACTCTGGCCGTATCACACAGATCACTACCCAGGGTTGAAACACCAACCGAACAACATGGGGAAATTGAAGTGAGAGCCCTTCAACAAAGTCAAAAATAGAATATCAAACAAGCAAGGCAGGAAATGAAGAAAGATGTACAACTGACCAAAATCCCTCCTTCTGATTTTTGTCAGTGTTTGACATGTGCATTAGTGTTTCAGTTGCTTTGTGTTGTTTCTCAGTGTTTTATAAAAAACACAGGTTTTCGGCCAATATGCTGACTGTAAAAAGGAAGAAATATGTACAAAAGATTTGAAAGAGCACAGACACAGTCCTCATCTGGACAGATTTTCCAGGTGGTTTGTTTTCAGTTGGTTTTTCTTGGTATTTTATGTTATAAAGGAAAACATTTTCAGCCTATTTAGTGACTGTCATAGTGACTTTGCATGTAATACATGTGTGTATGTCTGTGTGTCTGTGTGTGTGTGTGTGTGTGTGTGTGTGTGTGTGTGTGTGTGTGTGTGTGCATACTTTGCATCGCATGTCTATGTGTCTCCAGAGCAAGCAGAACCTCCTCTCCAAGCATATCGACCTGAAGAGCGTGGAGCCTGTGAAGGGGGTCCTGCTGTCCTACGCCATCGCCGACCTGCGGATCCCCCTGTCCTACGAGGTCCGCCTGGCCCCCATCACCACCTACAGCACCGGGGACTACGTCAGCCGCACCATACAGTACTCTGAACGTAAGCCTCTTTCACATGATGGCGCTTATATAGATAGGGAGGAGGAGCGATTTGCAGACAGGTGGAAAGGCAGTTGGACGTACAGATAGATAGATCTGACATAAAGACAGACAGCCAGACAGACTTGCAGGTAGACCGACTGACAGACATACAGTCGGACATGTGGAGTTATCAACAGACAAAAAGCCAGGTGGACAAAAAGACAGACAGGTGGGGTGATGGACAGGCAGATATACAGACTCACTTTGAGGCGGTCAGACATCAAATAATGTTAATATTGTTACAGATAACATAAACTCTTTTGCACACTTATAAATGATGACTCAAACTCAAACTCATTGATACTTATCTCACCTTTGTTACAGCCTACACATACCCAAGATCATCAGGTATGTATTTGTTTCTGTTTATCATTGATATCGTAAGTGTATTGGTCCTCACTGGTTCTATGTGTATTTGTGATTCACTGGACGTGTGTTTGGACCAGCGTAATGTCCTCCTAACGGTACAACTCACATTATAAAGAAAGCAACTTTTATACCTTATAAACAAAACTTCAGCCTGTCCTCCCTGACTTTCTAAATCTTGCCATGTGGTCCTCGCCTCAGTCTTCCGGCCTTAAATGAGCTGTCGTAATTCCCTGGATCCGAAACCCTTCCCTCTACCTTCGGTCCGTCTCGTTGCGTCTATCTGCTCCGATAAAGGACGCGTGATTCTCTGGCAGGACGGCCAGGCGTTCTCTGCCAGGCTGTAGCAATTAAAACCACAGCAGATTGGAAGCGACTCAGAGAACAACAGAGTAAATTGAAAGGAGCGCGCACGCCGGCGCTGGCTGTGAATAGCAATAGATTACCTCCTGCGATGTACACATGTACACAAACACGGGCATGCCCACATGCAGCAACGCTCACACCGGCGCTCACGCCATATGCGTCTGTGACAAACAGCCCGTCCAGGGAGTGTGTTGGGGAATCAGGATCGCTGTACGGTGTTGTTACCGCGTTGGATTGTAATTCATTATGTTGTCCTTCACAACATGTAGGACTGCCAAACAGAATTATGGGATTTCTCGTTTCCAGTGTGAATCGATTTGTACATCAAATAAATTATTATAGTATTTTGAACCATAGCCATCTGAATATCAATACCAATATTTATACTCGGACCATTCCCAATAAGTCTTGCATCTATTGCCGATGCATTGATAGTAGATTTAGTGTTTCTTTGTAGTCTCAAAAATCAGATTTAAGATTAATATCTAAAGTCTGATAGCAGACGAGATGAAATCTCTGAAGTCTTTCGCTTCATATTTGTTTCAACCAATCATGTTGCTGGAGCGGGGGATCTGTAAAGTCGCAATTTGCAACACAAACTTGGTAGAAAGTTTGAAGTAGAAATCTTCAATAAAATGTCTGTTAAGTTTTCTAATCACTTTGAATTGCTCTGAGGCACAATTTGATTCCGTTTCCATTTTGACTTTGATTCAGTCCGGTGTCTTCTGATATCTGATTGTATCTTCTGTTTGTTCTCCACCCCCTCCTCCTCTCCCCCCTGTAACGGACCCTGACCCAACACACACCTCAGACCACGTGTGCGGCTTCGAGGATGAACGGATATGTGGATTCTCTCAGGACAGGACAGACATGTTTGATTGGACGAGACAAAACAAAATGACCCAGAATCCAAAGCGATCGCCCAACACGGGCCCAGAAACAGACCGCAGTGGAACCAAAGAAGGTAAAGACGAGACTTCTGGTTGTATTTCCCATGATGCCTTGGAAAAGTTTGAGTTGAAGAATTGATTTAAGAATGATAAAGTTTAGGTTAGAAGTAAAAATGTTTACATGACACAATCTTTTTTATTGAAATATCAAAATTAGATAATTGTTACGATCAAGGTAAGTATGTAGGAGAGCGATCCATCATGGGTATCCACATCCAGTATGTATAATATGGCTTTGTTCCTACTATTGCTACAGGTTACTACATGTACATTGAAGCATCGCGGCCCCGGGCCCCAGGAGACAAGGCACGGCTCCTGTCTCCTCTGTTTAACGTGACGTCAGTGAAGGGGCCCAAGGGCTCTGGAAGGGTCCCCTACTGTGTGTCCTTCTACTACCACATGAAGGGCAAACACATCGGTGAGAACATACACGCACACTCACACAAACACACACACACACGCACACGCACACACACAACTTTTACCTATTCATTTTCCAGGGATTGTACATTCTTTTCTGATGACCGACAATCCATCAATCAATAGTAGGATGATATATGAGTACAAACACATGCAGATACCAAGGTTACTGCAGTGGCTAAAAAAGCACAAGTGTCTTTGGTTCTTTTGCTGCATGTGTATGGGTGTGAAAGAAAGGAAGGTAGACGGACAAAGAGAGACACACAGAGAGAAGGTGTTTCCAATGGCCTACATATCTTTTACTCCACTGCCCACCATTCCCAGGGTCACTTCAGTCTACTTACTAAACAAAAGAGTAGAATTGAATGACCACTGTCTACTCCTCTCCAACGCCATGGCTGCTCTGCGGTCACCCCTATCGCCAAATCCTCGTGTTCCACTTGGATCCTTTCGATTCCAGGCAACGTAATCCGAACGGCCGGGAAGCAGATCCAGCGTGCCGACAGATCCGTCGGCACGGCCTTCTCAGGGAGGCATCCAGACGTGACGACCAATCATCCATCACCGAGCTTCTAGCGTGGATACAATCAAGACTATCTGTTAGCATCCCCCCCCCTCCCCCACCCAGCCTCCTTCACAAGCATTCCCTCAATTTACCCCCGCTGTTGTACCACTCGGCTCCAATCTGTTGTAGCTCTAAGTGCCTTACCTTGGCAGTTACACGCACACACACGCACCGCGTGTGTGTGCGTGTGTTTCCTAACGAAGGTGAGAGACGAGGCTAGGATGAGACTGATTGGAAGAAAGCCACAGAGATGGAGGAGAGGAAGAGAGGGGTTGAGAGAGAGAACAACACGGGTGTTGCCAGGAGTAAAGCGGGAGATTTGTTGGTTTCGGCTGATAAATCATCCTTTTTTACTTTCTGAATACTAAACCAGGGACCAATTGTCTGGCAATGTGAAACCGTTATAAGTTTGGCCAGGAGCGTGTCAAATGTTGAAGTCAGATGGCATTAATTTCCATCTTTTTTTGCGTGAATCTACAAACCTTTTACACACTTCCACAGTTTAGAGTAACAAGGTCAGCTGTTTGGGTGGAAATTCTGCATTGCAATGCAGTGGCTTGTAGCAAGATGATAGGATTGGAGGAATTGTTTAGTTAATAGGAGAAGAGCTGGAGGGTTGATAGAGAACAAGATAAGGATGGATTAAGGGAAATAAAAAGAGGGCTTAGTGAAGCGTGGTGGTACGAGACCCAGACAGGGAGAGAGAGAGAGAGAGAGAAAGAGAGAAAAAGAGAGAAAGAGAGAGAGTGGGAGCAAGAGAGAAAGAAAGAGAGCGGGAAAATGAAAAACAAACCTCATAAATCAGCACAATACAATGTAACATTGATTTCTCAGTAGATATATTCGTAAAGTTTTATGATTTTCCATAAGATTATATAGCGATGATATCCGATTCAGGAATTGACCATCGAGACAGGGAGTTTACTACCCATCCTTCTTGTTTTTCGTTTTCTTGATACTTTGAGTTGATACATCATCTTTCATGCATCAACACATGCACAGTATAAACCTATATTTTATTATTGTGTTGCATGCATATTGAAATGCTGCAGTTTCCTCCCACACTGAAAGACACACATTAGGTTAATACTCCTGCCAGCTCCCAAGGCACTGGCATTGGTCAGTGCCTTGGGAGCTGGATATGGTCTGTGCACTGATGCTGCTCACGGCTATGATGGTTGTAAAGCAGAGGACCCCCAAAGAGGAACAATACAATAACTAACTAACTATTCTATTACATTCTATATGAAAAGGAAAGAAAACAGAGCCCAGGAAGCTTATTAGAAAATGAAAGTGTATTAAAAAAGGAGCGAAATGAGATTTTGTTCATGTTGAGCATGTTCCTGGTACACATGGTGTGAGTGTGCTAGACGCTGTGCATCGTGTTGGAGAGCTGCACACACACCAACACCTAAAGCTGTTTCATTTACTTTCATGGTGTTGCAGCCTGACTAGGGGTTCATGGACGTATGGCTGTGGTCTTTGGTGGTCAGATCGCTCTGATATGTAAAAAAAAAAGCCCAAAAGTATTATTTATTTATTTGATAAAGGCTAGGAAAGCATCTGAATACCAAAGTACACATTGTCCTATCTCTGTGCCATTTATAGATTAGATTTGAGTTTTGTGTTCAAGGGAATGAATAGGGTAGAAGAGGTTGGACAGGAAGAAGGTTAAGGAAAAATTAATGACGAAGAAGAAACGAAGACGTTAGGTGTGTGTGTGCTTGTGTGATTGTATGTGTGTGAGCGTTGCTGTTCTTTTAAATGTGCCACACACACTTGCACCCCACGGCCGTGCTCTATGTGCGTGTGCACATGTACATACACAGCCAGTGCTGTGCGACTGTAGTGTGTGTGTGTGTGTGTGTGTGTGTGTGTTTGTGTAGCTCCATGTGTGTGTGTATGTGGATGTGTCTGTGTGTCTATGTGTGTGTGTCTGTGTGAGTGTGTGTGGCATCCGTGCGTCTCTGCTGTTGTCGCCACTTAGGATTCCAGTAGGAGTTGGCCTCTCATAAAGCTGTCCTCAGCCCTCTCTGACACCCCCTCGCTGACACACTCTGCATTAGCTCAGCTCAATCAATAGCCTACTTATCAGCATCGCCTTTTCCTCCACAGACTGCTGGGACCCAGGGAGAGAGAGCCATATAGGGAGAGATAGGTATGGGGAGGGAGAGAGACATATAGGGAGGGAGAGGTATAGGGAGGGAGAGAGAGACATATAGGGAGAGAGAGGTATAGGGAGGGAAAGAGAGACATATAGGGAGAGAGAGGTATAGGGAGGGAGAGAGAGACATATAGGAAGAGAGAGGTATAGGGAAGGAGAGAGAGACATATAGGGAGAGAGAGGTATAGGGAGGGAGAGAGAGACATATAGGGAGAGAGGGGTATAGGGAGGGAGATAGAGACATAGGGAGCGAGATGTATAAGGAGGGAGAGAGAGACATATATGGAGAGAGAGCTATAGGAAGGGGGAGAGAGACATGTAGAGAGATGTATAGGGAGGGAGCGAGAGAGAAAGGGGGGAGAGAGAGATGGGGAAGAGAGAGGGAGAGTGAGGGATAGAAAGAGATTAAGAAGGGGGAAGTGATGGAGAGGGAGGGGAAAGAGGGAGGATAGGGAGAGAGAGAGGAGGGAAAGAGAGATGGAGAGAGAGGGGAGGGAGATAGAGGGAGGGAGAAAGACGGGGGGGGATGGAGGGTGAAACAAGTAAGAGGTGGCAATTAGAGAGGATGAAAGACGGCAGGGATGAGTGAGAAGTAGAGAAAGGATGAGGTCGCTATAGGAGAGAGAGAGAGAGTCTGTGAGAGAAAATGTGGGGTAGAGACTGAAAAATGTGTAACAAACCGGAGGTTAGCAAGTGAGAGAGAGGAACGGGGTGAAGGGAGAGAAAAGCGAGGTAGAAGGACACAGTAAAAAAAGAGCAAGAGTGGGCAAACATGACAGGGAAAGATGAGTCTGGAGTCTGATAGAGGAGAAGAGGTTAAGAAAACGGGCAGCCCAGAGACGGATAAGGAGAAAAAGATAGTTAAATTTATCCTTTATGTGTAAAAGGAAGGGGAGGAATGCATGGAAAGAACAGGAGAACGGTGCTGTGTGAATAAGAGGGGGACTTTATGGCTGCAGTGCTGGTCGGCATCCAAAGTGTTGTCCATTTTAATGACAATGACTCTATGTCATTGTTATTATATAGGAAATATTATTATTACACTCACATTCGCACACAGACGCCGTCCCACATGAATTCACCTCGACTCACTCCTTACGGAAGAAGTTAATTAGAGCTTGCCTGCCAAAAATTACTCAGCAAGGTTCAAGGACATGAACAAAAAGCATCCACACACACACACACACACACACACACACACACACACACACACACACACACACATCTGTGCATACACACACACAAACACGCCCACATACACACACACACACGCACACACTTGTGTCACAATGTGCACACTCTCAGATCAGTAAGACAACCGGCCATAAACAAAACTTGACATATAGAACCAATATTAACACACACACGCAAACACACACGCAAACAGATACACATACACATACACATACACACACACACACACACACACACACACACACACACATACACACACACACTTACACACACACACAGGGTGGTACTATTTGCTTAAGAGACTAGTGGTTGGTAATGTTCCAATTAGAAGCTGGCTGCGGATCATTAAGATGATGAATGATACTATCACCCCGGAGAGAGAGAGCGAGAGAGAGATACAGAGCAGAGAGAGAGATGATCGGTTTCAAGTTATTTCTCAGAATTTATATTTTAAAAAATATATTTTCGATACCCAAGAGCAGTCTTTTTAATTCAAATAATATCACTGTATGTGAATGTCTTAACAATCCCAACCTTGTTTTGTGTGTGTGTGTGTGTGTGTGTGTGTGTGTGTGTGTGTGTGTGTGTGTGTGTGTGTGTGTGTGTGTATAAAAATAT
>JAOPJO010000034.1:17962179-17976639 GCA_027123675.1 Molva macrophthalma | reverse complement strand
GTAACGAATACAGTAGTCCCCTAGTCTGTTTACCAGTAACTCCTCAGTAGTTACTGAATAACTGTCACTTAGGGCCCACTTAGGGCCCCATTAGGGCCCCAGTTAGGGCCCTGGTTGTTCATCATTCGTTACTCATTCGTTCCTCAGTAACTACCCACGTTTTTGCGTACCTTATTGTAAAGTGTTACCTATGGTTATTAATAAAACCATATACACATGAGTCCAACTAACCCCTCCCTCACCCCCGCGGCTGGTGCTTATTTGCATTCAAATAAATACATTGAAGGACATGTATATATTTACAGGGTGTGTGTGCGTGTTTGTGTGGTTGGGGTTCACAACCTCCCTCTTCCTACTGTGAGGAAACCATTTTCTCCCACCAAATGTGAAAGTGAAAATGTAAAAAATCATCAGTTGGTGGAATTGAGGGGGCGGATATGTTAATTTGTTAATTAATACCTAACACCCCGCGAGGCATTTAAGTTTCTCACCTCATTAATTATGCACTTTGTATATACTAAAATGTCCTCCAATGCCAAAAGATAACTGACTAATTAGCACTAGTATCTTTTTTAGCAAGTCTTTAAATAGGACAAGTAGTGCAAATAAAGTGCTTGAATCCAAACCAAGTGGTTGTTTAGCCCAGCCCCCTGTCTTCTTCTACCCAATTTCCTCCCTCTGTCGCCTCTGCACTAACCTTGTCTAAAAGCGCAAAGAGGTGTTTTTTCACGCATAAATATTAATGCGCTGGCACAATGTGTTCCTGGGACTGTCTGCGTTAATCAACCGTATGTCAGTTTTGCTCGACTCGGCAACAGGTCGCACTTTACTGTCCTTTCGTCCGTCTGGGCTCCCATTGGCTGTCTCCGAGGTTGACAGGTTCTTACAGTTACATTTGGAGTACCTCATTATTCATAAAGGTCATTTTGTGACAAAGAGCAGCTATGATGGAGCAATGGAGGGGAAGGAGGGACAGAATACGATTTTAAGCACTTTTGGACACAATTTAAGATAAGCCATTTGTGATGGTTCCACCTGGACACTGACGTTATCCTTCAGAGTTTAGGAATTAAATGAGAGAACAGTCCGGGTAAAAACATCCAACGTTCATATTAAAACTTTACTATTTTGGACAGGAAATCGTATGTTAAATGACTATAAAATCCATTACATAGACCTATATTGTTAACAAATTAACATTAACATTGAAATAGCACATTCAAATCACTGCACATTATCATATTAAACTGAACAGTCCTTATCTGACCAGTAAGTTGAAAGCTGAATTTGAAGAATAAAATAGGAAACCAGGCCATTATGGGTTTTAGGGTACCATGGCAACAACCTTTATACCACCTTCTAAAAAACGTTTGCAAATAAATTATTGAAATCTATTACCATTAATGGTTTGTATAACCGATAACATTCAAATTACTCATATTAGCAAGTGTACCAAAATCATACTTTTACTTCTTCATTTTTCGAGTAGTAACGGTACTTTGCCAGAATGGAAATTTGTTGGCTGAAGTGGGGCCTAACAATGATTTATCCCTAGGATATAGGGCTTCCTCATAGATGACAATGACAAATACCCACAGCTAGCCTACTGGTCCCTGTTCCCTCCTGTGTTTCTGATCTAGGTCCCATTGTTAGGAAGTTGCCACTGGATAAAAAAGAGTGTCTTTAGGAACTGGGTTATTGGTCTGCATGTGCTTGGTACAAGTGTACTTCAAAACTGGATATTGAGAAGCAAAATAATTAAATATAAAATGGTTTTGATTGCACATTTAAGCTTGGACACGAAGACGACATTCATTCAGCACACCATTCATGTCCCAAACCAGGAGTAACTCAACTAAAGCCTCTAGTATAGTCGCCATTGGCCCAACATTGGAGTGGACACTCCTTGCGGAGCTCAAAATGTCAGAGATGAGCAAAACGCAAACAAACCGAGGTATGCACCGTGCACAAGGGCCATGACAACCTCATTTTTGGTTCCTGCCACTGTGTGCAGTTCACGCTCGACAACCATGAATAAGTTATAATATAACAGGTCTGCAACAAAAACCTTTTCAACATTTTCATGGAGTCATTAGTCTGTGCTGTTATATTTAATTTGAATCACAACGCACTGAGATAGTTGGGTTAAGAATATTAATACCATTATGATAGGCCTCTTGAAGTGTCCTAATACGTTTCAAAACTGTGGTCTCTCAGGCTAGGTGATACCAGATACATGTCTTCACTAGTGTTTTTGAAAGACAGTACGTCCACACCTCAAATTTGTTTGGAAAAAAAGATACACCTTCTCTCATGCATATCATAAAGAGGTTTTGGCACTGGCCACTGATCATGGAACACGAATCATGTGACAATTGTATTATATATATTTTCAAAAGGCTCTATTTTCAGTGTTGGAAAATACTGGCTTAGTGAGTGTGGAATGCCAAAATGGAGATAACAAAAAATAATAGTTTAAAAATGTAACCAGCTAAGTGAGGACATGGCCTCAGCATTCTCTGGAGTCCTTCAGAGTACCTTAATCTTGGTCGAAATAAATGCCATTTCATGGTCAAATAGTTCTATATTCATTTTTGTATTGTATTTTTCTTATCATATAGCAGACGCTTTTATCCAAGGCTTCTTCTGACAGGTAATTCAGACACATGTCATTAAGCAGCAGGTAAGGGGTTAGGGCGTCGTGCAGGTAGACTTTGGACATTGGGAATCAAATCCACCCTTTTGGCTGTTAATCAAACACCCTAACCAGTGGACTACTCTGCACTGTGTTGGTTGAGGCTCTGGTGTTGGCCCCAGAAAGTTTCAACGTAAAACTGGAAATATGTTGTGTACAGCAGTTTGGATTCCTGTTCGGTGTTGCTGTGGGGGAGTTTTCACTCTCTGCTGACAGTGCACGTCAGCACGTACAAGGTAACAAGTTGAAAATATGAAGGGTGACATTAAATACTGTAAAGATTACTTCATTCTAATCTCTTCCCATCAGACAGACAGAGTCCAATATTCACATCTCAACCAGCTCACACATCTCAAATACTTTCCATTCTGGTAAAAAAGAAAGCAATCCCACACAGAAGAAAATGTACTTTGAAAGATTGCCTCTGCTGAGTTCTCCATTGGTCCAAGAAGTCAGAGGTTGTGTTTACTTCCGTGTGGATCCATAATGCATGGGCCGGATGGTTTACTTAGGGGAACCTCTGTGCCACTCATGTCTCCTGATCCCGGCAGTGTGACAGACGGGCCAAAGGCCAGGGAAGATAACCAGGTGTCAGGTTAGCCCTACGGGTAGTGCGGGCTCACACAGTCACACACAAACACACACACAGACCCACACATTCAAGCACAGCCACACATATATACACAACTGCACACTCACGTAGACACACAGACTCATACATATACACACATACACAGTCACACACACATAATCACACACATATATACACATATACACACTGACTCACACAGTGCTCACTCACGTAGACACACAGACAACACACACACACACACACATACAGTCTCACACACATACAGTCTCACACACATACACAGTCTCAACGTATACACAACACAAATACACACACATGCACACACTCTCGCTAACATACTGTCTCACACCCACACTCAGGCAAAGTAAATACCATGCTGTTAAATTGTATTTTCTATTTTGTGACCCCCAACCCAACAACTTTATATGATAGAAGTACTGATCTCTTTTAACAAGATAATTAAAGAAATATCAGATTAAAGAAAATTATATATTATATATTATTAATGAAATAATAGATCTTTCTTCCACATTAACTACTAACATTGCAGGTGCATTTGGATCTACTGATGACTAAAATTAAAATATAAAACAGTATATGTTACAACCAAAGTACAATGGTCATTGTTGAGACGCTCCAAAAGCACCTAATAACTAATGCTAGCCCACCCCCATTCTCCCCTCCCCTCCCAATAGGCACTACACTTACATGTGTGTGTGTTCATATATGTTTGTGAATAAATAGATGAATATGTATATACATTTTGGTTGAATTCCACTATGTAGCGTGTCTTTTTTCAGAAAGCGTCTTTTTGATACTCATTTCAAAGGGGTCTACAAGTCCAACATCTAATCCTTCTGATTATTGTTATTAAAGCCAGAGACGAAGGCAGAGCAGGCTCCAGTCTGCTCACAGGGGTTGGTCTAAGTGGCCCTGTTGACGGTTTAGAGGCGAGCTCAGCACGCCGCAGCGGCATTAGCAAGCAACATTGATGGATGCAGACGCACCGCATGGTTCCGTGAGCAGGCATATGTGTGTGGCTTTGTGTGAGCCCAGGGCGCCTGACAACCCGCTGATGAACAAATCATCCCCCGGGGGCGAGCTGCTCCTCTGCCGCGGGAGCGCTCCTGTTCAGTCTGGCTCGTCCCATCAGACGTCGCCACCACCAACCGTCCAATCCGTGACCCCCGTCCAACAGGAAAATATGTTTCCTCTCTCTCCTTTTTCTCTTTTTTCTTTCAGTTGTATTGAAATGTTACATTACACTCCTACAACATCCAAATACTGGATGGTTTTCACTTGAGCTTGCACACACACACACACACACACACACACACACACACACACACACACACACTTACAGACACAGGAGATCATTTCAACTCCAAAATAAGAAGACAAGAGACTGGGAATCAACCAAAGCTTTCTCTAGATCCAAGGCTACGACTCTATTGTCTACTAAAACCGATTTCCTCAGCAGATACCTCAGCGTTGCTGATGTTCTCGGGGACGGTGGAAGAGGAGGAAGTCGGTGGCTTAATTACATTGTGCAGCGAGAGGTGTCGGCGGAGCAGAGAGGTGGATCCTTTCCTAATGAATGGAAACAGATGGCCCACACGGCCATCAGGACGTCTGCCTAAACAAACAGAAGCATGTGAAAGTGAACAAGGAAGAAAGAGAAGAATACATGTAAGGAGGAGAGTGTGGAACGGAGAGAAACACAGGGAGTGTATTTTCCCTTTCCACATTTGGTTTCTTATAACATAGCGCCTTTGGATCTTTCTCTTTCTATCGCAGCCTTGCTGTCAGACCTCTCGGAAGTCTTCGGGTCTGGAGACGCGATGCAAAATATCCGCTGAGGGGATGATGATCATTTCTGCCACATCACTAAAGACATTAGTTATGCGTGTCAGAATCTGGAACATTTGCATGAGAAGCTGGCCACACGCATGCAAAGCCATGCACGCACACACACACACACGCACACAGTGACGTTGCTTCGGTCTCCCTGGACTTGCCAGATCATCTGACGGCCGACAGTTGTAAAGACTGCTGCTTACCGCCAGGCTTAAATACCGCTAAGCTCATAACACTGCTTACTCATTTTACACATAAACACATAGATACGCACACCAGGATCTTTATCATTAGATACGTATACAAGCACACGCGGGTGACACACACACACACACACACACACACAATGTCCCATCCATTGGCTCACACACACACACACACAGCCATATACACAATAACTGTGCACAAGAGGAGTAATTCCATAGCTCATCTACGGCCTCTACCCCCCCCCCCCCACCTCTCTTCCTCAGATCGAGGGGCCCGGGAGTCTCTGCAGGCTGTAATGGCTTGTTTAGTCCCTTCACTCAGTGTGGGTTCACTCCATGAAGGATCCGACAAAAATGACTCACTTTATTATCTCTGTTTCTTCATTTAGTTAATCCATTAATTTGCCCCTTCATTCATCCCAATATGTATTAATCCGTTCTTTTATATGGGTCTTTATCACAATTAAAAGAACATTTAAATGGCGGTTCAGAGCCAGTCACAACATTTCCCTAACCCAAACCCTTTATATATCCATCATTTCTTTTAGACGGAAATAACTCAACATTCGTTCCTGAGCAATTGTGATTAAGGCAATTTAGATTGTGGCATTATTAAAGTACTGTGAATTTTAATATAAATCCCTACAGTATATGCAAGAGAAAAACATTGAGGAAGCACACATACAGGCACACAAGATGGATGCCTCCTTTGCAAGGAGGGAAGGACACACTAGCTTGGAAGGCAATCGATGTTGGCTGGCCAGACATAAAATGCATGAAGATGTATTTCATGTCCTGCCAGCAGGTGCCTATCGCTTTCCTCGCCAGCATTATGCTAAGTAAGTGAGTAACGACGAGTCATACTGAGTCAGATAATGTATAAACAGAAAGTAAGATGTACACCAAATAACCTTTTTAAGGTTTTCAGTTGAAATATGTGTTGATGTCAAATAGGGAAAAAACTTTTAAAAGGGAAAAGGAGAAAGTAAAGAGAGAGAAAGAATGTGATCGACATGAGAGAAAAAAAGTGTGATAGAGAGAAAACGAGAGGAAAACAGATAAGCAGAGAGAAACGAGACAGAGATAGAGAGAAAGATAAGAGCGAGAGAGTTTATCATCCCTCCAGACCACACTCGCTATGCATTAGCTTTAGCTGAGTGGATGCAGGGATTATGGCAGGGGCTGAAATGGAGTTGATGTTTAGATAGGGATCAAGTATTTAAACAAAAGAGGATTTCTCGAGCAGGCTTCGACGCCTCTTTTGCTCCTCTCTTTCATTCTCCTTCTCCTGGTCTTACCTCCCTCTCTCCATCACCTCACCTCCTATTCATATTTCATTCGTATTTATTACGTTGTTTGTCCGTGTTGCGTGTAAACATTTCAAGATGGAGGTCGTTATTCTTTAACATCCTCATAAAATGCAATGGATTTGCAAGATAATATTATACATGTGGCGGCAAATGTTTAAGTTGTGCAACATATCTGAATCGTTATAAAACAGGCCACTTAATAAACACCCTATATCATACATTTGATCATGGGTTGTGTCGTGTGTAGTGTAAACCTTACTCGGGTAAATTGGACACAAATCCATAAGTGTACTTTGTTAGATAGATTCATCGGAACCCCGCCCACGCGCGGAGTGTGTCTTGTGCACTGCAGTGGGTGTCAACAAGCCCATCTGCGGTTCGGCGGTGTATCTAGTTAGCCCGTAATTGAGCCAATCTCTCTGTACCACATGCTCTCCGCCCCAGGGAAAGGTAAGACCATGGATTTATCACATCTGTATGCAGCTGGAGACGGAGAGGGAGCCGTGATCGCATGATGGCATTTCCTTTCAATTGAACACGTCTAAATGTGACACGCTGATACCTTGTTCTTCTGTAATACCGCTTCGCTGGTTTTGGACCAGTTGGGATTGTCTATGTTTGAGTGCCAAAGTCATTATCAGTCCGTATCATGTAAATTGCTCCATTATATGTAATGGTGAATCCCACTCAGCTGACAAATCAGAATCTAAATTTGGGAGTAACAGTCCAAAAGTATTTTTCTTTTTTCCTTTTTGAAGCGATCAGATGATGTCTTTGGTGTCCTACATACACACACACCTTGGCCACCGGAGGCAAGTCAGACAGTATTTTACACTTTATACAGTGAGTTGTTTTGTCTTCGGTAATATCCGTTGACATTTCGAAACTTGAAGTGCTCCCCCTGCCATTTGCTATGTTGTCTATATATAGTATATACAACTATTGTGGACAGAGGATTGCCGACCTGTCTGTTGTAATATAACAACAAGTACTGCAGCTGTAGGTTAATGGAAGCTGCTGGACTGAAATGTCAACCTGTGAGTTTGTTCATAAGTTTCTCTGTAAGCACTACCTCCCTCTAGTGGTCCGAAATCCATCAATGGAACTTTTTGCATAATTGCTAATTTTCAATGCTAATGCTTTATTTTTTTGTTGAAGCTTATGTCATTTTTATGTTATTTTATTTTTACTCAGAAAATCGAAGTAAAACATGTAGCTAAATATGACTGAAGAATGAAATCACATTATCACCCTATTTCAATAAAACATTTAAAAGAGAGTGGGATTTATCTTGAACCTTGCTTTAACCCCAGAATAATGATGATTTTTCTGTTTGTGTGTGTGTGTGTGAGTATATGTTCATGTGTGTGTACATGTAACTCTGTATTTATTAGAATGTGTGTGTGTGTGTGTGTGTGTGTGTGTGTGTGTGTGTGTGTTACAAGTGTAAACTCAGCTGTAATAGAAGCTTCCTAAAGCTCCTTGCTTTGTGTGCGCTTTCAGCGGGAGGGGGAGGCTCAATAGATGGCTTCGTAAGGCTAATTTGCTCACCTCATTAAATATTGAGGGGCAGGCAGATTTGTGTGATTGCGAATGTACCGCCTCCACAAGACTTGGTTATGCCTCAGAGCAGGCGGAACGGGGGAGAATGCACAGAGCTAAAGCACTGCTAGAACAATATACAGGTTCACAAACACACTCATGTGAAGGAGTGAACTGGCATGCACGGTTCATCTATTGCCATTGGGCTGTTTTGTTGTTGACATGAATTCATGGTGTACTCAAACATGAGCTTATTTCAAGAGGCGAGATGAGATGCTAAACTATTTTTTTCATCATCAAAATGAATTAAAACCCCTTACCATTATTGTTACATTGAATTTCCCAAATGTCCCCTATTTCCCCTATTATGAAACTGATGCAACATAATGGCAACAGACATCCATTAGAAGGTTTACACAACAGACATCCATCAGACGGTTTACACAACATACATCCATCAGAAGGTTTACACAACATACATCCATCAGAAGGTTTACGCAAGACATCCATCAGAAGGTTTACACAACAGACATCCATCAGAAGGTTTACACAACAGACATCCATCAGAAGGTTTACACTACTCTAGCTTCTCTGCTCCCATCTCAATCTGTTTGGTATTCTTTACAATTACCATGGCTCTACCCACGCTGACCTCCAATTTAGCTTCCTCTTTCCTCTCACTGTGTCCACTTACACCTCTCACTGTTTCTTTGAGTGTGTCTGTGTGTGCATACCTTTTTGTGTGGGTGTGTGTCCACCTGTGTTACAGGTGGGAAACCATATCAGGTGACATGTGACAGTCAAGTGACAGCTGTGTTTCGTCAGCAGTGATGCAGACTACAGCAGTGAAAGGTCTAGAACGTGATTCTTGAACGTGCTCCCAGAAAGACAACAGTGGTTCTTGTCCTCTGCCACACTTGTTGTTGTTATCCCTCCATCTCTGTACGTGGTCCTTTCCTTTCCCACCTCCTCCCCCTTCTCCCCCTTCACCCACTCACCCCAAATGGCCACTTTACTTCAATGAATTGGGTTCAGATCCAATCTTGGCTATTGTCAGATGTAGTTTAGAGGCTATTTCTTAATGGGGCGACCATTGCTCTTTGCTCTGCTTTCGCTCTCCTAACGCGGCTCGCTTCCTGATTGGGTAGTTCTGTGACCTTCCCCAGGGGAGATGAATTGTTTGGTTCGGTTACTTTAGCGGAGCTGGGAGGAAGTTAGGTCACTTTTTAAAAATGTCCAGTGCTACAGAAGTATTGCCTTTATGGCAAAGGTAGAAATGTATACAGCACATGGTTTTTATTTTGCTGATAAGGCAATTTTTTTTCTTTTTTCTTGGATCTGCGAAGCAAGCATTAAATAGAAGGAAAAAAAAATTACTTGCCAATAAGCAGCTTTTTTAAATGTGTATTCTTCAGGCAAAATATGAAATTCCAACTATCTAAGGAATCTATGAATAGCTGCTTGTCTGTTTCTTGACTTCCCTAATCTTATAAGGGGGGGCATGAACTACCACTCATTCCCAATAACACCCTTGCCTCCGTCTGAACACATGTCCAAAGCAAAGAGATCTGGTCTGGCCAATGTTATACCTTGATGTGCTCCAAGCCCATCTGCCTGCTACGCCTCAGGCTGGTCTCTTCACTACAAGCCTTTCAATCCTCTAAGTCATGTGTATGGCGGACCAGACAGGCAGGTATGGTTCACTGTATCTGGGGAATCCATCGGAGAAGCAGTCCTTTATTTTAATATCGATGCCATCTTTCTCATTGGCTGTCCTCTATTAGAGCTTCACAACCAGCCCCTATGCTTCCTGAAGTTTGCCCACACATCAGATGTCGACAGCAGCCGCCCGTCCAGCCTTTCAACCCCCTCCACACCCAGCCTCCTTCGACCAGCCTCCTCCTTCACATCGGGGATCGAGTTTGTCTCTTGTATCATTTGTAGATAACAAGCGTCTAGTTGTCAACAGGACTCTTCCGCCGCTGATCTCGCTGCGTGACCCCTCGGTGCTGGAGTCTGGACCGATCCTCCCACTGATTGACAAGATGAGAGATAGTTGGACGGATAAAGCGAGAGAGACGGAGAGAGAGAGAGCGAGAGAGAGAGGAATGAGAGAGAGAGAGAGAGCGAGAGAGACAGAAAGAGAAAGAGAGAGATTGAGGGAGAGAGACAGAGGGAGAGAGGATGAGAGGGAGAGAGAGAGGGAGAAAGAGCATCAGGGAGGGATGGACAGACAGAGACAGAGACAGAGTGAGAGAAGGTTAGCTAGATAGATAGAGCAACAGAGACAGAGAGAAAGAGAGACAGAGAGAGAGTGAGATAGAGAGACAGAGAGAAGAATGAGAGCGTGAGGGAGGGAAATTGAGAGAGAGGGAGGTAGAGAGAGTGAGGGAGAAAGACAGAGGGAGAGAGTGGGAGAGAGAGAGGGAGAGGGAGAAAGAGAGTCAGGGAGGGACGGACAGAGAGAGAGAGTGAGGGAGGGAGAGAGGGAGGCAGAAAGGGCGAGAAAGAGAGACAGAGAGTGAGAGAGAGAGATGGAAAGAGACAGAGACAGTGAGAAAGAGGGATAGAGGGACAGAGAGGGACAGAGAGACAGATAGATAGATAGATAGATAGATAGATAGAGAAAGAGACAGAGAGAGACAGAGAGAGAGCAAGAAATAGAGACAGAGAGAGGGAGATAGACAGGGAGAGAGAGAAAGAGAGTTATAGTGAGTAAGAGAGAGACAGAGAGAGAAAGAGAGAGATTGAGGGAGAGAGACAGAGAGAGAAAGGAAGAGAGGGAGCAAAAGGTCAAGAGAAGTAGAGTAAAATAGTGAAAGAGCAACAGAGAAGAACGGGATGTTTGAAAGGAGGAGACAGAAAAAATGATAAACTGGATGATAGAAGAACAAAGAATGAAATAGAAATAGTATGTAACTGAGTGAGGAGGAAAGAACAGATAGTAAATCTCATGGCTTGTTTGATTCTAGGATGGTACAAGAGGGCTTATAAGAAATACATCAAAAATGATTTACAAAATGAAAGGAGAAATGGAGAAAATGATCCTATCTTAGATCAAAAATAAATAAATAGTGAATAAATCGCCCAAGGTATGGTAGGTATAGTAATAAGTCTCTTTTTTTTCATTATGTAACATTGAACTGCCATTATATTTTACTTGCTCAACTTAATTCAACTGCTAATATGGTTGAACATAAGTAGGGACTGTATTACAGTTATTCCCAGAATGGCAGGATTATACAGCTCAAATCTAGTTCAATAAACATCCATAAAAAATGTACTCATAAACAACCCCTAAAAAAACAACCAAGTAGTCGATAATGGTGACCTTACTGCCAAAGCTGAAAGAAAACCTGACATATTTCATATCTCAGGTCCTCTCTAAATATCAAAGCATCTCATCTGACAGCCATGTGGAATCAAATAAAGCCATTCTGTCCTTTCATCACAACCCCCTCAGACGCCTTCCAGAAGGACTACGAAAAAAGGTTGTCCAGGCAACTGGAAAAGACCTGTCACTCACCGGAGGTTAGGAGCTATTCTCAGATTACTCTTCAAATGCTACGACCTTCTCCTCCCTTCACGGATTCCTTATAATCGTGTTCTTCATCTCAAACTTTTTCTTCTGGCTTTCAGATGCTGAACAATAGCTGTGTAATATTCACACGCTGGGAGGAAGTGCTGTTTTGATACCCTAACAGACATCTGTATTTTCAGTGGAAAGACGGTGGAATTCCCTCATGCATATTCTCTGACAGGAGAGCATTTGAGGTTTAATTTGTTCAAGGAGCTTAAAAGATTCATCAGTGATTGGTATCATTAGAGCAAACAGGATGTAGAGGAGAAGATTACATCCATTATTTTAAGTGGTTGCCCATGGTTAGTGAATGGCTGATCGCTAGAGACTGGCCTTTTTGATGGAATAGGGTTAAGCAGAAAGTTTGACAGTAAACCTGAATAATCGTAACATTTTGTCATTGGCTGACATTATTCCACTTCCTCGGCTGAGGCTGACACCGGTTCTCATGCCTTGGTGAGACCTCTTAATGTTGGATTCTCATTGATCAAATCAAGAAAAAATAAGCCTGTTGATTATTCCTAAATCAACATGGACAAGGGAAAGACATTATTCACAGTATGCACCTTTATCCAACATGAAGCACGCTGTTCCATACCCATGCTAATGCATCTGTAGATGTTGTTTTATTGATCAATAGGGAAGCCATCTAGTGGATAAAAGTCTGTAATAAAGATGTTGTTTGGTCAAGCCTTTTATTCAAAGCACTTTACTCCCAGACCATACATTTATAAGAATGGGTGTCCCCAGTTGGGAATCAAACCTCTAACCTTGGATGTGGTAATACTTTGCTCTTTGAGTGGCGCTGGACAGGCCCTTAATGGTGTTGTTCTTGGATGCTAAATGGTAAATGGACTGCATTTATATAGCGCTTTTCTAACCAGTGGCCACTCAAGTGCTTGGGTGGACTGTTTGGATAGCTATACCTATGCCAATTAAAGGGATACTCACACATTTTGATTGCATTATGATGATGGGAATAATGTTGTCAGATATTGTCACCTGGCTAACAATAACCGGGGGGGAGGGGTTCTTCATTAGCAGTGCACAGACACCATGGGATGCATGCACCACTTCATACACAAAGCCCAGTACTATCATTATTATGTAGAACCATGTTTATCTTAATGGAAGTAGAACACACTCAAGCTCTCCAACAGGGAAAAAAAGGAGCAATAGGTTATGTGGATCTCCTCATGCTTTTGTAAAGATTGGCCCATTCAGAAGTTCATTGTGTCAAGTAATTTGACCGATTGTCGGAAGGATGTCCTGAAGAGCACAATCACATGTAATCGAGGCTGGTGTGCAATGGTTGCTAGCGTTGTTGGATGTCAATGAGAGCACACGCGTGTCGTCTTTAGCCTAAAGACGACACGCTTATGAAAAATCCCTGAAAATCCTGTTTCCGTATATACCCTCTGATTACCAGCATTAGAAAAAACAACCTGCACACACCAGACCACCTTGGTCTTTAGCTTTTGTCCACACTTGGGATGTCTGGAAAGTCCGTAAAACAGACTTCAGGAGGATCTGGCAGACAGGTTTTCAGGATCTCCCTGACCCCAGAAAACCTGATTTCCAGCCGAGTCCGGTTTCCCTAAAAATAAAAAAGATCACTCATATTGGGAGTCACCAAGTGAGAAAAGAGGTGGCTTGCGTTAATCAGAACATTTTCCCCACACTCACTGTCCTAATGAGAATGTAATGCAAGTATATAATGTCGACTCATATGGCAGGTGGGGTCTGGAGGCTCCCATGAGTCCTTGTTGATATGTGGAAGGAGCACTGCAGGACGGCTAGCTGCAGGCGAGGTTGGGATAAACGTAATGAACCCCTTTTATAAACCCTACACCGGACCCCCGCCGGCTGTGGTCCCTTTTGTGGTGCCAACTCATTATGTTTATCGCCAACAATATGACCATTTATTTGTAAGTTCTCCCATGGTCTACTCTGAACTTCAGAAGGTAAAGCAAATGCTGTCATCCAGTATGGTTATGTCAGCTGATGGTGCCATCCATGAAACTTCCACGTAAAACTCCTCACTGCCTACTGAACCTTCAGCAAAAGGAGATTACTTTCTGTAAGTATACCGAGAAATCCTTTAAAAACTTATACAGAAGGAAAATAATATTGCCCTCATTAAACACCTTATTTACCCAAATCTAATGTTATGGTTAAACATGATGAAATATGAAGTTATAAACTGTGAACAAAGGAGAAAGGTATGAACTGATGTAAAGCGGATGTTTATTCAACATTTGTGTATACACAGGGTTGTAATAAACAAGGGCCCCAAAATCCTCAAACAGGCTGATATTAGTATCGTGTATATGCAAATGAAGAGAGGAAATAAGCATGCAAAATCCAATCAAAGTGCCGGGGCTTGATGTAATTGCAATCTCCTCTACGAGCATGTATGTTAATTTCAACAGTCCACCACAGGGATCCAGAACTTCTGAAACATGCGCTTTGAAGCATTGTTCTGAAAAAGCCTCTTGTTCTTTAATCACAGCTGGTGAATTCAAATCAGGGATGACCGCATATGATATCATCTAAATGCAGATTACGTTCATTATAAGCCAGAGTTTCACGGATATGCCATCACGCTCTCTCTCTCTCTCTCTCTCTCTCTCTCTCTCTCTCTCTCTCTCTCTCTCTCTCTCTCTCTCTCTCTCTCT
>JAOPJO010000034.1:17945808-17962079 GCA_027123675.1 Molva macrophthalma | reverse complement strand
TCTCTCTCTCTCTCTCTCTCTCTCTCTCTCTCTCTCTCTCTCTCTCTCTCTCTCTCTCTCTCTCTCTCTCTCTGAACACCTCTTCTCCCTAACACCTCTCAAAAACACACACACATGCATACACACCGGCACACACCTGGACACCTACCCTTGTACATTCACACATACTAGCACATGAACACGCAAACACATGTACCCCCACACATACCAGCGCATGTACACGCATATGCACACATACACACACATTTACACAAACATGTGCAAACATCCTCCCCCACAGACACACACTCTCCTCCCTATTTTTTTATTTTCTGCTAAATAATAATTTGAGTGGTGACTGGAAAAAGAATAACGAGAAAAAAATTGTGCCAGTGGTGAACAGACATGAATAATTTGTGCCTACTTGTTATGGCTGAGGGACGTGGGCTTGTGTCTGTTGTTCAGTATCAGTGTAGCAGTTGTTATTTCTGTTTACCGCCTGGTCAGTGGGACTGGAACAAGGGCTTTATCATGGAAGAGGGCGAGGTGTAATCTCAAAGCAAAGAGACACCACCTCAGTCCGGGCCACCATCTGTCTGCTGTGTTTGTGTGTGTTTGTGTGTGTGTGTGTGTGTGTGTGTTTGTGTGTGTGTCTGTGAAATTAAATTGTGTTACAGCAACATTGGTCATTGTTTGAGGTGTCAATGAAATTCATTTGATATCGGCTGCATCCCTTTTACACACGCACACTCACACACACACACACTCACATTTACACACACCTACCGTCTCTCTTTCTCTGAGACACACACACACAGACATATATCCACAGACATACCCACAGACACATATATCCTACCCCACCCACACAAAAACACACTCCAGTAGTATTGTTTAATCTCTCTGGTCTCCACCCCTCCTTTCCTGCTGTAGACTCCATCCCAGTGAGCATAAAAACACAGCATTTGATTCCCTGCATGGGGTGGTTTCTACCCAAGCATCTCTTCATGACTACCATCTTCTGTTCCCAGACGCTCTTTGATACCCTGTTGTTCTGGGCACAGATTGAAATTAGCTGGGATGGCTGCTTCCCTTGGCAGGGGCCCAAGCAAAAATATATCTGCATGAGCAGAGAGAGAGAGAGAGAGAGAGAGAGAGAGAGAGAGAGAGAGAAAGAGTTAGAAATACAGGGAGTAAGAGAGTGAAAGAGAGGGAGTAAGAGAGAAAGAGAGAGTAAGCTAGAGACAGTAATAAAAGGCGGGAGAGTGAGGGAGAGAGAAAGAGCGAGAGAGAGAGAAAGTAGGCGTAAACAAAAAGAGTGTAAATCTCAGTAAATAACAGACAGCACAGGATTGCTATTTTTTTATTTAATTACAAGTTCACGATTTAATCATCTGGTTGTTGCGAGATACACAAGGTGGAAGAATAGCAAAAAATAAAGTCTCAGAATGTAATATTGAATTCTTTACAATGTGTCTGTGTCATTGTGAGTTTTAGTGTGTGGTTGTGTGTGTGTGTGTGTGTGTGTGTGTGTGTGTGTGTGTGTGTGTGAGTGTGGTCAACAGATACTCACACACAGCCACACTTAAAAATAGTTTAAATGTGCATGCATGCCCACACATGCCCACACACAATGAAACACAGACACACACACACAGTGAAATTCAGACATATTCACATACATTTGCACAGGCACACACATGTGCACACACTGAAACATACGCACACACAAACACACACGCACACACACAGATTGCCCTTTCAGCTTTCACACTCCGGGGATGGAGTTCATTATGATTGGCTGTGACCTTGGTAAATCCGAGTGACCCACCTGCCTTCCTTCCGGAACCGTTCTAATAATGTTGGTCTTACTCGGACCTTATTGAGAGCACACCAGGTCTTAACCTTTGCATTAAATAAAAGACCACCCTCCTGCCACCCTGTGAACCCCGTGTCGGGTCCTATTATTACGCAGCAGGATTCTCTGTCCCTTCCTGGGTTCACACCGGTAATTTCTGCGATATCATCTGGGCAGTACAGGCAACAAAAAATACATTGCGCATTGGTGTGGGGGGTCATATTAGGCAAATGTTCTGGTTAATAATTTAATTTGGGGGTTCTACTAGAAAAGGTTTTAAATGTTTTAATGTTAAATTACACATTATTATTCTCAAACTGAACATTGCAGCAGCACATATTTCACCCTTAGTCAGAAATGCTTGGTTTTAGCTCCTGTTTCTTTAAGGCTCCTCCACCAAAAAGCCCAGTCTGCTCTGATTGGTCAGCTGGCCCAGTCTGGGTGGCAGGCCGAACTATCTGATAGACCCGGAACACCTTCGCAACAGAGACTGGAGCAGGACATTTCACAGTGGTAAGTAGTTATGTTGTAACTATCTTATATTCCAGATGCAACTTTCTAACTGTAGTTCATCTACATCAAACAACCGGGAGTTCATACTTTGAACAAAGTGTATTTTATAATTTCTGATTGAGGTGCACTTGTGGAAACTGCGCCAGAAGGCCCAGTGAAGTTGAAAATGTCTTCTGCAAAGAAATATTAAAAAGGTAACTAACAGTTAGTATAATCAATTACTACATTACTCTTTTTTGTTGTTGAATTTAAGTAGCTTCGAATTAAAGTTGCTTGTGTTGGGAAATACTGCAGCCTCGGCTTCACGGCCCGGCACCACCCTGTTCGCTGTGCATTATCCTTTGAGGTAAAGGTACTGTTTTATAGTAGCTATCTATTCTAACACCATTTTATTTGAAATATATGTTGAATAATAGATGTTGCCTCCTGCGTTATTATTTCCTTCATTATAAAACAGTGTTTGTTTTAAATCATTCTTATTTTCCTTATAAGGATTGTAAGACAAATTAACCGCCATACTGGGATGACAGGTCCTGGGGTGTGGTGATTGTCTTAAACTACTCAACTAATGGTGTTGGGTCCTCAAAAATGTCATCAAAGACGAGCCTCGTCAGGTAGTCCACATAATCTGTAAAATATAGTCATTTTGAGTTTTTAAAGAAAGTACTTTTCTGAATCCACTTTCCTTGAACATATGAAAAGTGTGCACATAATTATAAAAATATGTTTCATTTGTATTATATGCCATATTCCTAGACATTTTTAGTTAAAGGTTAGCCTTCAGCTGACCCATTTCGACACAATAACATGATCTACAAAGTAGCCAAAGCCTATAGCTGATTATATTCAATTCCAGCTATGCTATTCTAATTAACATGAGCCAAATATTTTTGTATTTTGAAAGAAAATATAAGTGGCATGGAACTTTGTAATCTTTATTCACATTTCGTATACTGACTGCAATTTTAAAAGCCCCCTTTGAGAAGGAATATATGAATACAGATATTCAACATGGATCTCTTCCAGTGACATTAGTTTCTCCCAGCATAATAACGTCGCCCCGGTACCCCTGCTAAAGAACTATGAAATGCAGGATTTTGTGAGGTGGGTGCCAGTCCCAAATTTATATTCAATAGAGGTAGTCGTATTTTTGTGAAACAATGACACTAGGAAAAGTGTTGGCAACTAAAGAATGATGCGAAATGTATGGTTTCAATCAAATAAAGCTTTGGGTGACACATCTAACATTGTGGACCAACAAACCAACAAAAACCTGTACAACTTCTTGATAACATTCAGAGAAAATGTTATCAACAAAACTCTACCTCAACCATGTCCCCTGTTTAGGACAGAGATTACATTGACAAACCTTCAGATTTTATTGGAAATTGCATGAATATCCTAGAAAAGGCAGCTTTACAATTATCATATCCAGATGACCTGTGCAATTTGCCTGCAATGTATTTTACACTTTACATTATTTTAGAGTAACTAACTAGCTTCAGTTACATATACCTTTATTTGATATAGGAGCATATTTTATTACATTCTGCTGTTGGTCAGAGGCCTATTTTATCTATAATTAGACTATTTCTATTGATTCTATATTTTGTGCTTATATTGCTAGTTGTGTTTATTCTATTCTACTTACTTTTAGGTTTCTGGCTTGAAACTTGAAAGAGCAACTGTAGCAAATAATTTTCCCAGGGATTAATAAAGTAATCTATATATGTTGTCTGTATTACGATTGGTTGAAATGTGGGACATGTTGATGTCATCATGAGGAAAGGAGCTAGCCCTCATCCTAAACATTTGGTTCAGAGAATATGCCCTAGAGAAAGTCCAACCAGCGTTCACGCAGTGAACTGAGAAAGTGTGAACTGAGCTTAAGAAGGCTTCGTTTCTCGATCTGTGGTGAGAGAAAAGTGTTTTGGCAACAATCAGCTCTCATTATGTCATTAACTCCCTTTTCTGCTGCTGGTCAGGCACCATGCTGGTTAGTTTATCACTTAACAAAAGGGAGGGAGTTTACATTCCTTCAGTATTCAACAATGAAACCTGCACAAAAGAAGTACAGCTTATTATTTACACATTTTGCATCACATTTTACAATTGTGATTTCACATTTTTCTGCCAAAAAGAGTGCCTCAAATATCCCATTTGATTTAAAAAATATGTATTTAATTCATTTTTACATAATATTTAAGGAATAAGAGAGTGGGAGCGATAGAGAGAGGCAGAAGGAGAGAGAGAGAGAGAAAGAAAAAAGGTGGATAGAACAGAAGGAGAGATAGAACTGCAACGAGATTAACTGATTCCCATTAGCTTAAAGTGTTATATATTGATGTTTTGCATGTGAGTATGCACATAACATGGCTGGTTTTCATGCATCCTATTTTAGGCTTTGCATGTTAACATGCAGATCTTATGTAACACTGACTTCTACTGCTATAGTCCAAATAACAGTATAGACCTCTGGTCTATACTACATGCTTGGCAATATCTTTCACCACTGTTCTTTTAGTCTAATGAAGGCAAAAAGAAACATCTGGCCTTATAGTTCATTTAAAACAGAGGCTATGCAGTCGAAAGTCAGTGAAAGTAAATTGTTTATTGCTATTTACCCAGCTACTGTACAATCAACATTAAAAAATAAAAACATCCATTGTCTTAATCAGTATTCAAAAAAATTGCTTGCCGACTAGGTCATATTCACCTAGAACAGTAACAACTTACAATGTGAATACTGCAACAGCAAACAAAGCCACCATTCAGCGACCATCTGTTTTTCCTGAATCCACTCCTGTTCCCTTCAACGGGCAGAAGACCTGAAGGGACTGGGAAAGGCTGTCTGCATTCTGGGATTTAGTTTCCCCCCTGAAACTCAAACGTTTGAATTGCATCACATATTGTATACTTTTTTTATGCCATACCCTATGCTATATATAGTATGAAAAGAAAACAACAGAATGGAATGGAACATAACAGAATAGAATAGAGTAGAATGCCGTGGAATATAGCATAATAGAAAAGAACATTATAGGACAGAACAAAACAGAACACAATAGCATAGAAAGGAACCAAACAGAACATAATATAACATAACAATAGAACAGAATAAATCAGAACATAATTGAATAGAAAGGAACCAAGTAGAACAGAATCAAAACACAATATAACTGCACATATACAACAGAACAGAACTAAAGAGAACACAATAGCATATAAAGGAACCAAACAGAACAGTGACCTTGCTGTTTGTTCACAAGATGCTTTTGGGTAGTACTGTCAAATTGATTTTGTGCTTTCCAACTTGTCCGAAATCCAAACGATGGAGCTTCAAGTATATATGACCAGACTGACTGGACTGTGTGTATCATTGTGCTGTGTTACTGTATCACTATATTATTATATTGCTGTATTACTTTATATTCGTATATATCTTATCCTGACAATTATATGAGCATCCAAAAGTGCTCAAAAAGAAAAAAAAAAAGCTTCTAAAGAGCCATGCCCAGAATCTTGGTAGGTTTTCTACGTGAACACAGCTTTTTGTTGTGTAGTAGAATAGTGTAGTAAGCACTTTACACACATAAAAATGCCTCTCAGAAGGGTTGTCCTGCTCTGCTTCTGGTGATGAGTCATCAGTTAGCTTAGTGGCTTTGGTTTATGACTCAGGAATAGGCAAAGATACAGAATCTCCCGACAGCCGTCTTCTATATCTGTTCTTCCTTCAGGGCCCTGATCCTCCCAATATTAGATCTCTTCAGATCTGCTTCCTTCAAGAATAAAACAATCAAAACACGTAGCACATAAAGACGTTGTGCATTTCATACATTTAATACACTGAATGAACACTTTATCCAACAACAGCCATTTCAAAGTCAAAGTTATTAAAAGCAGGGTTATTGGAATATTGAGACAATAAAATATGTAATTATTGTTGAAAGAAAATCAAGGTAATCCAAGATGTGCAATCAAGATTTTGGTGATTTGTGTATTGTTATGCATTCTCTGTGAGCTCTGATGATATACATGGAATCAGTAGTGTTGCTGAAAGAGACTGTGTGTTGAATATGATCTATATAATCTAATACTTTGTTATCATGTGCATTCAGTGTGACGATACTATAGATGATGATACCTGGTAGGGTTGGTGATGAGTATATTAACAAATTAAACAAATTAAACTATATAAGCCGAGGAAAGAACCTTGACTATTAACACACAATATCCAACGTTCTGTCCCTGCAACAACTCAACTCTTGCAAGACTTCTCCTTGAGCGAGACTTGGTTGGACTCAATAACAAACAGACCGGATCAAGTGAAAGGTAAAGACAAAAGTTAATGTGTATTGACGGGCCGTTATTGCCCCAAAGGATTACATTGCAGCCCGCTTTCGCGGATTACGGCTGCAGCGTTCTCGCTCAATACTGGATCAATCGAAAAAAATGTTTGGCCGAATTAGTCCCTTAGATCCAAAATGATTGGAAAATAGGGTCCGGGTTGAAAAATGCCAAAGTTCTCCTTTAAAGGTGGACGTGCGTGTGCAGTTGTACCCTTGTTTTGTGCCCCGGCGTTTGAGACGTTGTCACATAGTGTTGTTGCTGCCTGCGTTCGCGGAGCTCTGAACAGGAAACAGCAGAAACAGAGTGTCTCTGCTGCTACAACCCAGTGAATCCAGGGGTGTTCCTGCCATCTTCTCTCAGCCAGCCCCTGGTCTTTATCACAACAGACACTTGGCAACCTACTTTCCTCCCATAGCATCTGGCCCGTGGAGAAGAAGGCAAGAGGGTCGCCGTCAGATTCTATCATCCTTATGTTCCGCCATGCGACCTTGGCGTCAGCATGTACAGACACGTCTAATGCTTTGGCCTTTTAAAACGTGAGGGGGAGAGAAAATATATAAAGGCAAATCAATTGTGAGCTTCACCACAGCACCTCACCGCGACCATTACTTGAACAATGTCACCTTCAGGGCCAACAGCGGGAGCCATTATGTCTGGTTGTAGAGGAGGCGTTATTGATATTGTGTTTGGGCCTGGTCTCGCGTAATGCTTACGCTGCAAGTTTACGCATTTGGTTTGCAGATTGGCCACACACACACAGAAGATGCTCTGTGTATGCAGCCATGTATTTATCTGTCTTTTAAGATTTAATAACAAAAGTTCCGCTGCTTGTATCAACTAAGTAAAAAATGCTGCAGGGTTTTTTTGCGTGCTACTCTGTCTCTTTCTTTGCCTGAACGTCTCACTGCATGCCCTTTTGCCTGCCTGGCTGCCTGCCCGCTTCCCTGTCTGTCTGCCTGTCCACACATCTGTTCTGCCTCTCTTCCTGTCCGTCGTTCTGACCATCCTTCTTCCATACAGTCTTGTGTTGTGAGTGTCAGCTAGACTCCTGTTCCCCACAGTGTGTATCTCTCTAGATTACATCCAGGGCTTTCAGTCTGCGAGAGGCTCAGCGGAGTGTCTTTGTTTTGTCTGAGAAACCACCAGAGCCTCCGTCTGCTGCCCCCCCTACTCTCTGCGGAGCCTTGACTCTTTTCAGGGATTGGAGGTACTTTGCTCTTGGCTGGTTCTTCATTTCAGATATAAGTAAATACAGCAAGAGTCAGACGACGGAAGGGAGTGTGGTACTTTGTTTGTTATGTAAAGAGAAAAATAACATTTGTTTTACCCAAAGTTTAGGTGGATAATAGAGTTTAGGACTTCACGCAAGCAAGACCTGACCTTTGACCTGGAAATGCTCTCAGGGCACCATGGCTCTAATGCGCCCACATCTAAATGCTTCTCCACAACGCATCATAGCTACCTATACCCTCATCTCTAAATGTTTCCCCACCAGGTTCTGTTCATGTGTAGACATTAGCCAAGGTTGAAAACAGGGGGTTCCATATTGCTCAACAGGAACAGGATAGTCTATGAGTGGCTATGGGGTTTGACTCCTATACCTACTTTTCTTGGTTTGATCCCTGATGGATGCCGCATACCTACAGGCAAGAGGCCTAACATCCTAACCTTTCCTTAATGACAGGTAACACTATTCACTGTCAGTCGCTTTGGATAGCTATTGCTTGATGCGTGTACTAAGCAGACAGGAATATGTCGAGTTTCCACGGAACCAATGTCTCGGAGGACAATGTGTGTTGGCCTCTGCACTTATTCACTCCCTCGCTAGTCATTAAGCGTTGCTCCTGTCCATCTGTCCATCTGTCCATCTGTCTAGCTCTGCATTAGTCCAATGGAACTCATTGTTACCTCTCCATAATAATTTATTTTTTGTATTGCGCACACGGACAGGACTGCATGCCTGAGGGGATGAATGTGTCTTTGACATCCTAGCTCAAGGTCGTCTTTTCATATTTATGTAGCCATTTCCATAAATACAGGCATGGGTTGAGACTGTCCTGATTTGACTGGGCTTAAATGCTAAAGGATTTTGAAATATTTTTGTAAGCAGAATGATTTCTTTAGTAGATCAAAGTTTACTTTTAAGACCCTTCAGTGACTTATATTATTAATGTATAATTTACATGAATTACCTTAGTCCTCTCAAAATTGAATACCCAATTTGATCTGTATTTTTTACATTTACATTTAGCAGACGCTTTTGTCCAAAGCGAATTACAACCATTTATACGCACATTCACATACCGACAGCGGTGTCAACCATGCAAGGTGACAGCCAGCTCGTCGGGAGCAGTGAGGGTTAGGTGTCTTGCTCAGGAGCACCTTGACACTCAGCTAGGAGGAGCCGGGGGGTTGACTTGCAACCTTCCGGTTACAAGTCAACCCGCTCTACCTCCTGAGCTACTGCCGCCCCTGTATTCTCTCCATTTAGTCACTTCCATTCTTCAATTTTCAAAGACATTGGAACCTTTGGCCATTACATATTTAGCCTCCATACATGTGTGTGTACGTGAGTGCATGCCAGAGATGGGGATTCGAGTTTGCGACTTGGACTCAAGTCGCACTTAGGTAACACACAGTGACTTGTGACCAAAGACTTGAGACTTGACATGGACTTGTGAGCATCTCTGGTGTGTACAGGTCCACAATGTGACTTGAGGTGAGTCTGCAAGACCTTTCAGAAAGATAATAGCATGAAGCAATATAAGTTAAAATAATACAATCATATCCTTCAAATGCTCACCATAAAAAGATAGCAATAAGTGAAAGTAGACAATATATATCTCAAAATAAATGTTAAGAAATGCTGGAAATCTAAATACATAAATGCTGGGAGTGTAAAAGACATGACACACTAATCCAAGTTTGGACTCCAGGGTTCTGCAAGCCTTTTTAGTTATTTGACAGCTGTCTCAGTCTAGATGTAGTGCAGCCAAAGTTCTTCTGGCCTTTGAATTTAATCTAAACTCTCCAATAGCCAAAAGTCATCAATTGACTGACAGTTAGGACCATCTGTTAACCAAAGAAACTTTCAAAAGGTAAAGAAAAAAGGTATTCTATCCGTCTAGTTTCTATATTTATTCTCAATAATGCACAGAGCAACGGTTTAGCAAATGTGGTCCACTACTGAAATAGGCATTTAGAGGAACTTTCGAATGATTCATGTTTAGCTCTTAGTAAGAATTGACTCAGCAATAGCGATTTTTTTATATTCTCTCCTACAAATATATTATACCAGATAGTGTGCTTTCATAATTCTGAGTAGACAATTTTACTCAACCTCCATCAAAATTCCCTATGCAAACTTATATCAACAGCAATAAATTAACAATTGATTGATCACCCAGATAAAACAATCACAAAACAACACACACACACACACACACACACACACACACACACACACACCTAATAAAAAGCACACTCTGAATCTCACTAACATCACTAACAATCGTCGCTGCACCAAACCCCCCACACACACACTGTCTTGCTGCCTAATGGCTGGATGTGAATCGTGTTCATTATCCAGGATCCATGTGGGAAGATCAACCATACCTGTTTCCATTCCCTCCCCAGTGCCCGGCAGCCAGGGAACTGACACCTCAGCCATCGCTCCCTGGTGTGTGTGTGTGTGTGTATGTGTGTGTGTATGTGTGTGTGTGACACGATGTGTGAGTGAGACTGTGTGTGCATGTGTCTGCGTATGTGCATGTGCACACCCCTGCATTTGCATGTCTATGTGGCTATGTGTGTGTGTGTGTGTGTGTGTGTGTGTGTGTGCGTGTGACAGTGTGTATGTCTGCGTGTGTGCGCGAGCGTGTGTGTCTGTGCGTGCATATGTGTGTGTGTGTGTGTGTGTGTGTGTGTGTGTGTGTGTGTACATGCCTGCAGCCTGCTTGTCCTGACCTGGCCCATGCAGTCTGTTTTAAATGAACTGTTTGTGTTTCTTCTCCACTCTTACAGTGGTGGTATTTTAATGGCCAAGGCACCACAGAGCAATATTGTAAAGGATTATTATAGCTTTAAATCACCTGTGAGAGGGCCATCCACTGTATGGGACTTCCATTCATCATCTTTGCCAAGGTGCAGCTCAGATTAAAGAGCTAAACTTATCTTCCCATCGCTGGCAGCGCGCCAAGAGCATGTGCGTGTGTGTGTGTGTGTGAGTCTGTGTGCATGTGTGTGTGTACGTACTCTTGTTTGATGTTGTACACAGGCATATTTTTTCCCCGTCTCAAGAATACAGGAATGATGAAGTGGAATTGACCATACAGATGGTCAACTATACGCAAATACTATACTTCTTTTCCACTGTAGGTGTGTTGGGTTTGTTTGTTATTTATTGGAGGGCTTGTTAAGGTCAACGCATCTTAACGAGTAAACATATGAAGTCGCCCCTAACACCCACCCACTGTTCCCTCATTAAAACCACTGTATCCTAGTGTGCCACTGACAATATGAAGAGAATGTGCGATAATGGTTACAGCAAGCCGTGTCATCTTTGTAAAATAGATACATCTGTATCATGCTACGACTGTTAATTAAAGACAAGGCCATAGCATTGGGTAAGAATGCTGATGATACTGAAGTGGGACTCAATGGAACCTGAAGGGTAGTAATCTTGATTGATTGTACAACAATGCATCCCTCTTAATGTGTATAGTGTGCAATTACTATCTAGGCTTGTAAAATGGACATTAAATGGATAATGTACATTTAAAAAGCTATTAATTATAACAATTAATTCTTATTTGTTCATGATTTAACCTCTGTAGGCGTCACAATAATTAAAACAACAAAAAAAGTGTGTTAAATTATAATGTGGTAATCAACTGTGGCCCGTTGAAACAACGCTTGTGTTGCTTGTTTTAACATCAGCCATCAGCCTCCTTTTTCATGAGGAAACACTGCTGGTTCTACCAGTCATATGTAGATGGGTATCGTCGCTGCGACTTGACAGATGGAATTATACAGAGGCCACCACAGTCTGACATTGTTTAGTCAACCTGTCTCGGAATTGTGGGCACTGTAGTTAAACAAACAGTGTGTGGCAAGCAGAGGGACGGGGACGGCCACGTGCCAAATTTTAACTTGGCAGCAAATGAGTCAAATCTAGAAGCAATGGTGTTGGTTCTCTGCTTCGATGATCTCAATCTGAACAACAATTTATCTAGAATCTCCCCGCCGATCTGGGAGGAAAGTATTTTAATAAAACATAAATTGAGTTTCTCATCATGTAGTGTAGATGGAGTTTGTATGTATTTGTTCCAGATACAGGCCAGAGTTTTGCTTTTCTCTTGCATATATTGTCCTGAACTCCTGAACTCAACACATTTTGGATATATACATGAATATATACAGTAAATATATGTGTGTTTACATCTATTTATATATATGTGTGTGTTTTGTTTCTGTGTGGGTTTGTATGTATATATTTGTGTGTATCTGTTTAGGTGTGTGTGAGAAAACTCACACAAGCGTTAGAGGTCAGGTGACGCAGGAGTTGCTCAAAATGGCAGATTGAATGGGTACAAGTTAGCAAGAAGTGTGTAGTGTGCAGCCATTCAACGTAAGCAATGACTGATGGTAACGATGTAAAACACAAAAAAAAACATAATGTGATCAATGTTGCACAAACAGCACTGTTGACAATGTTGACATTCCCCAACCACTCTGAATCCAGCGATTACTCATCCAAACGGTCTGTAAATGTCCGCCTCACACACCATTTCTCTTTCTCAAGCGACTGCCCAGGTGCTAGCAGCAGTATATTGGGGGACGGGGACAGGGACAGGGGGGACCGGACGCCCCGAAACCCCACCCACAACCAAGCGAAGGCGCAGTGATTTATAGCTAGCCGAAATGCTGTCTATGCTAATGGATGCTGGTTAATGGGGCAGACTTAACTGTGTCTATTATCAAGTAATCACAATTTGTGCCCCTCGCACTCAAATGGATTGAGTGGCTAGAGAGGCTTCGTTGTTTCTCAAACAAACATGCGCTGGATCGCAATTAGCGCCCCGCAAAAGTGTCGCGGGGAAGAGCGAAGGGCCACGTAATGACTGTTATGTCAGCAGTCCATTAACAGCTGATGAGATGGGACCTGATGAACTTTTCCTTTATTTTCTTTTTTCTTTTTTGTGTTGCTTTTGTGTGCTTACGGTGCTGAGGACAAACCAGGGAGACGTTTTAAGGGGGTTTCATTTGAATGAACTCAGAGAAATAACATCTGGCGAGCTTCTCTGGAAGGTATTCATGTGCCGGCGTACGCCTTTTCTTCACTTTTCAATACATTGTTCTAAAAGTAACCGGTAAACATAGCACATCGACAGACTTTACTGTAAAACATGGTTTATTAAAGCAATAAGTTACTTGAGGCCATGGTTTTACAGTGATCTTAGAACAGCTAGGGGGGTTTAAGGAACTCAGCCAATGGTATCTAAAACTGTACTATAGACTACCTAGTAAGATTTCACAAAATGAACACACAGCAACATAAAATGCGATCATTTATTGAAAACAAATTATTATTCTTCCGCCAAGCAATATAGCTCCTCAAGACAGCAAAATGGTTGCCAAGCAACAGGCTAGAGATTGGCGGTGCATTAATACTAAAATTGTTTTATGCGCTCACAGATGTGTATTTTACAATGTCTTCCAGCTAAACAGAATCAAAGTCCAGAACCATACATTTTACAAATGTATTTACATACTGAGAGGGTAAAACAATAGGAATTATGTGGTTCGTAACTACGAATAGATTGAATACACTTGTATTTGTTTATGTATTGATGTGTAAACAATAGCCAGAGGGAAATTACGATCGCACTCATCTCTCTGTGCGGAGGATGAACAATGTAACAGACCCCATGGATCTGTTAAGGTCTTATATGTTGTCCCGCTTTCCCCGCAATCACATGATGGACTATAATGTTTATATCTAAACATGGGTTCTGAGTCTGACTCAGGTGTTACTTTCTGATTACTCTCAACAACAATCTCTCCTTCATGTAGACTGTGTTGCATTTGTAATACAATCACATTCACTTTCTTTCTTTAATAAATATATCAATATCTCCAAATATTTGAAATACTCAATTTTTGTTGATGGAGTTAAATAACTCTATTGGTGTTTCATACAAAATAAACCAAATTATCATTTTTTTGACAACCCACCCTACAACACTGAATCCATTTTCTTCCTCGCCCCCTTAATCCCCTTCTCCTCCCTCCCCCTCTTAATCCCTGTCCCTCTATACCTGCATCCTCCTCCTCACCTCCTTTATCCCCTTCTCTTCCTCCTCCCTGCCCCTCTTAATCCCTGTCCCTCTATACCTACATCCTCCTCACCTCCTTTATCCCCTTCTCTTCCTCCTCCCTCCGTCATCCCGGTCTCTCTACTTCCATCCTCCAGGTCCATCCCCTCCTCTATTGCCTTTCCTTTCTTTTCCCTCTCTTCATCCTATTCATCTCCCGTCCCAGCACGGTGAAGTGTACGGTCTAGGAAGTATTGTTGTATTAGTATTTTAAGTATTGTTTTTGTTTTATAGACGACGGTCCAACTGAATAGGCAAACAACAGCAGAGAATTAAGAGTTGTTTAGCAGTCCATCATTAGAGGAGATTACTAACTCTCATGTCTGTCTAATGGATTGGATGTTATTGATTAGTTGATTCATCCTCCATGGATTCTCTGTGTTAATCATCCTCTGTTACGTCTGTTTTTTATTTATCCTCTATTCTGTCTCTATTCCCTGATCCTCTTCTCTCTTTCAGGTCTTCTTCTTTTCTGATCATTTGCTACCAGGAAGGGATTAACATGTAATGGGATTTAGCGTGGGGGGATTTCAGAACAGGTTACTCGCTGTAATCTTAAACTCACTGCTCAAACTTAACATGTACGTAATAACACGATGCAGCAATATCACATTTGGGATCTTTGTAAAGATGAGATTTGGTTTGATTGAAAAACGCAATTTCATGTTTTTGCAACAGCCGGATTACGGGGAGAGATATTTGTTGGCTTGCCGAATCATGCTTTTCAATCTAAAAACTTCTAACTGACCTATTTTACAAGGTTAATGACTCTCAAAAGTTTGCTTTCATGATTAATTTGCTGTGCTTCAACTTCTCACATCTGATGGGCGAGAGAACAGAACTGTTTTATGAGATCTAAGCTCTAACGATAAATACAACATGACCTTCTTTTATGTTTGTTACCACACCAGTTAATCGCTCGCCAGCTTTTCTTGAACATGCTCAGATGGCCTTTAGCTAAGCAAGAGTTATCAGATAAAACCACAGCAAGCTACAACCAAACAACACCCTTCGAGGGTTGAGAGACAATTGTGTTGGCTTGCGACCGATGAATGACAGGGCATGCAATTTGGTAGAGGCTGTAATCCAAAGCATTTTTTAAATACCGTGAGAGCATACACTCTTAGCATGGGCAGTCCCTTTGGGTATCAAACCCCTAAATCTAGCTGCATTAATGCCATCTACTCCAAGCTCAGCTAGGCAGGTAGTGATAGGCTGTTAAACACACACATTTCAAACTGATCAACTTGATCAACCTTAATTAACTTAACAAAATCATATCATGTAATCATGAGTGTCTGTTTCTAAGCTTGAAGGTACAGCAAGATGTATGTATTTTGAAGATATGGAAAAGGAAGTACATTTAGTAAAATTAACAAAAGTGTCAGTTGAAGAGGCACCCTAAAAGGTATTGACAGCCTCTCTCCTCACTGCAGATATCATCTCCTCCAAATGGAGAAGACAGGAGGTTATACACAGATATGAATCTGCTTTTATCTCTTTTGACTAAATGTGAATGCAGCAGCACCAACATGTAAAGGGGCGAAGCAGAAATAATGTGGTGGCGTTCTCCCCGGGATTGAAAGGGCTGATATGGGTCTTGTGAAAAATGAGAGTGGTGGAACAAAGGCCTACAGGAGAAGCCTTATCCGTCCAGTGAAAGAGCCCTCTTCTCTAAATGAAAAGGCAATATCCAAGATGAGGTGTGGCAGCAGCTGAAAAGCATTTCCATTAGAACGCATTCTGCTCATGTTGAATTGTGAATTTGGTGTGTGTGTGTCTGTGTCTGTGTGTGTGTGTGTGTGTGTAGGTGTGTGTGTGTGTGTGTGTGTGTGTGTGTGTGTGTGTGTGTGTGTTTGAACAAAATATCCACATGCACACATACACACATCACCCCACTCACACACACATTGATAGAGAGATAAAGAATATATTATTCCAAAGAAGCCGTGCCGGTGCGTTTAATCTGTAAATCCACACTTTGGCTCTTCCTTATAACTCATCCAACATCTTTAACCGAGTCTACAACCTCCACTTTCACCACCAGCACCCCCACCCCCACCCCACGAATCCGGCACAAATCCCCACCCACCTCTACATATAGCAGTGGTTTGCCTATGTCGTGGATTTATCAATCATAATGTTAAAAATGATATGAACCTTGTTCACATCATCACTAATCAATCATCAAGGCC
>JAOPJO010000034.1:17861302-17872559 GCA_027123675.1 Molva macrophthalma | reverse complement strand
CACACACACACACACACACACACACACACACACACACACACACACACACACACACACACACACACACACACACTCGAACCAGGTAACATACACATGAAACAAATAAACAAATGGTGTTTGAATTCATGTGTTTGATACTGTTGTTATATATAATTCATATTTTATCAAACATGCTTTCATGTGAAAGACAGAAACGATCAAAAGGATGTGTTGTTTATGTTGAGCAGTATGTGGTCAATTACATCCACGACTTCAAAGACATGCTTGTCTGATCTGATTCCAATGATCAGGATTCCTGTGATCTGATTGTGGTTCAGCCCAATGATTGATTGGGATGAAGTAGGTCTTCTTGTGGGTTTTCCAGTTAAAAATGAGATGCAGATGATGAGGAGGCTCAAATATACTGTACATAGTGGAGTTACTAACCCTTACTTCACACCTTCATACAGAAACAAACACTCTCACACACACACACAGACTCTCTCTCACACACACACATGCACTCAAACTCACGTGTGCACACACACACACACACACACACACATATACACACTCCCGTGCGCATACACACCCATTACCATGCACACACATACATACTGACACAGACACACATGATTTTATTTCACAATCAAACATGCAGAGGCTCAATCCCCTGACAAAGCTGTGTCTTCATTTACACTGAGGGGCCTTGTGGCCATTTACAGTGAGGTGTGTTAATTTCCCTGCGAGCCGTCTCTCTCCATGACACCCTGATAGTCTGATAGAACCTCTCTCTCTCTGGCTCTGTCTCTCTACCTCGTTCTGTCTCCTTTTCTCTCTCTCTCAGATTTAAAAGAGCTTTATTGGCATGGGAAATATACATTTACGTTGTCCATTGTGTACTTGTATACTTCATTAAGGAAAATAACGAGGTACTTTAAAAGGTTGGAAAGAAAACAAATGTATATATATTTACGTAACTTAGTCGCCAGAATTAAACATAGCTATTTGTTTTTTTCTGCAAACCACGGATCTCAACGTTTTAGAACCAAAAATAAGTTTGATATTTTCATATTTTCATTTCTTGAACATTTCTTGAACTGTGTATATCAACCTAGAGGGTTTTAACTGCTCATGGCGCTTTTGATGGTGTTTTGAGGGAATAGAATTGGGGTATGCTATATTCTGTTTAAGAAATAACCAAAATTTGATTGGATTTGATTACACAACATGTATTTCAAACATGTGGAACAATTAGCTTCATTTTTGTTCAGTTATCGTACGCATTGGAAACACAAGGCGATGCTATAAATTCAACTCGATTTGTAGACAAGAGATAGAGATTTGGCCACTAGACCTATCAACTAGGGGGTGCCTTGGGATCATTCTGTGAGTCTCGTAACAAATTGGGGGCCGCATGCAGCAGCAGGTGCTTGTGGACAATACAAGTACATACATATACATCAATACATCATACATAAATATGCAGCTTGCCATGATAATTGCATGCAACAACAGAAATAATCAATACACACTGAGGATGAGGAATGACCTCTCACACATGAGGTGTCATTGCCTCGGCGGCACTCGGGGATGCGCTGTTCTGTCTGGCGCTGGGGTGTGACTATGACTATGAATAAGTGAATGATATGGACTTGAGGCTACAGGTTTGTCTGCATTTCCTTTGGATGTGTAATATGAATAAGATCAATTAATTAATTGTGTCAAATAAACATGCCTCGTTAAATCAAGGTGTTTTTCTTTCACGAATAGGTTATCGGCTGTGTCACTACCAAATCTGTCCATGCTTACAAATCTCTAGGAGTGACGTAACCAGCCCTCAGACAGTGATGTACATTTTTTAAAAACAAGTCACGTCGATTGCTTAAGTAATGTATTAATTAAAACTAAACTCTTTTATCTGCGGTTTGGCTTCAAAAGGCACCTTACAATATGTTTCTATTTCCAGCTCAGCTGCTACTTGTAACGCTGTACGGTTTGGAGTAAAAGTCAGCTAAATCATCTTTAAATTAGTAAATGACGATAAGAATCCTGCTGAATGCAGTTCCTATTGACCTATATCACTTCTAAACATTGATGTAAAAATACTAGCAAAAACACTAGCGAGAAGATTGGAAACATCTCTCCCCTCAATAATCTCGGAGGACCAAACTGGCTTCATCGGAGGTCGTCAGCTATCATCAAATATAAGACGTCTATTAAACATTATCTCTGCCCCATCCAATGCTATGAAGCCTGAAATAGTGCTCTCATTAAATGTGGAAAAAGCCTTTGACAGGGTAGAATGGGGGTACTTGTTTAAGGTGCTGTAAGAAATGTGGGTTTGGGAAGAAATTCATTACATGGATACGCCTGCTTTATTCATCGCCCCTTGCCTGTGTTATCACAAACAGGCAGTACTCAACATACTTTCCCCTGTCCCACGGATCCCGCCAAGGGTGTCCACTGTCACCTCTGCAGTTCGCCCTTGCTATCGAACCGTTATCGAACCGTACATCTGCAGGGTATCAGACGGGAAAATATTGAGCATCGTGTCTCCCTGTATGCAGATGATCTACTAATTTATATAACAGATCCCATCATCCCAGTGCTAATAAAATCACACAGATACTAGAGGAATTTAGTACATTTTCAGGTTACAAAATCAATCTCCAAAAAACAGTGTGTTTTCCAATAAACTCTAAAGCCAAAACACTCACACAGGGACAAATACTTTTCACTATTTCACCAGAAAATGTTCAATATCTAGGGATTAACATTACCGATTAATTTCAAGGGTTACATAAAAATAACATTGGCAAACTAATGACTAAAAGTGAAAGCCGACCTACAGAGATGGTCCAGGTTGCCAATGTCATTAGCGGGCAGAGTACAAAATATAAAAATGAATGTCTTTCCTAGATTTCTGTTCCTTTTTCAATGTCTACCTCTCTTCCAGACAAAATCATTCTTTAAGAATCTTGACCAAATTATCATTCTTGTGGGCAAGCAAGGTTGCCAGAATTAACAGAAGCACTCTGCAGGCAGCAAGACAAGAGGGTGGCCTGGGCCTGCCTAATTTCATGTTCTACTACTGGGCAGCAAATATACAAAAAATACTCAGCTGGTGGTATGAGAGTGAGTTAGACTGGTGTAAAATGGAGTCCCTCTCCTGCCGCACCTCCTCACTTGTAGCTCTAACATGCTCCCCTTTACCATTATCAGACACAAATTATACCTCAAACCCTGTAATCCTGTCAACCTTGAAAATATGGATACAGTTCTTCAAACACTTCAAACTAAATAATTTCATCCTCTTTAGTCCATTATGCTATAATCTGAATTTCTTACCTTCCAAACTTGACTTTGCATTTACACTTTGGAAGAAGAAAGGTATCACACCATCATCATTCCGAGATCTGTTTTTAAATGGGACATTTGTTGACTTTAAAAGTTTGTCCCATGAGTATGGATTGCCCCAAAGCAACTTGTTCCGCTATCTTCAGGTACACAGTTTTGTTAAAGACCATTGCAACACATTCCCATCTCTGCCTGCAGACTTACCAACAATTCTTGACAGGCCTGAAAGCCTGACAGGGATGTTGTTTAAGTTATACACATATATCCTTCAATCCAACCCCTCTCCACTGGTCAAAGTTAAACAGGAGTGGGAAAACGAGCTAGGAATCCAATTCGGAGACTCCTGGTGGGACAGGGCCAAATTACAAGTGAATTACTCCTCATCCTGCGCCCGTCTTAACTTAATACAGTAAAAAGTACTACACAGAATGCATTTCAGCAAAGCCAAATTAGTGAAGTTTTTCCCTGGCACCAGCGAGGCCTGTAATAGATGTGTCTTTGTCCCATCTGACCTAGCCCATACCTTCTGGCTATGCTCAAAGCTAACAGGATTCTGGAAGAACTTTTTCAAGGAAATTCTACACTACATGGCAGCCTCTCCTCTCATATTTTGATAATGTAGGTACGACCCCTGCCACTTAGAGGTAAACAAAACTTTAACTTTTTTTTTTTTTTTCTCTTTTTAACCAGTTGTACTGTTGCAACGATTTCAATGTACAGATACAAGTTGTTTGATGTGATACATTGATGGAGAAAGGTGGACCAACTTGGGGTGGGATATTGGGTGGGTTGTTGAGTTTTGTATGTTTTATGTGTTTGTTTTTTTCTACATGTATGTTTGTTTAAGAAAAAAAAAAACTGATGTCACACATTTAAACGTACAAGATTTCTGTTATTTGATATGTGTTCCAATAAACAAATTTATAAAAAAAATTTAAAAAATTTGTAAATGACTGAAGTGCATTATTATAAATCCTCAACTGGGTTTGTGTCAATGACACTTTACATAGAACTCATAAGCAACGTTTGTAAACATTAATGTACCTCATCACAGCGTCCCGTTCCTATCACAGGAACCAAGAATTTCGGGGGTTGTATTTTCTTTTTTTATATTGTGTTAATATAACATTTATAACATAAATCCTGTATGTTCCAGAAAATGAAAGGATGGCCATAGGACGCAAACAAGCGCATATGGATATAAACAAGAGGGGCGGGGGGATTCCGAACCAAAATGTAGCTCATTGTTCCAATACAATACATAATTTTGTAGCAGGAGTATAGCATTGAGCTTTATGCTCAAAACACCAAAAGAGCATCAAAAGCGCAACGAGAAATTAAAATCCCCTACGTTGATATACACAGCAGAGCAGCACGGGAATGACCAGGCGGGGACCAGGTTTAAAGCAGTTCACAACTCAGCTGCCGACACTGCTGCGGCTCGAGGTGTCTGGTCTCGGTGGCGGGCCGCAATGCTGCCGGCAATGTGTTGCCGGGGCTTCCGCCGCTTCTGGAACACATCCTTCCCGGAGCGCCACTGGAGCGCCACGGTCTCCATGCCGAGGGGGATAGCCGCCCCCGACACATCGACCCGGGCTCCCCAGTGGGTCAGCAGGTCCATGCCGATGATGCACGGGTCGTGGATGTCCGCAAGCCAGAACTCGTGCTCCACCTCCCGGTCAGGTATGGCTGCAGGGAGCCAGGTATGGCTCCAGCGGCGTCGCCCCAGAGAACCTGGGCAGCTTGGCCGGTGTCCTGGCCACCAGGGGAATCAACGGCTGCCAGTCCGGCGACCCCGTCTGCAGCCACTAGGGGGCGCTGTGCCCCCGTAACGCAGGGCCCAGCAGAGCGGGCGGCAACTGCCCCCTCCTCCGTGGGCTCAGCCTTCGGCCGCACCAGAGGGTTCTCCCGCCCTGTCCATAGCCGCAGGCCACATCCCACTTCCGAGCAGCACGGGAATGACCAGACGGGAGACCAGGTTTAAAGCAGTACGCAACTCTCGTGCCCCATACAACGCACAACCCCGACAGCTGCCTTTATTTAAAACACACCAACACACACAAACCACACAGCAGATCCCCCACACCCACGACTCCCTCGGTGGCGGTGCCGCTTCCCCCGACCCCCCCAGGAGCCACTGCGGCACCCGAACACGGCGACCACGACTGTGAACGCCACAGTATTTTTGGATCAGAAACGTAGAGATTCAAGGTATCCGTGGTTTGCAGATACGTACAAATAGCTACGTTTCCTTCTGGCAACTGGGTTGATACACAGTACAACTATAGAAGAAAACTAAGGCAATGGTCAGGATAGGAATGAGTTAATCAAACTATTTCACTGAACTGGTCTCTCTCTCTCTCTCTCTCTCTCTCTCTCTCTTTCTCTTTCTGGTGCTGCTATTCCTGCCTCTCTATCATATTTTATCTTCTGCTTCTCAGACGTAAAGTTATATCAACCTTTCATACTGAGTCAGGTAATCATTTGACTCATACATCTTTCCACTGCCACATTCTATTCAACATCGCTCTGTTTTTTGCTTTTTTTCCAAGCTGTCGTTTCTCAAGCTGTCTTAAGTTTTTCTTTAACAGTATACTTTCTTTTGACTTCTTTTTGTGCCCGTCTCAACCTCATTCGCTGTGTCCTCACCCTGCTTCTCTCTCTGTCACTCACTCTCTCTTTCTATCTCCGAGCTTGCTCTCACTTTCACTTTCTCCCAGCGCTCCCTTCAGCACCTTTTATACAGAGATTCCGCAATATGCTGTAAAGAGCAGCCATTAAGCTGGCTTTCCTTTTTTACGCGGAATCAAATAAGCCGCCGAAGTGTGTGCTTTCACAAAGCTTGCCAGTATTCCGGAATCAGAGGCGTGTTACACAACAGCGTCAGTGTCAAGTATGTGTTGAGTGTTGAGCTGCTTTTGCTAGCCGTGCATTTTTACAACACTTTGCAAGCAAAGTTGCTGTGAATCATATATAACATGTTGATGCGTAACTTTACATTTGGCATATTCGTGCGAGCAACGTGTTTGTGCATTCAGAAATAGGTATGGAGCAGGTAAAGAAGCATGGCGTGGTTCGAGGCAGAAAGGTACGCAGAGCTAGCACAGACAATTGGCCGCATGAAAGCTTGGTGTCGGAGCTGTAGGTTAGCTGCTCACTAGTCTGTTTCTTCTTCAGAGAGGTTTACGTCCACACACTCATAACACAGCATCAAATATCAAACAGTTTACCTAAGTAACTGGTTTAAATGTATTCCACTTCATTAGTGGGGATAACCTCTTTCTAAAGTTTTCCCTAGTTTAGTTGTTTCTGATTTTAGATGTTTTGTATTTTAGTGTTAGTAAGAGACAACAAGGTGGGCCTTGGTTGAATGTCGCATTATTGCTAATAATCGTTGCTGTGGTTGCAGTCCTTGAAGTAAACCTTTTAATTGTAATAGCAGCTGGACTCCCTGAGTACGGCAGAGTATCAGGTGTGACTGCAGACCGTCTTCCTAACCTTAACCGGTTTCTCCAGGTACACCATCAGGTGATAGAAATGAAGAGCCCAGTTCCGTCTTCTGCCCGTCTGCTCTCCCCTGTGACCTACGCTTCTTGTGTTAGGTCACATGTGTATAAAATTATTCTGTTCGGGGGGGGCATATGTACCATAACCTTGTTGGTTTCACTTTAGTTCTCACCTGCAGTGTTAGCTTGTACCACCGCTATGCTGCAAAGTACACTGTCAAAGTCAAAGTGTTTTATTGCCAAATGGGCAGTATAACGGGGTCATCTACGACAAGGTGAGTGTCATTTGTGTAGTAAAAAACACACAGTAGATGAATAAAAAAGATAAAAGAGTGAAGATGGGTGTGTGAAGGTAGAAAATACCTACGAGATGCTGTACCTATTACGTGATGAAGGGTTAACCCAAGTAAAATGTCAGTACTTATTATTGTAATCAGTACCATTAACAATAACAGTATGTGGTGTTGTCTAACTGCAATTAAAATCTTGATTAATAAGAACATGAAATACAAATTGACCTTGGCTTATTTCTCCAACTGAAATGATGCATTTATTCAACAAAGTGTGCCAAAAAAAACACCATTTCTTTAAAAAGGCATAAATAACAATGTTATCTTCTCTAAGATGCAGTAGACAAGGTCTCCCACCAGTTACAATTAAATGGTGCATAATGAAAAGCATTTCCATAATATAAATGATCCAAAATAAACTCAATACCTTTAGCTTGAGTTCATTTTAAAACGATGGCATAACACCTCAGACCTAAAAGGCCTATTAAACAGTTAGAGAGTCTAACAGGTTTGGTCACCTTTCTCAGAAGATCTATGAGCATACAATAACATGTAGAGAATCAGTCTCTGGTCCGGTTGTTGATTGGCTGGTAGGTGACAGGTGACCCTGTCCCCCTGCCCTCAGCTTATGTTGTGGCATTCTTCTGAGTCGCGTGACCTTTAGCAGGGAGCTGAGGAGCGGGGCCTCCTGCAAGCGTCTTGTTTCCGCCGGCAGGCTCATTAAGCGCCCGTAATTTCAACAGCAGCGCACCAGAGACACGTGGCCAATTAGGTTCACAAAATACCAGCAATGTCTGACGGAAGCACTCAGAGAAACAGAGGAGATGGTGTGTGTGTATGTGTGTTTGTGTGTGTGTGTGTGTGTGTGTGTGTGTGTGTGTGCGTGCGTGTGTGTGTATGTGAAATGCTACCCAGCTATGTTCTCACTATCTTTCAGTCTTCCTCTCTGGGACCATGTTAAGACCAAGGTCTGCAAATTGTGATTTGGGATTCATCATTATATTTTTTTATGTATTTATTCATTTATTTTCACCTAAGCTGAAGTGAAGAATTGTTTGTCAGTATCTTGTAAGTTAAACATGAAGAAGTGTCCCTCCCACACCAGTTGTTACCTTCCTTTGTAAAGAGAGTTTTGAATGATAAAAGCGGTCGTAGAATCTGATTAAGGCTCTGGTGTGAACAGAACAGGACTGTACCTGTAAGGACTGTCTGAACTGTTTAGAAGCCTGGTGACCAGTACCAGCAGTTAGGCGCCGCAGCTAGGCATCAAACTGAGCGGAGCAGCACTCCACCTGTCTCGCTGTACAGGAGAGTCCTGGGAAACTGAGCACAGCATATCATTGTTTAAAATCTCTCTCTCTCTCTCTCTCTCTCTCTCTCTCTCTCGCTACCATTTGTGCATGTGATGTGCACACCGCTAGATCTGACCCTCGACCCCCCAGGCATGTCCTGTCACCTCTCTGTGTAACCGCTCTACGTTTTCTGTCTCTCTCTCTTTCTTTTCCACACTTAAATGAATAAAAAAGAAAAAGTTAAGTGAAATATCGAAATGTCACCAGAAAATAACACTGTCATCGCGCTCCGACTTGATTTGAGGCGCGCCTGCCTACGTCTTACATTCCCTAGTCCGAGTTTAGTTCGGTTGATGATGTCACTTGAGTGGCACACACACAGACACGCACACATACACACTGTACATAGCTCTAACGCAGGAAGACAGCTGTCAAACTATAACGCTACAGAGTTGTGACTTTATTTGAACAAAAAAGTCTAGAAATCTACCATCATCTCCCTGCAGCCTCCCCATTGATTTGACAGGCGAGAAGCCTTTCACAGAAGTCCAGAGGGAGAGTTGAGGAGGAAGGGAGGGGGGGGAGAGGGGGGGAGGAAGGCGAGGAGGGGGCAAGAGAGCGAGAGGACAGGACAGCAGATGAGGGAGGGAGGGAGTGGAGGAGGGGAGTGGAGAGGTGAAGAGAGGAGAGGAGGAGAGAAGGGATGAAGGGAGGGAGAGGGAGGGGAGGAGACAGGGAGGGAGAGGGAGGGAAAGCAGAGGAGAAAAAAACCAAAAGACAGAGAGACGGAGGAAAACTTCTAAACGCGGAAGTAAGCTTTTGGGTGAAGCTGAATACCCAAACCAAGAGAGAGGAATCCTCCTTCATTAAAATAACGCTCTCATTAGGACAGCACAGCTATGGACCAATGGCGGAAACCAGGGAGAACTCTTTATTTGTGAGGTTTGGCAAATTAACATGTTTCGTTTAAATCCCTGCTAATGAGGCAGTGGAATTTGACTCAGAGTCTGATGAGCCATTTTAAATGATGTGTGCATCTTGTGGATTTTCTCTTCCGTCATGTACGTCTATGTACATATTTAGGGGAGCTTATATATAATTGTAAGACAAAATAAATCTGCATAAGTATGAATTTAATTATTGATCTAATGGGTGACACCCATCATATATACCTGGGATTCTGAGAACAAGTTGACCCTTACGCTCACACTCAAAAGCAACTGTGTACATATAATTTAAATTAAAAATACGATCGCTCACATTCATCCGGACATAGATAATCTAACACACACAGGCGTTAACACAGTAATCAATACAATCTAGCCAATCAAGACAGGACTGTGTTGAAATGATAAGACAACACTTTATGAAAGTCTTTTAAACAAACAATCCTTAATTCCCTGTCATCCCTAGCCTAGTAATCAACATAGGACAAAGGGAAGGGAACGAGGCAGGCTTGAAGGACATGTGGGGGGTGGGGGAGGGGTCTTATCCAGATGACTATGTAGGGCCTAGAGTTGCTTACAGAGAAAATGAAAGACAACGTGAAAACAGGAATTAACTTTAGTAGCTAATTTAACTTTTTAGATATTTCCCTCGTTAGCTAATTACCCTTGTTTGCTAATTTGACTTTGACACAAAAAACAATGTGCCACCACACCAAAACTTATTGGGTATCTTTTACGGTATCTAAATAGTACTCCTGCTATTTCAACACAAATGGCAAAGAATGAATATCACTCTGATCCATCCCCTCTAATCTGCTATACTTAGAAAATTACAACTTAATTACCTTAAACAACATAATTACCTTAAGGAGATTAATATAATGCCATCTTATTATTTTATAGAGAAAACTAGGCTGTACTCCAAAATGAAAGTTTATAACTTAGAGATAAAAAATGTATAATGTAATGTGTATAATAAAAAATAAAAGAAGATGAATGCCTTGGCTTCCATGATGGATAACTTTGCCCAAAAAATTCAAAGTCCTCCTCTTAGGGAAGGAGAGTTCTTGCATTTGTCATGCAAATTGTTGTGCTCGAATATATTTGACAAAAGTTGAAGTATAGTGCAAGTAGATATATATTCAATATAAGCACATAGCCAAAAACATTTATTGTTTAATGTAATTCAGAGAAACATTTGACTATTTAATTAAATTATATTACAACAGAACCCCAAGGAACCTGTTTATGCTAAAGGTTGGACAGCTTGGATACCGTCCGGTCTCAATTATGTCAACTTAAGAAAATTATTATTACCTCTCCGACAGTAACCTCAAACTTGACCAAATTGTCTTAAAATAAAGAGTTAAATGTTTCAGAGACTTGTGCCAAATGGAAATACAAGCACATACATCGGACTGACGGCGGCGAGGGTGACTGACGCTGGTCGTTGTAAGAGGCTCTCTACTGCCCCCTACTGATTTGATTGCCGAGGTAAATATGACATTAGTTTAGTTTCAAAAAAGCAGAAACGAGATACGCTTTGGCATCTGAAATAAGGCAGAAAAGATTATGGAAAAGCTAAGAAACCAAACCATATATAGTGAGCTGAAAGACAAACAAAGACATAGATTGATTTTGAATGCCAAAAGGTTGTTCTCTGTTAATACCTCAGTGACTATACGCTCCTTTGATTCAGTCGAGGCATAGACTTAGTCCGGAACGTTCTTGCAAGTCTGTGGATAAATGAATGATAAAGAAAAACCCACACCTTTCTTTCTCCTCTCTTCTTTTCTTAATCATTCTTTTCTCTCTCTCTCTCTCTCTGTCTCTCTCTCTCTCTCTCTCTCTCTCTCTCTCTCTCTCTCTCTCTCTCTCTCTCT
>JAOPJO010000034.1:17806196-17829812 GCA_027123675.1 Molva macrophthalma | reverse complement strand
TATTAATACATTCTAGGTTTGTTCCTCCATACCCATGGAGGGAGCAGAGAAGGATCCCAGAACAGTCCCTTAAAAGCCTCAAACCACTCATTGGGGACTTATATTGTTAGTTACTAGTATTGAAGGATGCTATATAACAGATATAATGTATTAATACATTCTAGGTTTGTTCCTCCATACCCATGGAGGGAGCAGAGAAGGATCCCAGAACAGTCCCTTAAAAGCACAAGCCTCAAACCACTCATTAGGGACTTATATTGTTAGTTACTAGTATTGAAGGATGCTATATAACATATATAATGTATTAATACATTCTTCTCTTTGTTCATCAACTAAACTGGTCACAAACAATGTTATTATCAATTAATTAGAAATGAATATATGTTTTATCTATTTGAAGTAGTACAGATTATCAATTCTGACGATAGTGTTCACTGAATGCAATCTCTTTGATATGTTTTTTTAGCAAAGCTAAAGCTCTGTTTGGGTTGTCTGAAATGAATACAAATTCATAAATTCTGATATGATCTAATATTAAGGTCTAATGTTATCTGGGATACAACAGCAAATGATTCAATTACTTAAAAGAAACTATAATACAGAAAAGCGTCCTGTAAGGTAAGGAGGAGATTCTGTAACAGAGGTTTGATAGGTAGTAAGTAGGTAGTTTGATAGGTTAATAATTAAAATGAAAATACTTTACGAATAAATACTATAATAAAAAAAATACTTATACTAATACAAAATACTTATATGATCACTTTTGATTGATCCTCAAAAGCCACAATAGCATTATCAATTATGTGAAGAAATTGTTGTTTCATGGTGAAATTATAAATATTATGCTATAAACTCAGCAATGCTTAATTTACAAAAACATTATACAAAATAATAATCTTCAGGTTTCTTTCTCTGTTTTACTAACCGCAACGGTGCAGTGGCTTTTGTGCATAGCAGCTCAGCACCAGACACATGAGGGGTAGGAGCAAAGACCTGATCATACTGTCAGCCCAAACCCTCACTCTCTCTCAGAACGATGCAGTGAGTCCTGAGCTCTTACCTGGAGCTCCTTTACCAAAACAGTCCCCATAAATGGCATCTAGAGGCAGGGGTGTGTCCAGAGGGGACACACCCAAGATTTGATTGGCCATCCCGAGTGCCAATCCTACAAATGCTGGCAGTTTATAGGATTATAATATGACTGTGAATGTATGTTCAACTCAAACTTTTACGCAAAAAATAACTAAAACACTACAGTGCAGAAAAATAAATATGTTAGTTTGGCCAGTTATTTATCATTCTCTGTCCTGCTCTGCGAAGGGTGTTGGGGTCAGTCGAGGCTTGTTTGTTTAAGTCTCAAACAAAGGTCTAGGCATGGGGTTAGGGTTATACGATGTCATTTACTTAACACATATACACTTCCCTGTGAAACTCCAGATACAGTCTGCTTGTGTTTGATTCCCCGACCCAGCCATATTAGAGAACTGATAAAGCATAATCAGGCATTATGGTACGGAATAAAAATCTATATTACACCCTCCCCATTTTCTTTGCTCTTTTGAGATTACATTCAATGACTCAATACAATGACCTTGGAAATAACAACCATTGGTATCTAGTTACAGCAGTTAGTTAAAATATACATTTTAATGAATAAAGCCAAAAAACAATAAATATTGTGGTGATAGCCAAGCTTAATGAAATATATAATGTAGTCTAAATGATATTCCCAAACTAACCCAACTGAAATAAAGGAGTTGTCTTATTTGTCAGCACAGGGAGCTTCAGTGAATATAATGAAATGAACTGACTGGAGTAATGGAGACTTTAAGTGTGAGGTTTTGCAAGAATGTATCTAAACAGCTGAAAGGAAGCCAGGTTAAATGGGTAATTGTGTTAATCTATCTCTATGTTATTCTAATCTGCAGTACATGTGTTCCTATTGAGTCGTCTAATCTGTGCAATTTATTAAGCATGTTTTTAATTTGTTTACAAGGTCAGTTCTATCAATACAACAACACACTCTAATTGGCGGCCTTTTACTAAAATCAAGAACCATGGAAATAAACTTAAAGTATTCATGCAACAAACTAGCAATAAAAGTGACATATAACCGTTTATGTTTCTCAGCAGACTTCTTTATCCAGGTATTACACAAAAAATCTGCTTTACAACTATATAGGATAAATAGAAATTTGCAAATGCATATATTAATGAACTCTTTCTATATGTCATTATATTAGAACTAAACTTTAATCTGTTTCGTTTTTTTTCTGTTTCTTTTGTACAACACATTCAATGGTACAGCGGCATATTTAAAATTATGTAGATTTCCGTACTTCGCCTAGAAATAAGATTGAGAGGCTTAGTTATAGGTACATTTCAAGTCCCTTCCAATCATTTACAATGCCTCTGCCTCATCTCAGCCATCTACAAGTGAATCCACTCTCTCATTCATTGTATCACAGTAGTAGTACGGGTAGCGACCATGAGGCGTCGCGCTTCTCAACCATTCGTCGAGAGAGTCGCGAGAACTGATCACGTGACACAGCTGTCAGAGGACAGCATGGCGGACATACATGTGGAGTCTCAAAACAAGTCGCAGCAGCAACCGTGTTTCAGCTAATCGGCTACCAGGAGCATCGACAACATACCGTGTGTGTATAGCCGGGCCACCGGCGCCCGAACAAACTCCAGGATGGAGGAGGAGAACAAGCTTCGGTTCCCGTCTCTCCCGTCGTCCAAAGAGGACATCCTAGTGGGTGGACAGAAGCTGTAGCATGATGGGGACTGCCCTGTGTCTGTGGCTAATATTAGCTCCCTGCAAGTGTAGCCGCATAACAACAACCTAATTCTGAAAGTCTAACATTCCTGGGACTGTTTTGTTGTTTCTAAAATTGAGATGAGATGCATTTGACGTATGAAGACCTGAGATTTGAGATTTTTGTCTAGTCTATAGCATGCTAATGTTGTAGCCTGCAGACATTAGCCACATAGCATGTCGACACACACCCTCCATTGAGATTACTAACTCAAGTATTTCTCACCCCATCCCATTAATGTTCCACTCTTGCAGGACTGGGCCTACCCCATGAGGCGGGAGATGCAGGTACTTCACAAGAAAGCAGTTTGGAAGTCCTGTTGAACTCGTTCGTTTCGTTAATTTACTAACGAGTCGTTAGTATTGGTATTAAATCTTGAAATATAATGTATCTAACGTTATATTAGTAAAATTGGTTATTCAAATGTTTGAATGATCTTTGATTAATAAACCCTACACTATAATAACCAACCTCCTTACCTTTTAGACTGTGTAAAAAGTGTTCATTAATAAATAGAGCACCATATTGTCAAAAATCAAAAAATCTATTGTACGTGGGTTTGCTGACCACAATACCAAATTAGTGAATTCTACAAACCAATCCCGTGTATAATATTTTTTATATTACATTTTGCTAACGTCATTTACAGGAGATACTCCCAGGCTTATTTTTAGGACCCTACTCTGCTGCAATGAAAAGCAAGGTACAATTATTTGGCACAATTTAAAAAACGTATAGCTTTACAAACGTTAGACACAAACAGCCACAGGCATTGTCCTTATTGTTCAGCCTCATGTCATCTCCTTCCTCCTACATGTCCAGCTGCCAAATCTGGAGAGTCAAGGTGTAACACATGTTGTATGTGTCCGCCAAGATATCGAAGCCAATTTTATTAAGCCTAATTTTCAACACACATTTAGGTAAGAACATACCTTAGAAATTGTGTCATAATGTTCTATTATTAAGCTCTTAGCATTGATGTATTCTGTAGGGAAGATAAAATGTCTTGTTTGTTTAATTTGAATCAATATTAAATATATGTGCATTACCTTTTTTTTGCAGATACCTTGTCTTAGATATTGCTGACAATCCAGTGGAAAATATAATACGATTCTTCCCTATGGTGAGTTGTTTGACTTGTTAACTGGTTTCCACATAGCTGTAGACTACAAGAAACTGTTCACATTTCAATAATGGAATGTACAAATTTTAATTTGATTCTGTCCTCCACAGACTAAAGAATTTATTGATAGCTCTATAGATACTGGAGGTAATGATGCAACAATTCATAAAAATAAAAATAAAATCACTATTATTAGGACACTTGGTACTGGGACACAGTTAAGTCAATATTTGTGTTGTTCTCCACAGGAAAAGTACTAGTTCATGGTAACGCAGGGATATCCAGAAGGTAAAGTACCCTGCCTTCCTTCTCCTGTCGTCTCCTGGTGGTTTGTATAGAAACATGTTGCTTTGAAATAATATATTTTGTGTGCTCACCACAACAAATAACTAGAACAAGTTGGCTGATTTGGTACCAGTGTCTGGTACATGATACATGACTAGTTTTACATGGTTTATTCAACAAAAAAACCTGATGATTTGTTGAACATGAATGTATAACCATGGCATACATCGATGCTTGACTGAAATGTGTCAACAGCCCAGTGGATTTATAAAGTTGTTTTACCTTTCTAGTGCTGCCTTAGTGATTGCATACCTAATGGAGACGTTTGGGATGAAATACAGGTGGGTTTCCAGTCCTTTGTCATTTACATTTCTCAAAGAACATTTGATGCATGACCTTCAGCTCCAGTCCTGTTTCATAGCATAAGCTGGTCTTCATCAGTGATGTTGATATTGTTAGAAAATATGGACAGTCAAGTGTGCAGATTATATTTTTTGCAGGCCCCTTTCATGCATTCTTTTTTTGTGCAATTGTTGCTAATTAACAGATGCTAGGAAAGTTAAATGATGAGTTATGATTAATTGCATTTGTATAGTGCTACCCAAAGGTACCCAAAGCACTTTACATAGTGTCTTTGGGTTAGGGATATCACACCTTATTGTTGTATGTGCTCTAAAACACATTATGTCATGTAGATGCTAACGTTATGGCTCCAGGGATCTAGGTTAATTGCTTCGACTCTGCAGCAGCGTAAAGCAATCATGTTCTTTTTTTTTTGTGGCAATTCTCATTTTGAGGGTGGGAGACAGGGTTTGGAGAGAGTAGGTAGAGGAAGGGGGTAGGACTAGTGTTTTTAAAAATTAAGACTAGAGCTAGCTTGATTCTTGCATATTATACCTTTTAAGTTTGATGTTTCACTCGTATATATAACTAGTTACAGGGTCCGTTCTGTTTCGCAGGGATGCTTTCAGTCATGTCCAGGAGCGCAGGTTCTGCATCAATCCTAATGTGGGCTTTGTGCATCAGTTACAGGTAGGCCTATGAAGTGGGTATCAAACTACAGATGCATCATTCTGTCTTTGGACGCTTTGCTAACAGGCATGCTGGGCTTTTGACTGCTATCATAAAAAACAACTTAAAAATGACATCATCTCACCAGCACATGCCGGAACAGGTGCTTGTGGCCCATGAAACCTTTTTATGTGAAGTGATGGCAAGCGGTGCTTGAATTGGAATCAAAAAGGTGCCAGTACTGTAAAACAACATCTGCATGGCATGGCTTTTATAAGGGCTGTTTTTGGCGGGTTTGCTTAGATAAGTGTCTAACCAGTACGGTTAAGTTATAGTGCTAGTTGATTATTTCAGTTTTCTTTCTTTTCCAAAAAAAACCACAACGCTTTCTTTAATTATGCTTCCTCGGCTTGCTCCTTGTCCCAGACAGCCATCTCTGATCAGCATAGCATATCTGCAAATGCCTCTTAATTGGTGATTGTTGGTTTAAGTGATTAGGGCCACATGCTCACACTCATGTAGGAACGTTGATTTTCATTTGCGTGACCGTCAGTAGTACCGTTATCAAAATCGGTTGTGACCGCTGATGGCCACTTTCCTTTGGCGTTCTACAACATGAAATGTAACTACACCGTGCGTCCCTTAATTCACCAATAAGTGGCGGTACGCAGTAATAAGTAACCGTATGCATGTGGACAAAAATCTGAAGTGCTGATATTGTACCGTTGAGCACCTGCCCAATTCAAGCACTGATGGCAAGTGGATTTGTATTGTTGTTAATGAGTTATTTGGTCCCGCATGTGTGATCTGTTTTTCTAGGAATACGAAGCTATCTACCTTGCAAAGCTTACCATTAAGATGATGTCACCGATGCAGCTGGGCAGGTCCTTCTCTGTGGTACCAGGTGAGCACAGCCAGGTGTATCTATACTTATGTGCTAAACATAGAGGCAGGACTGTTCGACTCCCAGCCACAATGTATTGGGTTCAATCCCCAATGTCCGAAACAGTCTAAAAGCAAACTGTTTCGACCAATCATGTTGCTGGAGGCGGGGATCATTAAGCATGTACTTGGCTCACCACTAACACAAAGTTTTCCAGGTGGGAAGACAACTAAAACATCCTGTCCGGACTTGGACGTTCTTACAAAAAGTGCCTGTAGAGGTTTCAAATCAACGACCACTGTCTAAATACACATTAAAATCCTCCTCTGAAAGCTTCATCCACTTGCTCGAATGAGTATTGAGGGAGTATTAGGAAACAAGGCATAACTCTGCCCCTTCCAGGTTTTGGTTTTGGGCTTGTCTTCCCCCAGAAGTTCTGCTATAACATAGGAGTACTGGATCCGAGAATAAGTGCTGATATACTAGCGTTGAAGAGATGCTTGCATTCATCTGTTATGTAGAGAAAGGGAAGTTTGGCAACACAAACACTTTACTCTAACCTGCGTTTTAAAACTTTACATGATGCACTTGCCATGAATCAGAAATTTACTTTTTGTGATTGAATTTCCTCTGACAATGGAGTGACGAAAACACATCTGCTCTCCTTGAGCTATGTTCAGTCCCACCCTAATATCCGGTTTCACTTGAAATGAGTCCTCTTTCAGAGGCCAGACTCAACACAACAACACAAGTTGGTATTCAGATCTTATCTTACTTAGTGAATGACATGGTTTTAAGTAAAACTGCTAATTACGGGAACGAGTGGGGCAGGGGGCGTGTTATTGTATGAAATGTTAAACCGACCAATGTGATGATGATTTAGATGTTAAATAAGATATTTTGCATACCTTATTTAAATATATTATTGAGGTGATTTTATTTTTTTATTGGAAAGACAATTTTCCAAATTGTCTTTGATGATGAACACATTGGTCCAAGTCCAGTAGACTCATTTGATCCCGAGGTTCTCACACCCACCAATCAGTATTGATTGTCTTCCTGGTCAGTGCCTTCTGATTGGTTGGTGATGTTCTGGTGTGCAGGTGGGCGTAAGCGGAGTCTTGAGGAGGACGAGGACTTGGGAGGCATGCAGGTCACGGCAGCGCAGAATGGATGACTTTTACTGACATGTCGCTGTCAGCTAAGCCCAGTGCACTCTATTTTTTACATTTTTATTGGGATTAAAAATGTAAATATTTGATCATTTTCTAACGGGAAGGGGTGGGCGGGTGGGGGGAGGACAGCCTCAAATGTCTGAGACACAGAGCTGATGGGGTTTGATAACATTGTTCTGTAATTCTATTTCTTGCTTTTTTTGTTGTTTTCCTCGAGCTGTATGCACTGATGGGAGATTTTTTGCAGTTTTATAGTATTTAAAGCATTTTGCATTTGCAGCGGGACAGTATTGCAATAATGCACTTTCAATACTTGAATTATTATTGTGGTCTAGCACAGTGGGGGGGCAGAGGGCTGGAGGATGGACTAAATGGAACGTCACAAGCGGCTTCAGAAAAGTTGTTGTAACAGACTAACATGCGGCTTATTGTGGCAAAGTAAGAAACTAATAATAAAAAAAGAACATGTCAACTGCTTAATAAAATGATGTCAGACCTTATGGGGTTTTTGTATTCATTTGTATATTGACACATGGAGTGTTTTATTTTTTAAACAAAACTGCGCTATTCTGCGCTATGCATGACAAAGCACCAGGTGGGAACCAGATAGATGCTCATAAATACTCAAGTAAAAATCATAGATTATTGGCACGTTTTAATCTCGTCCTGGATAATCCTTTAGTGAAAGAATGGGTCATTAAAATAGCATTCAGCATCATTTTCATTCTATTTTTGAATCCTTAAATGAGAACCCTGTGGCTGGTGTTCTGAACAGACTGAACCATATGGTTCCCACAAGCTGGTGCAATTAGAAACGGGTTAGACATGAGAACACAAGCTCACTTCAGTCATTCATTACTTATTATCCCATATTAATATCCCATAATTATAATTTGAATAACCGACCAAATCGGTTCATATTTTGGGGAAATGTGTTATCAATTTTCATTACTGAAAAAACAAATCCTCCCTGCAAGATACATTGGTGCAGGTATCATGAATACCCACACCTGTTCTTATATGACCGTGTTCCTCTCAATACAAACAAGCCAGGCTGGTATCAAACACAGGGTTCCTTTGCCAAAGCCTGTGACAAAGTCTGAGAAGAGGTTGGCTGGCCGTAGTGCCTTGCCAAATCCAAAGGCGGATCCCGGATCCACATGGGGTAGCTCATCTAGAACAACCCAACCCTCTGAAATACAACAAGGACCCTACCCCCCTTTGCACTGCATCTAGAATGACTGGACTCCTAGTCAACAGCTGCATGATTAGGAGTGATTCTATCATTCAAGACAAATGTTTGACTTACTTCTGTTTGGTAAACAAGATTAGAAAAAACACTTTGAAGAAAGTTTCTTGAAAGTGTTTCACATTTTCCTAAGCATCTTTGTGGAACATAGGCGTATTCGTCTTCGTTAAACATGTTGCGAGGAGATTGTGAAGCAGTTGAGGTTCAGAGAGAGTCTGGTTAACTCATTAAAACCTAATCCAAGCAAGTATATGCAGGTTGCAAAAGAAGAAAAACATAACCTTAGGATGTACACATCTACCAAAGCCCAATTTATTTGTAATTATATTACATTAAATATGATCCCAATGACCGCATTCATAATTATAAAACATAAGAAACTTAGACCGCATTTGCCCACACCATTGATCCGGATCACAATTGTGATCACATTTCTCATTTTACCATTCATTGATATTCCAAAGACTTCCAATAGCTATATTATAAAATATATATTTTTGTATCTACAATATAAAATATATTATAAGAGGTCTTCAAATGAAAGAAATACACGTTATGTTATTAACGTATTTGAACCATTGAGTATGTGGTTTCTGAAATAACCCACCAAGAGGACAGATACCCACACTAAAATGTTTAGAAAATAAATATACATAAATGCAAAATAATGTCTTGATCAAGTTTGCTGTGAAAGATCTTCGTATCGTTCCAAATTATTCTGCAGTCAACTGATGCATTTCCTCATTTCCATAAAGAGAAAAATATATATTTGAAAGAAATTTAAATTCCTGAATTCCAACATAAATATAATCAATGTAAACAGCTTTTGCCTGTGACCACTTTTTTGTCATTAAGAAATGGAGAAGACCCTATAGGATATTGATATGCAATGACACCGCTATTGATTGATTTATATAAGCTACAATGAAGAGCAAGAAAGTTGCAGAGACATTTTAGCCATTCTTGTTTCCCCAAACAATAATTCTAGTGTTTTTCATTTGCATAGAATTACCCTATGGCGAGATGCATTTTGGATAAGAGCAAGAGCAGGGTGCATCACATTCTTTCCTTGAAAACTCTAGCGAGGTAACCGACATGGCAGAATGTGGTGCCTGACAGACGGAGAAATCAGGAAAGTTCAAGTGTCAGGTCCATCGACAGGGACACTCACCGTTTGAGGAAAAAAGTGTGGCAATCTTTCTAAGAGCACCGGCACGCATTAACTCAGATGTGAGGCTTACATCTGAATGAATTGGTGTTGACATCATCAACACCCTCCCACCCAACCACCCTTTTTTAAATCTCAGTCAAAGAAGCGATGCTGCATGTAGGAGTCCTCCGACGCAGAGTAGCCAAACTTCTGGTAGAAAGCAACATTGTTGGGGCTGCATTCCAACGTGATTTTGTAGCAGTCCAGCTTCTTGCTGAGGAGAGTCAGGGTTGAAACTAGCCTAGAGTGGAGAGAGTGAGAAAGGGGAATATACCTTGAAAAGGAGTCAAGCAGTAGAGGAAGAGAGAACTTATCATCTCCATTTAACGCATTGCAAGGACATAATGAAGCTAATTTAGAGTGTCATGTTACACATCCAGCTATAATACATTGTTCCAATCCAGGTGGTATTATGTCAGTTAAATGATTCTAAACTTTAAATTGAGGTGTGTGGTTCGTGAGTCATGGGTCTACAACTCACAGTTTCCCCAGCTGCTTGCCCCTGCACACGTCACTGACTACCACTTCCTCCACTCGTCCTCTCTGGAAACAATCAAACAGCACTCCGTCAACTCCATGGTTTAATGAAAAAAAAGTTTATCCCCCTGCTTCAGAAATCCTGAGTAGAGTGTAAAGCGTGAGCAAGAACAAATCTCTACTAATTTAGTACCAATTCAGTTTTCAGTATCAGAGTACTCCATTAATCCAGAGGGAAAATATCACAATTGTTGTCACAATTGCAAATTCTAGTATGGCTTATATAAATATGTGAAGTAACTTACAGGTGGGGCTAAGATTAAGAACAATTAGAAGTTATGGTAAATATTGGAGTAACTAGAAAAAGGTTACTTATAGAGGTTACTTTAAGTTTACATAAGCTTAGTTATAGAAATAAGTTACTTACAGGTGAGGCTAAGAACAATTAAAGATGATGGTCAATATAACAGTAACTAAAAAATGTGCGGAATAGCTTTTAATAGTTAACTATTAGGAGTATCTTACCTGACTTCACAAATGTGTGATCTGCTGTTGTTGTGAATGTTATCGTGCAATCCGTTCCACATTGGTTTACTCAAAACCTGCCATGAACTGAGTTTAACTGGTGTAATCTTTAACTAAACCTTTTTGGCAACATTATATTGTTGACTATATTGGCCATTCAATGAGCGTGAGCCTACCTTAGCACAGGAGTGGATGAATTTGTGTTCGATTATCAAGGATGCCGTGGCAACGATCTGCCTTAGGCTGGTGTCTTCCACCACAATGATGTAATAGTCTCCAGTCTTCTTCATGTGATCGAAATTTTCTGAGTGGAAACAAATAGGATATGCACTTTATTTCTGTGATGATTAACCATATAATTTGTTAACATACGGATGCATTGATAGAGAAATGTAAAGTTGGTTTAAATAAAAAGGCAGGATAATGTGGGGTGTTCGACTCCTCCCCGAAAGGTACTGTGTTCAATCCCCAATGTTTGCAGCCTACCTGTACCTGTGCACATCCTTAAGCAAAATGCCATACCCCTAACTGCTCCTCAATGCCCTATATATCTAAACGATGCAACTACATGGAAAAATAGAGGTCATCGGTTCCAGTGATTTGTTAGAAATGTAAAGATTTTAGATCTGTGCTTAAGTGTAGGTTTTAAGTTTGTATCTTTAAAGTTCCTCGATCTGAACGTCTTTGTTTCATAGCTTGCTAAACTAAATGTGTACAAAAAGTAATCTGTTGCAAAGTTAAATAGGTTACTAAACATGACGTGCACAGATCTGATCTTTTTAAGGTTCGGGAACATCAGGAAAATGTTCATTATAGGTTGGACAATAAAGTCAGATGCTATTTTACAGTTTAGAGAACAGTTGTATTTTTAGGTATAAGGTGAGATGGCTGAGCCCCAACGATGACTTACTAATGAACTGCTCTGCAGAGACATCACCTGCCAAGGTGAGTTGGGAAAGGACATTGTAGTATCCTGAAAAGAACAAAACAGTAGTTGTCAAAGACCGCTTACACGTTTATCCAGATTTCTTGTAATTGGTTGTGTCAACAGTACCTCTGTTGAAGTCTGCCAGACACAGGGGTCTGAGCACCAGGTCTTTTCCAGGGCTTGAGGGGGAGATGGGGGGCGAGAAAGACACAGTGTTGAGGTTCCAGTCCAACTCATAAAGAAGAGAGGGCTCAAAAAGTGGAGTCTCGTCCAGCAGCATTCCTAAGGCTGTGCTAAGGGAACCTAAATGGGACATACAGAGATTTACAGAAAAACCCCTGACACATTTGTTTCACTATTCTTTTTGTTTAACATTTTAAACAATCATATGTTGTGACCTAAAGGAAGGACCTTTCACACTCTCATTGTCTCAACGTGGCTTATAACCAAGCCAATGTTTATTTTAGCTTAAGTCACATATAACTTTGTCCTGGCAAACAGCTTGCAGAGTATTCCCATAGGTTAAAACTATCATCGGACCGACACAGCACAGGATACACGGAGGCAGAGCCAAAATGTAATTTGAACATTACAGTACACACATTAACGCAATTAAACCATATTGCGTTAATGTTATTACATTACCAGCAAATGTAATAATCACTTCCTTGTAATATGATGTTTGGCCCGAATGTGTTTAATTGTGATCTATCTCATCCGCGTTGTCTGAAGCAACGTAGGTTATGAAAAACAATGATCGATAAGGAGATGAGTAACATTATCTTATTTATTTCGGACTCGACAATTCATCCGATTTAAACACCAACAACATAACGTTACATACATTTCTACACTCTGTCGTTCTGTCTTTTCATTAAGTTGTGTATTCCAATTCTTCCTGATCCAAGCGGCCACATAATAATTTATATTTATGTTCATGTTTATATTCATATTTATATACAGCACCTTATTTTCCTTGTCGTAAAACTCCCACATACCATCAAGCTGCCAAGAGCTTTTTATTTTAGTATTCTTTCAGTATTTCTTCAATATTACCAGCACTGGCAAAGCTAACACAAGTATGTTGTACTTACCGATAAGGGTAGGTAAGGTGATGTAGTGTTAACTGCGTTAACAGTGGATTAGCAGCCAATAAATTAATGAAAACCGGGTTGACTGACTACATCATGTTGGCAACCAGGGGGGCGTGGTTTTAAGTGGAGCACTTCTATATGACGTGGCACACATACTGGCGGTAATGGACGCGGTTTAATGACGCAGCCAGCTAGGAAAAAGTGCGTTGAATTCAAAGCTACTTTAATATTTGCAATTTATTAATCACGTTTTTCATCCCCTGGCTTGGGTTTGGTTTTCTTAATTTGTATTATTTTAATTGAATATTCAATTGTGTTTCCTGTCTCGTCCAGCAGCATTTCTAAGGCTGTGCTAAGGGAACCTTAATGGGACTTACAGAGATTTACAGAAAAACCCCTGACACATTTGATTCCTATTATTTTTTATTACATTTTAAACAATCATATGTTGTGACCTTCTCAAAAGTTAGGAACTTTCACACTCTCGTGGTCTCAACGTGGCTTATAACCAAACCAATGTTTATTTTAGCTTAAGTCACATAGAACTTTGTCCAGGCAAACAGCGTGCAGAGTATTCCCATAGGTTAAAACTATCATCGGACCGACACAACCCTGACCGGTGTAGTATACTGTAAGGTTAATACGTTTATCGCGGATCGATTGCTCTAGGCAGCGTATGTGCTTGATGACAAATGCCTGGGAGATCCGTGTGATGTTGAATAAAAGATACAGTTCATGCACAGTATCGCGACTAGACGTCTTATTTTACAAAGCCATACAAGCTTAAGTACAGAGATACAACACAAGGAGGCAGAGCCAAAATGTAATATGAACATTACAGTACACACATTAACGCAATTAAACCATATTGCGTTAATTTCATTACATTACCAGCAAATGTAATAATCACTTCCTTGTAATATGATCTTTGGCCTGAATGTGTTCGATTGTGATCTATCATTCGTGTTGTCGGAAGATACATGTCAGAGGTTATAAAAAAACAAAAACAATGATCGATAAGGAGATGAGTAACGTTACTTTATTTCGGGCTCAACAATTCATCCGATTTAAACACCAACACCATAACGTTACATACATTTCTACACTTTGTCGTTCTGTCTTTTCATTAAGTTGTGTGTTCCAATTATTCCTGATCCAAGCGGCCACATAATAATTTATATTTTTGTTCATAGTTAGATTAATATTTATATACAGCACCTTATTTTCCTCTTCGTAAAACCCACCCACTCTTAGTATTCTTTCAGTATTTCTTCAATATTACCAGCACTGGCCAAGCTAACACAAGTACGTTATACTTACCGATAAGGGTAGATCAGGCGATGTAGTGTTAACTGCGTTAACAGTGGATTAGCAGCCAATAATTTAATGAAAACCGGGCCGATTAGGTTGTTTGACTGTCATGTTGGCAACCAGGGGGCGTGGTTTTAAGGGTTTTCTTAATTTGTATTTTTGTTATTTGAATTGAATATTCAATGTTGTTTCCTGTATGCAATACATATTTGATTTAGGATATCCTTTGCATATTTTATAATAGAATGTACATGAAAATAACATGTCCAGCGTCAGAATTTAAAATGCCCAATACTATTTAAATATATATCCGAAACTTTTATCCAAAGCGAATTATAGTGAATTCAGATGTCATAAAGGAATGGGTAGGGGTCAGGCATCTTGATCGAAAGGTACATTGGGGATCAAACCTAGTTGGCCTACCTTTCAGATGGAGTCGATACACCCTAGTCACAACATTATCCGGCCCCCATCTGGCATCACTGTTTCGGTGTTAAGTGCAGATGAAAAACAAAGTGGGACCATGTGGATGGGTTTTGTTAAAAAGTTGTAGAGGAACTCGTTTTTATTGAGTCTTTACACTTTTCACTTTACAAAAACTACAGTATTTACAGCAGTAATCCATACATGACCCCTTTCTTGATTTTAGGCACAAAATAGCAGAAAGCAAAGTCCAAAATTAAATATGTAATGCTTAACAATTAACTCAGGAAGAGGAAACCATGGTGGACATATGCAACGAAAAAAATAAGTTTTTACCAAACTATCTTCAATTGTTATATCCAATCCGAATAGTAATCCTGCATATTTTGACAAAAACAAAATGTTTCTCTAACAAGGAAGTCTGTGAGATATCTTTGGGATAAAGTGTATTGAAACAAAAGCGTTTCTCGGACGTGACACAACTCAACAAACGGTGGGTTGCGTACTTGTAATCACAAACACCCAACGCTTGAGTACCTAGGCATGGTCCTGATGTCAGGCTGTCTAGATGTCTTACAAATTAAATCATTGAGATGACCAGAATGAGCACGGTGGGGGGGGGGTGATTTCACAAAATCCTCAACGATCACAATTACCAACAGTTTGTCAGCAGAGAAAGACAAATATCTTACATAACTAAAGGCTACAGAAAATTCATAGCAACTATAGGAACAGAATGAATGTGTGGACAAAATGAGGCATGCATGTGCACGCACACATACACACGTTATTTACACATTGCCCCACAAAATACTGACTTCCGCTTCAAAACAGTGCCGCTGCCGAATGACACGAACAAAAATGGTTGAGAGGGGTGGACTTTACCCCAATGTGGGAATACTAGGCATCACAAGCCTCAAATCACTTTGTCTGAAGAGATCATAGCAGATGACAAAAGGGCTTTACCTTAAAAATGGTAAGGACGCCCACAAACAAACCCAGTACACACTCGGGTTACACACTGAATTCTGCAGCATCCGCTTGATATACATTCATATTTGAAAGCTAAATACTAAAGTGACGTTTTCTGCCTCTCTTTGACAACCAATCGTTTGAAGTTCGGGCGATACCGCTTTTAACCCTAGTCCAGTTTCACAGTTCAAAATCATCTCATAAAATAAAACGCAACAAAAATATATTAGTTTGTCAATCTTGAATATACATTCTCCCGCCCAATCAGTATCATTAAAAATATATATTTTTTAGATGAAAAAAAGAAAATGAAAATAGTGAATCGAATTGTGATCAAGTAACAACATCCTCTAACCTAGCCCGCTGTATTCTGAAGGTCTTTTTAACTTGTGGTTTCGCTGTGTTAAGAAGTACTTTCTCAAAGAAGAAAACACAGCTTTGAAACTGAACGACGTTCACCAAGCCACTTCTCAGGACGGGGCGTGGGGGGGAAACCTGCTACAGCTTAATTAGCAGCCAAAGGCCATGCTTGCGCCACTAATTGGCATGGCTGTTCCATGCACGGGTGGTGTGGTCGACGGATGGTGTGGATGGTGTTGATGCGTGGTGCCGATGGGTGTGGGTATGTGCGTGGGCCCGCAGGGTCCTCAGGGCGCGGGGTCCTGGTGGGTCTGCATGCGTCTCTCGGCCGCGGCCGCCGCCATGGTCCTGCGTCTCAAGGCGAGCGGGTCGGACACCACGCTGGCGACGAGGTCCTCCAGACGGGGAAGCTCCTCGTCCTGCTCCTCGGGACTCTTCTTCAGATATCTCCTGAAGACACCCACACACACACACGTTAAGGACAGGACTGTGAACACTTGTCGCACAGACTGACTGTAGACCAGTGGTATTCAAACTGTGGGTCGCAGACCATAAGTGGGGCTTGGGATGGGCGCAATACACAGGTTTATAAACATTGATTTTTCAAAAATGTGTGGGGATGCCGACATGTGTTGTCGGCTTCATTTGACCAACAGTATATTAAAGACTTACAAGGGTGTTACTGTATTGCAGAACAATATACATAGACACAAGTTGATGATCTCACTTGCTTGACATTGGACTGAAAATGCATTGCTTATTTTACTGCACAAAATATTTGGTGGGTCCTGTGGCCAAAAGTACCTCCAAGGGGGGAGTCATTGCATGAAAGGTTTGGTGACCCCTACTGTAGACCACGACAATTACACAATAGTGGGACAAATTAACACATGAATGCAATGTGTGACTGTTGAATGCACCACACCTGCGTGCTTGCTGCAACAACTCCTCCTTCCTCTGCTTCAGCATCAACTGCCTCTCGTCTGCAGACTTAGAGAAGCGGCTGCCGCGGATTTCCATGTTGTCCGGCTCAGGGGCCCCTGGCTCCGCCGCCCCACTGGGCCCAGGCTGGTCCTCTGAGGTCGTGTTTACCTGGGAAGGGGCCCGCTCTGCAGCCTGCGGAGGGAACACAGCAATGATCATGATGACCCGAGACACTGCTGGCCTTAACGATGAGGTTTGTTCTCAAAAGAAAAGCACAGCCAATGGGAGGGAGTATGGGCCCCAACACAATCAGGTGGTTGGTGGACAAATAGATTTATGGATTTATTTATATTTTTTAATCTGGCCGAACAAGTGCATATTGACCAACTAATCGACCAACCAACCAGAACTTGACAGCCCTTAAGTCATAACGTACGGTGAATGTGCCGGTTCTTACCTGTGTAGGGAAAGGCACCACGATGCGTCCCTCCAGTATGTTGTCAGTGGTCAGCTCCACGGAGCGGGTCAGCTGCAGGTCTTGCAGCACCAGGTGGAATGGCACCTGGGGAAACATCTCCTGGATCTGGTGGGCCTGAGAGGTGGACAGGGCAGGGTTGAGGATGGATAAGCAGGGTGGAGCAGAGAGAGAAAAGAGTACTTTATTGATCCAGAGGGATATTTTAACTGTCACAGGTGCTCTGCTCAGAGATAACATAATAGAACATAATAGTAAAAATGGGGAATAGAAATAGCATAAAGCAAACAAAATAGATCTATGTTAGAGAGCACCCTCTGAGAGTGGAGGCATGGAGGACTGACCATGGCGTTGAGCTGGGAGTTGTTGGCCTGAGCGATGCCCAAGATGTTGGTGGTGTGCATCACTTCAACAGAGAAGCTGGGCAGCCAGCTGGCGATGCGCGAGCCTGGAAGGACAGTTCATTCATGTTAATTTCAAAAGGATTTTCATGTGATTATATATATATATATATATATATGATTACTATTGTGATAAGTGGTCACGTCCACAAGAATTTTATTTTCTATCGTCACAATGATAATTATTAAACGCCTGTACCATTAGCGTAATCAGATTCAGATTTCTTTATTGTATTTTATATCAATAGAAAATCGTCTGTAGATGTCAAAAACAAACAACTTTAAAGAAAGAAAAGGTATAATGTGGTTGCTTTAGTGCAGGTGTACAGAAAGTCTGTATTTTCTGTTGGTGATATTGATGGCATTTGGTATGAAGGAGTTTTTTCAGGTGAGGTTTTTGGCCAAGGTGACTTTGTGATGGCAACCTGTTGGGAGTAGCTGGATTAATTTGTGGAGGGGGTGGGAATGGTCCTGTGAGTAATATGTGGGATTTTAGCATAGCTTTTTAGCTTTCAGTGGTCCAGCCTCACCGTCAAAGTGGAAGAAGTGGTTGTGCTGGTTAACGTGTGGTCTGGCTTCAGGCGGCGGGGCCCCGGGGCCCATGTTGTCTCCCAGGGCCGCCACCGGGGGCTGCTGCGGGGTGCCTGCCTGGGGCCCGTCACCGTAGATGTTCAGAGACATGCGGCAGGTGGGACACGAGGTGTCCTGCTCCAGCCAGGAGCGCAGGCAGGAGCTGACACACACAGTGTAATTTGTAACACACTAAGGTAATTTCTAATATGAAATTATTGTGGGTAGTCCGAAAGTGCTAGGTCTAGCAACGGCCCTAATAAATACACATTGGCCTGAATTCTGAATGCTCTAACACCCGATAAAGTTAAATAAAGTACCATCCTAGCTTATTCTCTGTAGTTACCACATCTAAAAGCCTAATTTTGTCATGGTTGCAAGTGCAAAATGTCCAACAATATAAGCCATATCCCTACAGTCCAGTGGTCCTTAGCGGTCCATGATCCTTGACTGGCGTGCTTACTTGTGAAACAGATGTCCGCAGGGCAGCTTGCGGGCCGTCACCATGGCGTCCCAGCAGATAGCGCAGTCGTCGTTGTTGACCGCCAGCTCCTCCTCAGTAGCCACTGCAAACCTGGGTTCAGAGAGACATGAGAAGACGTTTGGCTCACTCAGTGGTAGATCAGGTCTGAACAGTGTACAACTACATTAAGTGATTTAGCATTTATCAAAAGCTTTTATCAAAAGTGACTTCAGATACATGTTATTCTGGAGCGGGGTAAGGGCATTTTGGAGTAATGGAACCACTACCCTGCCCCCTGGTGTAATGTCCACCAGTGGAGAAGGCGTTCATGTGAGCCTATATGAGCTCTACTCACCTGGCCTCCATGTTGTCGATGACGCGCAGGTAGTTCTTGTGGCGGCGGATGCGGCGCTGCACCTCATGGAAGAGGTAGCGCAGCTGCATGAAGATCACCAGACTGGCCATGGAGAGCCAGATGTTCCCAAACAGCTGGTCACAGGAGGAGAAGGAGGAGAACAGGGGGTCAAATAAGGTGAATAGGAGCGCAGGGGGAGGTCCACCCGCAACTACCAATTTCTAAAAGAGTAGCATTGCCTATAATGAATACCGTTTTAAATTAAAAAGATGTATTAATAGGATAAACCCCTTGAGATGTACCATCTCGTTTCAGAAGAGGTAATTGAAAAAGAGAAATATCTAAATATAATTAATCATATGTAGTGCTTTCTGTTTCAGAAGGCCAGAGGTGTATAGAAAAGCACAGAAACACACTTATCTACAACCTTATTTAAAAAACCCTACATTAAAAGGCATTCTTCATCTTCCGAAGGCAACAGGGTATTATAACATGCTGCCCAGGAAATATAGAACCATCAGTCAAGGAAGGAGCCAAAGTGTGCTTCTTCCTTGACTGAGGTAGGGTGCTCACACTACAAGGAAATATAGATTCCCATGCCAACATGAACAATCTAAGCTAATATATGACACAAAACGAACAACCCGACCCCTGCAAGTCATTTTGCGGTGTCAGAACTCTTGTTGTATTTAGCAGAAACTTGAATCAAAAGCAACATACAGTGACAGATACAGACACAGTCTACAGGAAGTCTGCAGACATGGCGATGGAACCCAGATGCTTTTGGCTGGGGATCAAACCACCCACACCAGTAGACTATCCTGCCTGAAGCGGCCAGGAGGGGGCTCTGCTCTCTGGGCCTTACCAGCATGTGGATGTGATGCATGAGGTCCAGGAAGAGCATGGCCAGTTCCATTATGAAGTCTGTGTAGTACACGTACGTCCCCTTGCTCTCCCAGGTCCCAGGGTGGTTGAGGTCCCACAGGTGGATGGAGTATCTGGATGGGAGGAGAGCAAATACATACCGTATGTTTAGAAAATAAAGCAGCATTTTCTATAAGCCGCAGGAGCGTTAAAATGGAGTTGTATGTATCAAAATACCACAAATAAGCCCCTCCGTAGTATAAGCCGCATCTTATCACGCATCTTTGCCCACAACCCAAATACTTACACATAGCGCCAAATGCTGGTGTGAAACCCTAACGAAAATGTTTAAATGGTACAATATTCCCTTAAGGCCACGACCGGGCCAACTGATGGTTGAGTAAGCGTCCGTGAACAATTGGAGAGAATGCCGATAAAAGCTTTAGTAAAACCCTTTAGTAAAACCACTTTTTGACAGATATAGAAAACAAGGCATCTTTTATTTTGCAAGTCATTCATTTAGAGGCAGAGGCTTTGAATTATCGTTCATGGACAGAGCACATTGTGGAAAACGGTCTTCCTTGTTTTTTAGTTTTTTAGTCCCAAGTCCTTTTTAGTCCCTGATGCCAATGTTTATTTCTTCCCAAGGTTATTCTTTACTCGCAAACCTCTGATGCAAATGAGCATATGGGCTTATATTTTTACGCCATTAAGAACTTCATGTTTTATTTTTCGAAAAATAGAGTAGAAGTAGTACAATGCAGTGCTACATAGTACTGTATAACTCCTCCACTTGCAGAGTCAGACTTAAGGATGTTAAAATACAAATGTAGATTTGCACTGCACTACGGTACTTTGATATACATCATTTATTATTATTGTACATATAATGTACCGTAATATCAAATATTGTATATTTGTTAACTTTATTATATTATATTCTTTCTGTGTCATTACTGGTCTTTTTCAAATGTATTAATATTTAAAAAATGTTTGTGCTCGACTGTTTCAACCACATTTCCCCTCAGGGATGACTAGAGTACCCCTCTATCTATCCATCTATCTACTTCACACCCATGTGCCATATCTGCACTGGGTTCAGCATCACCAGAACCACTGGATCGGATATCAGGATTAATATGGAGACGTCGTGATCCGATACGACTCACTTGCTGACCTCCCTCTGAAATACTATGCTCATAGCGACTGACGACGTGCAGTATTGAAGTGTACTCTGAAGTGTACTCTGATGTACTCTCTACTTGATTAGTGTCGGCTTGATCATGTTTCTTCCCCCCTTTTTCAGAACAAAAATCCCTTTCACACTTATGGTGATGAAAACAGAAAGCCTGAGAGAGAGAGAGCATGGAAAAGAGAGAGAGAAAGGACTTACCTCATGATGACATGACCGGTGCGCACAGTCACCAGCAGACACTGAGAAAGAAAACATCATATTATATTCGTGTTTGAAGGAGCGCAATGTTCGGATGAAGTCTACGTACGCTCTGTTTATTGAATACGTTTTGAAAGTAAGCAAGATAAAAGCGCCTTAATATCGGCATAGGAAAAACAAATTGTCGATCATCCCTTCAATTGTCAATATACAAATCAGATCGCAAACTGGCATAAGCCTAATACGAAGGCTACAACAAACAAAGGCTAAAACATACTAAGAAGACATAGGCAGGCTACTTACAAAGGCAACAACATACAAAGACAACATACAAAGGCTACAACACACGAAGGCTACAACATACGAAGGCTACAACATACGAAGGAGAACACATACAAAGGCTACAACATACGTAGGCTACAACATACGAAGGAGAACACATACAAAGGCTACAACACACGAAGGCTACAACATACGAAGGAGAACACATACAAAGGCTACAACATACGAAGGCTACAACATACGAAGGCTACAACATACGAAGGAGAACACATACAAAGGCTACAACATACAAAGGCTACAACACAAGAAGGCTACATACGACGCCTCTCTCTCACCTCTGCGGCCATGAAGGAGAGGGTGTGCATGCCGTGTGTGGCCCCCAGCAGGCCACAGACCACGGCCAAGCCACAGCAGCCCAGCAGCAAGGACACCAGCAGGGACAGCACCTGCACGTGGCTGTTCATGGGTGTGGTGGGGGAGAAGGACAGCTGTGGAGAAGCCAAACACACACAACAACACTACAATTACCATTACCACTTAATAGATGCTTGTATCCAAAGGGACTTACGGTGAATGCAGAGGCATGTTATTAAGAGGTAGGGGGCTATGGAAGCCTGCTCTAGGATGCCTTGAGCTTAGGCTGCAGATATGGGGGGGATCAAACCGAGTACCTTTGCGCTGGCCAATAACACCCTAGCCACTACACTTTACTGCCCCTTAACACAACATGGATCACTTTGTTAGCACAAGGACATGGGAACTGTTGCCTTCTCTTTATCAGGAAGTATTATGATTAATGCCATCAATGAGACATTATTACTCATTCTGTGTGTGGTAAATAAGAAGTGTACCATCACAAAACACAAAGATGTTACTTTCCACAAATAATGTGTGATGATCATCCCCACCCCCGTGCCTCCCAAACACAATCCGATATGTAGATATGTAAGAGGTGCAGCTCTGACAGTATCAGTTACTGAGCAAGCGCAGGACTCTATTAATAGAGCTTGAAAGACAACATGGTGGTCCTGCGACAGCCACAACATTAGGGAGATGTGGTCCGAAACTACTAAAGAACTCTGATATGAGAGTAGAGGACCATTTTCCCCAAACGTAACAAACACATGAATAGTTTGCTAACCACAGTAACATGATGACTACTGAACCTGTAAAATACACACACCCAAGCAGCTTCATATATTTCAACAGAGCCCTTTTCTTTTTGACCAGCTCTGATGCAGCGGATGTCATTCTGTCAAGCGTAACTCTGAAGAATTCAATTGAAATGACTCCTCCACAAAACCCATGACTGAATTTTACTCAATGACTTTCCTTATACATTTCAGGCTGAACCAATTTCACAATTAAAGGAAGACAGCCTGGTGGCCAAAAAATGTTAAGTAGAGCAATTAGGAACTCCCATTAACCAAATGTTTCCCATGAATTGTATAAACTCATGGTGGATTCATGGTACTCACAATTCAGAAATGAAAGGACCGCCTTCATAAGGATACATAAATAAAGTACACATCGGAACGTATCTAAAGATGTCTGGCTGGAGTTGGTCCCAAAAGAGAGAACGAGAGTGAGACATAGATAGAGGGAGTGGGAACGTGATAGATGGAGGGAGAGCAAGAGAGAGGGGGGAATACAGGGGGAGAGAGATAAAAAGCGAGAGATGGAAAACGTACGTATTCAAAGCGGTCTTTGCAGAGCTGGACCATGAGATGGAGGAAGACCAGGGCAGAGAACCAGAGGCACCACATGACCACCTCCTCAACCGTCTGCACATTGAGCACTCCGAAGATGAAGATGAACTTGTAGAAGACGAAGTTCCAGAACTTATCCTTCAGGTGCTGCAGGCCATGGACAGAACACACGACATGTCACACAATATATGGGACATGTGAAGATATTGCCTCACCTTGTCAATAAAACGTTTAATGATTATTATTATTAAAAATAATTACACACACACACACACACACACACACACACACACACACACACACACACACACACACACACACACACACACACA
>JAOPJO010000034.1:17785398-17806096 GCA_027123675.1 Molva macrophthalma | reverse complement strand
CACACACACACACACACACACACACACACACACACACACACACACACACACACACACACACACACACACACAGAAACATGTAACAGTTTCAGTAGGCCAATAAGCTTCACGGTTTAGGTTGCATGATCATGGAAATCACGTCTGACCGCTTCAGACCGGGAAGAGACAGTAGATGGTTGTAGCCTGTTTCCTCATCACATAACCAATAAATAGAGCAAGCAGAATCAACGCACCTGCTTCTCGCTGACCCTCAAGGGCCCAAACACCACACATTGGATCATCTTTGCAATTAGCATCAGTGAGCAGCAAAATGTGTTCACCAACACCTGCAAGACGAAGAATAAACAACAAATGCAATATAAGTCAAGGTTTATTACCAACCAGGAACACTAAATATACCAAACACTGTCTTACACCAACTCACCCATACAAAGAAGCTGTCGGTGACCAGATACCACAGCACAGTGCTTGCCAGTTCGGAGCCTGCTATATCATTGTCAGTGTCTTCACTCTCCACCTCAGACGCGGCGGGGCTATGGGGTTCGTCCGTCTCCAAGCCCCCAAACCCTTGTTCGGTGACTGTGTTGTAGGCGCTGAAGATGCTGCCAGCCAGCAGAGCTAGACTCAACGCCGTGTAAGTCTGGAGGCTTGGCCACGGAAACCTCTCTAAGAAAAGCAGCGGCATTGCGATGTTGGTGCCCTACGTCTCCCAACAAGTTTATCAATCTGCGTTAAAACCCCCAAAAGTAGTCACAACGGCAAAAATTCCCAGCCTTGACCTGACAGCAACCTGTTGACGGAGAAAAGCGGGTTAAATAATATAAATGTGTGGGTTTTAATTGGATTTACACTTGTGTAAGTTCAACTGCAATGCTACTGGGTGAGCTGCCTATTGCCAAATATACGATTGGAAGTCCTTGAATGTCTTACATTTAAAGAATACAGGATTATATGCCAATACACCACACACCATGGGGCAGATATTTGGGTTTAGGTGGTGCCGCAAAATGTGGCCTGTGAAGCCCTTTACTGTGACTGTGATTAAGCCACATACACATACATAGACATTTCTGTGGGACTACAACAACTGTATTAATGACTGACTTGCAGACAGTGAGTGACACAAAAATACTACGTTAAATCAAGCAGGGTCTGTTCTAAAGTTAAAACCCTGTTCCTTCAAGAAGCCATGGCGCTACAAGCTAGCTGTCGGACGTATAGAAAACGTAACATAAGACTTGTATGAATGATAAAAGGAGCTCACGCCCCATAACCATAACCCAGTTGTCCTGCACCTATAAGGCTAGCTAGCATTAGTTAGCCGCAGTGCTAATGTAGGCTACGCAGCTAGCTGACGTAACTCTTAAAATCAGACAGATGCATTCACCTACGGTAAAACGTACACTTACAGATTCGCCCAATCTGTTGTAGCCACTCCGTTTGCTATATTTGATCATCTATCTCTATTCGAGTAGAAAGATCCGTGTTGACAGCGTCGTCATGTTTATTTCAGCCTAATGGTTACGTGAGTGGGCCGATTTCGTGTTTTGCGCATGCGCGACGATAATCATAATAACTTATGGTCCCCAAAAGACCCATGCCTGCTCTGTTCCATTACTCTTAACCTCAATGTATCACCACAGCCTCATAAGTACCCCTTGATCGATACCAAACCAGATATTACCAGATATTACACTGATATTACACTATTATCATCTAGCGGCTCCCGGCTATTTAAAATAGGCTTAGGCCTACAGTTATTTATGTTCTTAACTTTATTGATCAGCAATCAACTTAATATTTGACAAATGTCATAAATATATTTATATTTGTTTTGTAGGTATAACAAAGCAAAATCAACATATTTATGTACTCCCTGAAACCTGCTCATTTAAACCTAGGGTACCATTCCCCTGTTTGGGAATTACTGTTGAGTAATATTGAGTTGTGATGAAACGTAATTTTAAATCCTTTGTGGTATCGTTGTTTCGGGCTAGGTATGACTCGGAGAGTGGTAAATGTTCAACACGTGGTTTATTCAGAGACACAAGGTAAACGAGCTTGCACTCTGGAGGTGGTTCATGAAGCATCTCTCGAATATAGGTAAATATTCAGTTTATATTGGTAATGGGGGGAATGGTAAATAAGCTACGCCTACAGGTTCTAATTTACCCAGGTAAACCTTCGGTCTGTCTTGGCATGGTCGGAATGGCAAAGAGGCCATGCTTGTAGGGTCTGACTTATCTCAAACCCATAAAACTATATGGTGTTGGGTTGACTATGTGTAGAAGAAGAAGCTATTCAGGACTGGTGTTAGCACTACAAATGTGTGGTCTAAATAAAGCATAGAAGAAATTAATTAATTAATCAGTTGCTACTGCAAATTAAAGCTAACCAGAATGTAAGCCTAACTAGTTTTTGTTTTGAAACGTTTGAATGATGCTTTCACTTCTTCACCATACCAGACTCTTCCCCACACTAGACTAGTGACCAGTTGAAAGTTCATAAACTGAAATCAATTCACTTGAATAAATTCAGTTATATAATTATATTACATGATTTGTATGATGTTTTGCATTGGTTGCACTACATAACAATTGACTATATGTGTGTTTTATGTATGCATATGGACTATATATATAGTTGAAACTGATGGCCGAATAAACTGCCAACAGCCAATAAACCATACAAAGAGTTTCAAGAGTACAGGAGATAATATGCTTTTATTACCTAGCAGCTATTTTATGACTCAACATGACCCTTGCATGTGAAAGAGAAGTTGACCAAAGTTCTTTCCAAAGGCATTCTGGTAAAAACAGAAGTCCACACCCACTCTTGCTGCGTTATTGTCATACTGCACTCTTTCAGTCTCTTGGTCGACTGTCAGTATGATGGACCTCTCATCGTCTACAGCGCACACCACCACAAACTGCATGGAACCCCCGGTGTCTTCTGTGGGTCAGACTGTCTCAGCCACCTTCCTGGGCCTGGCCTTCCTGCTGGGTGCCCCGGGGAACCTGCTGGTCATCTGGATCATCTGGAGGCACATTAAGCCCCGCTCCCACACCATCCTGCTTATCCTCCACCTGGCTGCGGCAGACCTGCTGGTCCTCATCACCCTGCCTCTGTGGATCTACTCCCTGGTCTACTCCTGGGTGTTCGGAGAGGTCTTCTGCAAGACCGTTGTGTACGTGATCCATGTGTGCATGTACGGCAGTATCTTCCTCATCACACTCATGAGCATTGAGCGCTTTGTGGCAGTCCGCTACCCATTCGTCATTCAGTTCTCCAGAACCCAGACCATTCTGGACGTCAGCCTGATCGCCACCTGGGTCCTGGCGCTGGTCCTTGGGGTACCCATTATTCTGACCCAGCGCTTGGAGGAGGTGGATGGGGACGAGCAGTGCCTCTTCAGGGAGTACAGCTCTGTGGCTCAAGAGATAACATGTATTTCTCTTGAGACCATTGCAGGATTTGTGGCACCCTTCACCATCATGTCTATCTGCTACTGTCTGGTTGCCAGCCAGCTCAGAGCAAAGAGCTTCCAGGGCAAAAGGAAGGTGATGGTGCTGATAACCAGCTTGGTGTTGGCGTTCACCTTGTGCTGGCTGCCTCACCACATCAACAACATCATTCACCTGGTGTGTTTGATCTGGACAACGGCTGAGGACAGCTCATGTGGCTCCAAGGGTTTAACCCTTATCTCCGGTGCTCTGGTGTTCGTGAGCAGTTCGGTGAACCCTGTGTTGTATGCCTTCGCTGCCCGGAGATCCAAAGTACGCATCAGAGGACTTAGAATAGTCAGATTCTTTCAGGATGTGGCTGCCCACACCAAAGCTTATGGGGGAACTGGTTTTAAAGAAGCAGACAGTGCATGTGACATTGAACCCACAGACAGAGAGCAACCGTTGTCTGACACATTGAGTTGAGAGAAGTGAAATTGTAATTCTATGATCATAATTTGATGATTAATCATCAAATTGATGATTAAGGAATATGTTGGTTTGTCCTGTTGGAATAAATAATAACTTTTAAAACAATTTACTATTTAAACTATTATTTAAATTGTATAATATATATTATATGCAACATAAGAGAGGACTTCACATAAGTATAGCATTTCAATATTTGTGTTGAGTGATTGAACTGTGAACATGTTGTATATAATGTGATATAATGTACTAGATAAAAGCAATACATTTCATAATACCATAATACCCCCACTTCATATGTGGTAATATTCGTTATTTCATATAGTTCTAAATTTTATGCAGTTTGTTGTTAATATGTATAGTAGTGGATAAACATTGTTTGAAAATAACATTACATTTTTCATATGTGTTACATTTATATTTAATGAGAATAATAATTCAGTATATAAATACATCCAATTAACTGTCCTTCAGAAATCATGAGTCGTTATTATTGTGTAACCTCAACCTAATACTGGGCGTGTATTCTCAAATAAATAACTATGTAGAAAAAATCCCCTGCTTTTGTAATTTTCCAGCTTCAACGTAACCGGAAAATATGTACACTCATAGGCCAGGATGTTGAAATATAATTGATTTTTTTATTTAAACTCGATCAATCTGCAAAATTTCTTGAAACAAATGTCTCCCCTTGAACTTGCTAACCTTTGTTTTTTAGATCAATTAAACATTACATTCCAATTCATCCTTTTCATGACACAAAAAAGCCAGATGGATGAGTCACTGGATCTCTGCCTCTCTAAAAGCCCTGTGAAACACCTACTTCCTGTCCACTCAAGGCTCAGAAGGAAGTGGAGGCTTGCTTGGACAGCACTTTTTGTACGAGGACACTAGACCGCACACGCGTGCACACACATACACACACATATTTATACACAGATGTAGCATGAGACAAGCGATGGCTTCGCCCTCTTCAGAAGCCATGGAACCTGAGGATTTATCAACTGGAAAAACCGTGTGCTGTGTGATCCTGGGCCTGTCCTTCCTGGTGGGGGCTCCGGGGAACCTGCTGGTCATCTGGACCATCTTGAGGCACGTCCAGAAGCGCTCACACACCGTCATCCTCATCCTCAACCTGGCTGTGGCGGACCTGCTCATCCTCATCACCCTCCCTTTGTGGATCTACTCCCTGGCCCGCTCCTGGGTGTTTGGCGAGGCCTCCTGCAAGGCCATGGTCTTCGTCATCAACGCCTGCATGTTCAGCAGCATCTTCCTCATCACCACCATGAGCGTGGAGCGTTTCCTGGCCGTGCGCCACCCTTTCGCCTCGGCCGACTGGAAGAGGAAAAGAGCCCTGAACAAAGTGCTGCTCATGCTTTGGGCCGCTGCCTTCCTGCTGAGCATACCTGTCATCCCCACCCAGGCCCTGGACGGAGAACCAGATGAGATGCAGTGTCTGGTCCGGGTGTACACCTCTGAAGGCCAGGAGGTGCTGTGCCTGCTGCTGGAGACACTGGTGGGCTACGTGGTGCCCCTGGCTGTGTTGGTGGTCTGCTACAGCTGCCTCTGCAGCCGCATCGCTCAGATGACCCTGAAGTCCAAGCGCAAGTCCACCGTGCTAATCGGCAGCGTGGTGGTGGTGTTCACCGTGTGCTGGACGCCGCATCACGTGGGGAACTTCCTAACATTGGTGGAGATGGCAATCAAGGGGTCCCACCCGGCCGCGGCCAAGAGCCTGGAAAGCGCCAGGAACACCATGACCTTCATCGCCGGAGCCTTGGTCTTCATCAGCAGCACGGTGAACCCCATGCTGTACATGTTTGCGGCGCAATCGTTCAGGAGCTCTGTGAGGGACACAGGGATCCAGAAGCTGTTCAACCACATCTCCAGCACGTCCCCAGGGGAGAAAAACCGAGAGATGTCCTTTGTGTCCAAGAGACAGAGCAACCAGACCAGCAGCTCTCAGTGTTCTCTCGAGCAACAGGTAGATGTACATGCAAATGTGTGAAAATGTATGGTACGAATATTGGCGTGTTTGTGACAATGTGGGTATTTTTGGGGTATTGCTATTTGGATTCCTTTTTGGTAGTTGTTGACAAAAAGTTGACAAGAAAGAATTGTGAATGAATGAAATCCTTTGTTTTTGTCAATAGGCTTGATGAAATTAAGTTGTTTTGTGAATGGATATTATATTTATATGCTTTATCTTGATTTTTTGATTTGAATTTAAGTTTATAATTTAAAAGAATACATATTGCAAAGAGTTGGTTCATTGTGTCATTTGCGACTATATTTCTATACTCCTGTGGCTGTCATCACCCTATTGCAATGCTCTTGTTTTGAGGAACTACACCATCTATAGCAGCCATTTTGTTTATTATAATGTTTTTTTTACAGTGTTTTATCATTATTTTATATGAATTCAGACATTTGCTATTCTGTATATGTGAAAGGACTGTGTCTTCTGTTGTATAGTAATAATAATATGCTGCTGTTAAGTTGAAGTTAAGTTAAATTGAAATTGCATTTCTGTGACAGGGACAGCAACAGTCATGTTTTCTACTTCCTTTCATGCTGAAATTGCCCAATGAAAGACTGGTTGTCCTTCCTTTGGAGGGCAGTAAAAAGCGGAATCATGTATTACTTCTGGCCACAGTATTGTGAAGAAAATTAAACGTGTATTTGGAATAAATGTCAACAAAAATAATAATCTACTCGGTAGACAATACACCAAATAATTGGGTGTACAATTTTAAAAAATGTAAGACAACACGAAATATAACTATCTTTAATTTAGTTATATTTTATGTTATCATTAAAAAGTGTTCACTTCACTTTATAACCTTTAGGACAGTGTCAAGTGGGAAAACTGTGTGTGTCTAATCTCCATTGTCGGAAGAAGCGTTTCTGACCTCTATGTCTGCTATCCACTGCTGGGTGATACACATTGTTTAAAGCTGTAATGGTCATCATCAGCAAGCCAAACAATGAGCCAGCCAGGTTCCCTGGAGCAATGTGGCAACGATGCTTGCAAGGGGCCTGTGGTTGGAATGGCAGGAAAGCTATTCAACCACTAAGATCCATCTATACATGGCCAATGGTATTGTTTTCCATCTGTTATTTCCCAATTGATAGTTTTCTTGTCCCACCACGGAACCACCCTTACCATGCGAAAAAACGACTTGCAGGACACAGGACATGTCCTGCAAGTCGTTTTTTATCTCGCCCATCTGTGCGAGATAAAAAAGCTGCGAGCGAGCCCCCATCCGCACGAGACAAATAAGAAGCGAGGGCAAAGCCTGCGGTTCTGTGAACCGAGATCCGCAGAACCGCCATCCATCCCAGACACCCCAGGTAGAAGCGCTTCACTGGAAGAAAAGGAGATCAGTCATGATCACATATAACACATATAGTCTGTTGTGTCTGTATATATAATATACCATATATTAAGCATACCAAATATATTAAAGGTTTCTCAAACAAATATGTCTCTCACTTTGTACAAGAGGCCTTACATTATTACAAAAACATGTGCGTTCTTGTGTCTGAGACTCATGGCCATGTGCACGCAGAGTTTAGTAGGACTTGTATGACCAAATCCCACACCAAAACCTTTTAGCTGGTTTCCTGCCTATCCCACTCTACCAATTGCCTATTAAAACAAGATAATTGAAGATGTTTGTAAATTAATATTAATGTCATATCTTATCAGTATTGTCCAATACAATGCAATAAATTACTAACCTATACAATACTTTACTAGAGGCCTGCAATACTACATTATAGCCTATATTATACAACTACTATTCAAGACGATACAATACTATACTATACAATACTATACTACACTTTAGCCTAGTACATTGTACTATAATATACTAAACAATACCATAATATACTATATTATACAATACAATCCTATACAATACAATACTATTATACCATACTACACTGTCTACAGCCTACTATACTGTACTAAACTATAAAATACCATATTATGGTATTGTATAGTTTAGTATATTATGGTATTGTATACTAAACTATACAATACCATAATACTCTATACTATACTATAACATATTATACAATACTATACTTTACTATACAATACACTATTATACTAAACTATACTATACTACACTGTACAATACTATGCTATAGCATGCCATACCATACTTTACTATACTATACTATACTATAATAAACTAAACTAAACTTTACTATACTATACTATACTATACTATACCCGTATATGTTGTATAATGCTTTATATAAGCACATTTGGACAGCTGTGGAACTATGCTTTACATCAAGCACTTGCTGTTGTATTTTTTTAAAAGTCGTTATTCTTTTATATATATGAAAAAGAAGAACTATTCAAACACATTGATCAATAGGTATAAGTTGGTTTTATCAACAAATAGTTGAATTAAGGAGTCATGGAGAGTTATTAGGACTTTGAAAATTCATTATGTCATCAATTGGTGAAATATGTGTGGGGATGAGTGAGTCATGTGAGGAAACACAAAGCAAGCGAAACGTGATCAGAAGATGGAAGCTACTTATGAGACCACACAAGCTCTGACACACAAACACACCACACACAGTTTTATGTACGTAAAGTAGGCCTCTGAAACAAAAGTATAGTAGGCCTCTCTCGGTTTTGAGGTACCCGATATATAGATCAGTGACTCTCTAAAGTATAGGCTGTTTAACAGTTTGGTTATATTATGTATGTTAACAAACAAGGCCTATGCCCTATGGACTGAGTCGCAGTTTCTAGTGCCACCAAGTGCAAAGGCCCAGTACTGAACAAAAAGTCGCCACTGAACTGCTCTAAAGCTAAACCAATATTCAAATCAGGAGACAGCATAGGTATACTTAACCACGGAATTTACCCGTAAAATTGATGCAAAGTCAGGGGAGAAAAGCACACTTTAGAAGCCATAAGCGTTTGCATAGAGTTAGGCACGGAGATGAAAGGGAAGTGCAGTGGACAGCAACAGACTAGGTTGAGTGCAATCCCTTTAAATGGTAAGATTATCAAAATATGTGCGATCGATCGTTATGAATCCCCGTTGAGACTATATATAGCCATGTAGTCCTAAAATAATGTAACATGCCTTCATTCACTCATGGTTTATATTTGCTTAAAATGTAAACATATCAATTTTTTGTAGTACATTGAATTGTATCCCATGGGTTTACTCTGTTGGACTAAACAAGATCATATAGGCCTGTTTACTTCCTACATTACAGACCTGACCAATGACTGTGCTGTATACACCACAGTGTCCCGCCCTCACCTTTGCAGAGTAACCAATGGCAGGCTCCCATGGGACTGCTCTCGATTGGAGTCAGAGCCATACAGGTAACTCAGGGAAAAAAAATAGCAAGCAGTGAAAAAAACCTCCGGGGCTTGCTATGGAGTGCGTGTAAAAGAAACACGGATTTCCACCCTTCTTCTTTACCAGTTAAACCAGTATCTCTGGATAGAACATTCTCAAGTTTTGGAACAGGTAGAGTCTTTGAACGAAAACTCTCGTGTCTCCTTTGAAAATAATCTCTCTTTTCTTTCTCCCGTTTACTTACGATTGAGTTTCCAGATCTTTTGTTCGCTCTTCTTATCACTTGGAAAAAGGTGAACCCTCGTGTTATTTTTATTTGATCTTTGCTTTAATTGTAGTTTTTACCCTTGTGGTCCCTGATGGCTTCGCACAGTGATACTCTGGTGGTGTTCTTTGGGGCAACAGCTGGTGCAAATGGGGGTAAACTGGGTTCGGATGAAAGGGAAATAATTCTCTTGGTGTGGCAAATTGTGGATCTACATGAGAAAAAGGTACGAACCTTTCTGGCCCGTTGTACAGGTCTCTTGTGTAGCTAAATGTTTGTGGCATTGTGTCTTATCTACCTGTATGTGGATTTATATGTTTGACAGATGACTTTAACTCAACAAGGTGTGCTTTCCTGACACTGTCCGCACTCAACACTTTCTACATCAGATTTCACACAGAGCTGTTAGTGCTTTTTGAAATGCTCATCCTCTACAGGTGTGCCGTCAAATAGTTTCAGATTCATGGTGGGGGTGTAATATTGGAACAATACAGAAGAACGCATACCTTTTTGGGTAAACGTCCCCACGTGTCTTTGACAATTAAGTGCTTTTGCAACTACATTGTCAATTGTTTGACCCGGAAAGTCAATTTCCTAAAATGGTGGTCGGTAGTATCCTAATTGAATTAAAGAGTTAGAGTGAATATGACATATGGATATACATTTGGACAACAAAGATGTTACGTTCCATGAATCAATCGAATCCATTCTCAGGTCGGCAAGCTTCATAGATGTCTTGTCAAGCCAGACACTTTGGAGTTGACAGACGAGTGTAAGGAAGATACGGAGCTGAATGTGGATGACCTCGCCAAGGCCGACCCCCTGGATAAAGTTCTGCAACAGGTGAGACCAACTGCCAATTACAAAAACCAGACCGCTCAATCATTGTCTAAATGCCAATGCACACTCTGTGTTGTATTCAAATGAAACCCACCAGATCCCACGTGTTGTTTTGCTTGCAACATTTGTTTATTTCTTGAGAACAAACGTCCCACCAATTTTTGCTGGACTAAGACTGGCGTTTGTCCTACTGTTTAACATTGCTGACGGTTTAAAAATGGTTTAAGAGCTAGGATGGGCTAGCCCTGGGGCTGTAGGGAGATAGAGGGAGAGCAGTCGCAGGTCTAGTCTTGCCCCAGACTGATGCACACTACAGACATCTGGAAGACGGAATGTTTGCCTGGGAAGTGGGAACGTCACCAAGGAAGGACCGACAGAAAGAATAGACCTCAGCGACATAAAGAGAGTGTGTGGGGGGGGGGGGGTATATAGCAAGGTGGTAGTAGGTTTTGAGACATTTTGCCAAAGGCAGAATGAGTTGTTTCACATGCTCGCTTTAAGATGGGACCAGGATGTGGATACTGGTTCCTTCTTGTGACTCACGTTGTTTTGACAGAATTGCTTAGGTCACCAAACGTGTTTTTCCGCCACCCTAACCTCATTATTTGCTGACACTCTTGGGCTCCATCTTCCCTGCCTCCTCCATTGTTTTGATAGTTGTTTAAAAGCTGTTATTATCTTGCATGACTTTGGTTATTTCAGGTTGAGATTAGTCCATCTATGCTGTTAATTTCGTACGTGCGAGCAGGTGTGATTCAATCCAACCTGTTGTTTAAGTGCGAACGTTTGTTTGATATGCTCATCAAGCACAAGGAAAAAGCTCCAACAAAATGATCTGTCCTCGTTACTGGACTGTGGTGGACAGTTTCCTACCATAGACCTTTTTTTTTTAAACCATGACATTTCAAACCAACATGGAGGAGTTTGTGTTTGCAGACCCTTCAAATATTAACCCAAGTAATCAATTCTTACCTTTCATGCCTTTGTCTGCCATGTCCACTTTCCTTGCATATGGTCAGTATTTTTAATGAATGAAGTATTGTTTGGTAAAGATGTACCATTAAATATAGTCTTTGAGGATGTGTATTAGGACGCTTATTCTATCTTTTAATCCAGGCTCTTTGGCACTGGAGCTTATAATGGAAGAAATTCCAATGAAACCAACCCAATGCATTTAGATGAATGTGTTCATTTTTTTCCCCCATGTTGAGTAAGACCTTCTTCAGATGGGATGGCTCCCCAATCTATGAATCTTAAGAGAACACACTGTGTGACTCAAAAACACGGCAAGAAGGATACAGCCCAGACATGCGAGAGGCCATCCTGCACACTTGTTGTTGACCTATGTGGTTATTTTGTTTGTCTTTCTTCAGTAAAGGATTTATTAAAGTATGACACCGGGAGGGATTATGTATGTTGGCGCTTGACTTGCATACAACCCCTCAGGGATAAATGGTATTTAGTCAAACTATTGAAGCTAGCATGTGTTCAGTGTCGGAGGAATGGATAACCTGCTGGAGATGGCTGTGTGGATTGACTAGGCCCACTGGGTGTTCGGATCAGCTCACTTGTTAACTTGTTCATTCCCCAATCCCTCTATAGTAAACACTATTCAGTACACTTTTTAAGGATCAAGTAAGTCAGGAAATAAGGTGGATTCGGACACTAATTATGCACCAGAAATCTATCGGTGTCACTTGTTTTGGTGGCATAAACAAGCCAACACGTGTTAGATCTGTCTGTCATCCCTTGACAACTCATTTGAATAAAGACCCTGACTATCCCTTTTGGATGAATCCGAGGACAATGAAAACCCCTATGCATCATGGGATATAGTATGGAAATAAGTGCACATCAGTTCTTTGTACATCAGACCTCAAAACCGACACCAGATTTGTAGATGGGGTACAAGTGGACCACTTTGAGCATGGCCGGGGTGCTGGTAACTGTAGCTCAGCTACATCGTGGGGTAGGTCTGGGCTCCATGGGCGGGCCTGGCTCCTCTTCACCTGTGTATCATAGCTTCTGCTGAGTTTTGCTGTAGGCCACGAGAACGGCAGCATGTTGCAGCCTGCGACTCGATGCACCTGATCCAGAGCTTCTCACATGACTCATGGATGGTCATAGAAATGATCTTTGACTGGGTCCTGTGTTCTCTTTCCTTCCATTTCGGTGCATATTCTTAATGACCACTGGCTTCTTCAGTCCTTGTGTTGTATTTGTTTCTAATTTATGAAGGAGCCACATCATTCTGATATCTTTGCTGTCTATCAAAAGCTTAGCAACATTCCCAAACCTCACTTAATTTGTTGGATGTTAAAAAGGCTAATTCAGAAAATAAGAGGAATTCCATTACAGACCAGAAATATTCTGTAGCACGCAATAGCCAACCAATCCAAACTAAAGAGACAGAGACATCTGAAATATACATATCAGTTTTTTCAATCAGTTGTAAATGGTAAAACACCATTTTGTTGTGACATACACCAAGGTGTTGTATTCACAAGGAACTTTTATTGTGGCAATTAAACTGATTTGTTGGTGGCCATAAATTGCAGATTGTCATTAGTTATCTTTTGGGCCAACACACATTTAGTTTTAACTTTGGACCAAATACACCTAAATACTTAAATAAACTTTTAAGTTCAGCTACGAAATTAAAACATGTCATGCTTCTATTTTTTAACCACTAGTTTACTACCGCATCAATCACAGCCTTCTCTTTACCTGCACAGATTCACATTCCCTTTACAGTTGGTCTTATTACAATTCTCTGAAGCACTCTTCTCTTGTACTAAGTCTCTTGTACTAATTAAATGGTGAGTCATTTGGCACACCCTTTCTGTTATCGGCCAAAACCCTGCCCTATTGTGCCGCAAAGAATCTCCACGTCTCCACGGTCTTCTTCCTCACCAAAAGCCATGCCTTCCATGGACTTGACAGTGCAAGACATTTTCCGATGATTATATATATATATATATATAAAGGTTGGTTGTTGCTTACCAATGATGCTATCGCCCTGGTAATGCTTTGATCATTTTTAAGGTCAAGGTTGATAACCTGCCCAAAGTGACATTTTAGATCGGGCACAGCAAACAAACAAGGGTCCCTGGCCAAGAGTATTGTTGTATGTTAATGAATATTGACATATGTACTTGATTCCAATAACTTCCTCTCAGTGGAGTGAAATAACAAGTTGTTGTTTGGAAGCCAAATGGTTTGATTACAAATAATGAGACAAATAATTACAGCATCTAGAAGTCCTCAGGTGAACATTCAGCAAGGGCAGAACAGGATAATGTATGTTTTGTCTGCTCTATTATGCGTTCGGACATACACAGTAGGCGAGAAAGACACGAGGCGTGTCGCAACCTTTTCAAAAGCATTTACCTTTTGGTTGGTAATCCGGTTATAGTGCTAGAACAAGGTGGGGCAGCGTTCACAGTTACATGCAAACACCACTCTGATCTCAGGTCTGATTGTTACCGGAGCGCTCTGCTACCTTAACCTAACGAGAGTGCCCTGATGTCTACATCTATAGAGACATGTACATAACTTGATTAAAAAGATGTATAGACGTCATAAATAAGTTTGTTGGTACAATGAAAAGCACAATTGCAGTCAGTGTGTTGAAAGATGTTATTGCATTAAAATGGATAGTTCAGGGTGTTCTACTCCCAGCCAAGAGGTACAGGGTTTGATCCCAAATGTCTGCAGACACAAGCAGGCATCCTTGAGCAAGATGCCCCAACTCCGTCCCTCACCTACTCAATGACCTGCATCTGAATGCAGTGTAAAATCGTCTTGGATTAAAGTGTCTGCTAAATAATTGAATGGTGATTTAAGCGTTGCTTGTGTGGAGAGAATGGGTCATAGTACTGTAAGTGTGTGAGTGAGTTCTCATGCATGCAGAGAATGTGCTCCTACCAGGTCGTTGGGAGCGGGTTTATGAAATTCTGGGTCATTAAATGGAAGCCTCCTCCTCCTCCTTGTTCATCTTACTCTTGGTACGGTGAACTTGATAACCCTAGCACTAACCGGCTCATTGTTAAATACCTAATACTCTGATTCTTGGCCACTTTTAATCTATAGTGTTGCTTGGGTCATTAATTCTTTGAATAGGTAGATGGTATGCAGACCATGCATTCAAAAAAGGCTGAATGCCTTCTTTCAGAGTGTTGTGTTTTGAATGCGTCCGGTTCCTCAGCTTTGATTTGGGTTCCACTACGCCACGCAGTGGTTTTGTGTTTCAGTGAACAGGGGTTTGGCTCGGGTTCACGTCATGCTGGCCCACCAGTTATTGGACAAACAGGGACACACACGACTCAACAGGTCCGCCATTCCTTGGCCGGGGGCCACTGTGGTGTTTTTAGATGCCCAAGTCACTGGCTGGCAGTGGTGACTGTAAGGTCAGCATGGCTGTAGCGGGAAGGGGATCCCCAGGGATCAATGACGAGTCTGGCTCCACACTTCAACTTCAGAGGTCCAGGACTATGGATGAGCTCTGAACCAGGCCCGTGGCGCTCTGCAATGTTTATTTAATCCTTGGTATCCGCACACTTTCCACCGTCGAGGTGGATCATTTGCGAACGCTGTTATTTGATCTAAATGATACGGTGTAGTGAATGAAACATTTTGCAAGAAGTTGTTGGATTGATTTCATGGGTATATTCCAGTGGGTTGTTGTCATTCAACCTCAGCTGTCCTGTTAGAGAGCAGGCCCGCCCAGACGGGCCTTGCTTTCAATGCAGCGTCTCTCGGAATGGCAAGCTCCAACCTGCACACATAATACTCTCTCTAACTGTCTGAGGAATCTGTCAAAGATGGTAGATCGCCAATGGCCCTCTGAAATCCCCTCCGTGCTCCCATCAATCTGTCAATCATTAAAGTCTCTGCAGAGGATTGCTGTGTGCCGATACGCATACAATGCACACCAGGGTACAAGAGCTACCTTTTTGACAAGGCCTTTATTTGCCATGCTGTATCACATTCATTTCTAGGACAATTTTATAAAATGATATACCTGTGTTATTCTATATTACATGACCAATATTCAATGACATTTATTCAGTTGTATTGTATTTAAATAAATTCCCCAACACTTAAAACGTCCAACAATTGAACATATACAGAGTAAAATAAATAAAATAAATAATACTCTATATTTTATGGGGACATTTAATCCTCCATCATAAAAAATCTCAGGGCAATTATACGTTTTTCAGTGGCAAAATTAACCCCGAGCCCCTGTTAATTTCTGACCCTGATGCACGCAGACTAGCAATGACAATGAAGTCAAATGTATTACTTTTGACATCAGGAACTCGGTAAGGTTTGTAGCTGGTTATTTCTTTAATCTGATTTCTCACCACAACCCGTTATGATGTAGGTCACGCAATGTTGTTTTTTTCTCCCCCAACATTGTTGAAAGTTCTCATTGTTAGGCAGGTTGAGGTTACCTGGGGTATAACCAACTTAAAATATGCATTTTATCATCCTGTCATTTTGGGCCTGTAGTCCAATGTCCGATTCACATAGAATTGCAAATTTGAGATGAACCTCTTCACACAAATCTTTTGCATGGTGGACTAAAAACTAGGTGAGTTTCTGTGTCAAATGTCATATCAGGATAGTAATGATCTGGAGATGACGTTTTCTGTTGATGGTGTTACACCACTAGAGGGGTTTACACAACACTGGTAATGGGGCTCATTCAAAACTGCCTCGTTTGGGCTAAACAAAGAAAAATATGGGCCTCTGTGCTCCACTTGAGTTAGCCCACATTGTTCACAGACGGAGGAGTAGTCTGACAGGTTACACTCACTCACTCACTCACTCACTCACTCTCGCAGGGGAAACACTAAACCTGTTGAACACGCTCTTTATCTGTGGAAGCTAAACTGGCCTAATGTCCTTGTTTGGACGTAAGGCCAAACACTACTTGTTTGCCTGTCTATCCCTCATCATAAAAACAATGTGTAAATCCAATATTGTATTTATTTGAACCGTTATATCTTTTCTAGCCTTGAATTAACCAAGCTCTTCAATATCTCAATGCCTCACTATCGTTCTTTTAATGTTAAAATCATTTGACATGGTTTTCATATACTCTTTTATTTCTGTCCCAATTTGACCTTTTTAACCAAAATGTATCCCTGCTGCTGTTTTTATCATGGGATTTTATTCTTGCTGTAAATTGTCTTTTGAAAAGCGCAATACAAAATAAATGTGTTGATAATGTTGTTGTTCATGTTGAAGTTCCTTTATAATCCCAGACCAGTAGGCAAAAACAGGATGTGTTTGCCTTTTAAAGTTGCCTGGGACCTTTTTTGAATTCAGCATAGCATTGTTCTAAGGGCTCATTCACACTGGATCAGGCGTTGCCGCGATTACCTCACACCGCTGCGGCAATGTCACTTCATGGCCCATTTGTGTGCCGTCATGTTGTGAACTTAAACCGTTCCTTCATGGCAGGGCTGTACAGCTCCGGAAAGGACAACACGGCAGCGATCAGTCTCTCTTCCATCTTCTGAGTTTCTCAGTTAACAGCGGGATGCTACAATGGTAACGTTGCATGCTTAACAAAGTTTTTCTTCCCGTGGGCGTCTTCCGGTCTGATCGCCGGCTTACGTGATTGGCCACCACAGCGTGATGTCGGGTTGTGTTTCTCCAAAAGTTGATTCTTGATTTTGTTCCATAGCAACTACCCTGGTTGAGCTGGCCTTTTTGCCACAACGCCTGAATCAGTGTGAACGGGCCCTAACCCAGGCTTCTGTCCCTTTCCCCCCTCTCCTCTGTTCCTCGAGCAGTTCCAGCAGTCCGTGCAGGCAGAGTTGAAGGATCTTGGCAGGAACTCCTTCACACTCTGTGTTGACGGCCCCCAGGTCATCCGACAGGCCCTCCACCCCGAAGCGTCCAAAAAGGTACAAGCTACTCCGCTTGGCCCGTCACCACCAGAACACCCTTTCTCCACAGTGACACATTGATGGTTCATGAATTGTTAAACTACACTTTCACTCTTCATTGTGTATCATGGTGGATTCTACTGTAGGGTCTGATCTGATGCTACACTAGAGCTTTCTCAGTATTGCTCTATTGTTGGCTTATTTCCCAGCATGTCTCCATTATTGGCTGATTTCCGTAACCATGACACAATTTATACAAGAAAGTGATCTGGAATTCCTTAAAAATGCTGTAAAGGAATGCATGAAATCGTGAATCAGAGATAATTACAGCTGACTGTGGCTCCAGGTTTACTACCAACATTAAAGAGCAAAGAACATTAATACGACTTATTATTATTATTATTTAAAAAATGTATTTACCATCTGCGTTCACTAGTTTACTATTCAATTTCTTTAAATGACAATGCATGTTTTGGTCATTTCGCTTTGTAGGTAATACTCTGGTGTAAATGGCAATATCATTCTATTATATTCTTGATGTATTAAAATGCATTGGTGTATTTTTAATGCCTCTGTCTTTTTCTACTTAACTCTTTTGCCTTCAGAACCTCGTCGTCCCGGAATGTTTCTTTTCGTTCGTGGACCTGCAGAAGGAGTTTTACAAATGCTGCCCAAACGCCGACCCTGTGGAGGACCTCACTCTTTCCTCCATGTTGGAGTGTATCCTTCCCATGTCAACTATATTTAGTGAAATACTTTGGGATGTGTATCTCTGCAAAAGGCTTCTCAATATTTTGTCTTTTTGTTGAAATCTAAGTTGCCGTCTATTAACAAATTTGGTATTTAAAGGGAAAGTTTGTAAGTGTATATTTAGTATTTAATGGCAGGTCCAATTTCCATGCGTGTTTAGTGCTTTGCCTTCTTTAACGGTATGAACGCAGACCTGGGTCTTTCTTCCGTGTCAGAGCACGCGTCAGGGCTGCTCGATGTGAGGAACATGGTTCAGCTGGCACTCCACATCCTGGCAGAGCCTCACAGTACGTACCTGCCACACTCACTCCTCCAACATCCTGTCTGGGAACGCGGAAACCACTCAATGAAATGGCTACATTATGTTAAATTGACTTGGTGTAATGTGTTTCAATATTACTTCAATACTTCAATTGAAATACTACCGCAATGGAGGACAAAGTACAATTGTCCTGCTCATGAAGGCCACATGAAGAGCTTAGGGAAATCTTACACAAGTAATAATAAGTACAACAAACAAACCACTTTAATACTTTACAAAGACAAGGGATGGGCCACATTGCCTCCACGCCAGGCAGTGTTTTAGAGGGAAGTAATGGGTTAATGTCAGTGTTGCACTCTGTCCACCTCCTTATTACCCAATGTGACCATTCATCTGCTGGGGAGTAACACCCAAGTACAGGTGTCAGGGAGACTGCAGACTGGCCTAACCTGTACAACGCCTAGGACCCCACTGAGGAGAACTCAGTGGTGTCAATTTCAGGACAACAATGCAGTCCAACCACTTGGGCCACCGCAACGATTATTATGTAACCTAATCGATGTTTTTAAATGTGCTCTATACATCTATACATGGTTTGATAATTGCCTGCGTGAACCATTATGCACGTGACCTTCATTATTTCTCATTTGTTTATCACTCTCCTACAGACCACAGATTCTCCTGCTTCGAGTCGGTGAAGTACAAGTTTGAGTCGGGCACGTGGTACGTATGGGGTTCTGCTCCGGGACGCGTGAAACCCGACCACGCCGGGTTGAACTCCGGTGTGGTGGGCCTCTCTCGCCACCTTTCTCATGCCTGGTTGATTATCCCCCCCGGGCCTGAGGCTCCAGGCTCCTAGCATTGATTACAGCAACAAGGAAACCACAAGTGTGTAATTAAAAGCTGTCCAAGTTTGCCATCAAGCGCTTAGCAGGCTCTGCTGTCGCCGGGTCATTTGCAGGCAGCCCGTGGCCTTTAAAAAGCAGGAACACGCTTCTACAAGGGGTTATAAACACCCTTCTGTGGGCGTTCTCAGGGCCTGCAATATGGGCACTTTGTCTGGGATTCTAGTCTCTATCGAGCAAACTATTGATTTGAATGTGTGTGCTGTATGTGCTGACTCTCACACGTGGAGCAAAAAGTAATTCAAATGTTCATTCTGTTGTGTTAGGCGTTTCATTTTATAGTTGAGTGCGTTCAGAAAATCATATTGTTAAAATATTTTGTCAACTTCAATCTAACTGCTGATTGGGGCATTAAAGATAAACTACTACTACCCCCCCCCCCCCTAAAATGTTAAAGCAGAGTCTTTTCCGCGTTTCATCATTTGTCTTGTGTTTGTTGTAGCTCAGATGAATGAATCCAGCGTTGTTGTAAATTATACCAAGTTCTCTCTTCCTGGTTTTGTTTTCTCTGAATCCATGGCAAAGCAGCAAAACGGAGCCGGTAGACAGTGAGACTGTGATCCGAGCGCGGGGGCTTCCGTGGCAGTCCTCGGACCAGGACATTGCCCGCTTCTTCAAAGGCCTCAACATCGCCAAGTATGTGATACCATTAAGGGACAATCTCGAAGATGTCGGCTTCGTTCTCTTTGCCGACACCTTTGGCGATAAGCGCACATTTTGGAGACAGTGACGCCACCAACACCCAGTGCGTAGCATTCACCATGCTGCAAATGCTGGGCTTTCATTAGTGGCTCCTAGACTCAATCACCATCGTGTCGCCTCATTGATAGATAACTTAATAGACGTTTATTTACATGAAAATCTACGAGATTTCAACTTTAAACATCACTAGGAGTAGGTTGTCTGGACGACAGCAGGTCGCTGGTTGTATGCAAGGTTCCTCTTGTGCTCAATGTGTCATTGAGCTTGCAACTAACAGATCTTTATTTCCGTAGAGCATTATAAATGCAGTCCATTAAAAGGAAAGTGTTGCAATCGTAATGCCAAAGTCCTGAAGTGGTCTAGTTGGTGTAATATAAAAAAAATGTATTCAATGATTCACTAGCCTATGCCTCGCAGAGATGTGCCATCAATCCATGATTGTCAACATGCATTTAACAAAAAGAGGAATGGATTCAACCTGATTTTTAAGTCCCACCAACTGGTAACGAAATGACACCGAATTTGAAGGTCAAAGTGCACACTGTGTGTTTGTGCAGAGGAGGGGTGGCCCTGTGTCTGAACGCACAAGGCAGGAGGAACGGCGAAGCCTTGGTTCGCTTCGTGAACCCGGAGCACCGAGACCTGGCCTTGGAGCGCCACAAACACCACATGGGCAGCCGCTACATCGAGGTACCCCCCCCCCCCCCCCCCCCCCCCCCCCCCCCCCCCGCGGCCCCCCCCGCGGCGGGGCCCGCGCCGCGGCCCCGCCCGGCGCACACAACAGACGAC
>JAOPJO010000034.1:17704657-17731583 GCA_027123675.1 Molva macrophthalma | reverse complement strand
GTGTGTGTGTGTGTGTGTGTGTGTGTGTGTGTGTGTGTGTGTGTGTGTGTGCGTGCGTGTGCGTGTGCGTGTGTGTGTGCGAGTGAGTGAGTGAGCATGTGGACCTGGCAGGATAAACATGAACCCTCACATTGAGCTCAATGAACCTGTAATGCGAGGGTCAACCACCACCAGATTGATCACCTCATGTGCACGGGTGTCCAAGTCAGAGTATTAGCTTAAGGTTGGCCAATAAACTGCAGATTGTGTTAAGGCTGGGATAAGATATGAAGATCAAGGCAGTAAGCCTTTGTTTGTTGTTCATTGATTAGACGTTACGTCACACTTTTGTTTTTACTGTGCTGAATGCCGGTGTTGCCGGTGTGCCATGTCCTCATGTCCTCATGTCAAGCACTTTGACATGCATGGGGTATATGCATGCAATATAAATAACGTTTTAAACTGTCAATGGGTGACAGATGGGTGTGTTTCAGTAACACTTCATCGATAAGGTCTATCATGATTTATTATGATTGTTGATGAAGTTGACTACCGAATACAGTGCAACCAACAATTGTTATCCCAGGTAGTTTTGTACAACTCCTAGTCCTATAGCTTTGTAAGCACCCAACCCAGTTGCTATACATCTCTTTCATTCACTACAATCACAATTGAAAGCCCTCCAGTCCCTTATTGACACAACTACTTTTTAAATTGTTTACAATATAATTTAAGTCATGCAAAGTGGCTTGATTTTCTTCCTCTTTTCTTCATTTTCCTTACAATACGACAGCGCTTCATGTGTATGAATGGACAATGATAATGACTCTATAGATGCTACTGTGGTGGTAGCGAAGGTCCATAGCTAAGCACCGTGGCGTGGAGCCGGTGGCAGGCTGCACACCTCCACAACACCAGGGATATAAAATACATGTGAGCCAGCTCCCAGTGTCAAGTGCTGTGACCTCCTTAAAGACAAAGAACGAGAATTTGATCCTTCAACAATTAATGAGGATCACTTTTTGAACTGTGTGAGTCTTCAATGGGGTTATATAATGTTGCTTGTGTTACCAATAAGGAGCATAATTAATGACTCGTAGACTATCCCGTGAGTAAGGAATCAGTGCTTTGGTTGTAATCATTATATATTGTTGCTGTATATTGTTAGGGATCAACTATAAAATGTATTTGCGAGCATGAGTAATGTAATTCAATGTTTTTGTTTTAATATTATATCAATATAATAGAATATGCAGGAATTGCGGTCATTCTATTACTTTATTATATATAATATTTATTTGTCTTGAAGACTATGGTAAAATGATCCCATTTTCTGCAAGTGATTGCTCTAGCCTCCGTTTGCATATATCTAGTAAAAGCTTTAAAAAATAACTAAATATATCTACAGTACAGATATTTACAGAAATTTGCAAACAACTAGGTAAAATATTTAAACCCATATCCAAAATGATATTTGTCTACATGAATACTGTAACATAAAACACTTATTTGGTGGCCAGGCTACACATAATAAGCTACTGTATACTCAAAACGTGCATCCTTCTACCTAAGCCGCTACAATAACAATCAAACTCCTTAAGCCCTCTCCTTCACGGCCTGTGCAGAATGTGTTGCATTAATCCCACAGCCAAACAATTCCCTCTAGGGATGGGGAATGAGGGCAAGCACGGCCAAGGCCCGTGTGATCAAATTTGGCAGCTAAATTATGCATCGTCACACATGGTGGGGTACAATCTGGGGCTAACTGCAGCTGAAATGGTTAATGATTGGCCTGCAGTCAGAACAGAGGGAGCGAGGCCACATGTACATGACTAGGTACAAGAACAGAGAACAGAGCATTTTCTAATAGAACAACTAATTGAACAATAGACGAGATACCTTGCCATTTCACAAAACTCAATTTGCAACACTTTGCTGGAGATTAAATTAACATATCCTAGCCAATTGGGAGACCTGGAAACAACTTAGAGCTCCAATTCCCTGGATCACCACACTTTCGGTTGTGTGTATTCCTGGCATGTCACTCATCTTGTATTTTGGTGTAAATGACTACTCTGTACAACCATGACTTTGGACTTCAACCTGCACTATGTAATCTTTTAACTGCAGCCAGCACTTTGGTTCAAACTTGAAACCTTTTTTAAGATCCACGATGGATGCTTGCCCAATCCAGTTCTGCTTCCATTGTAATACTTGTAAATACTTAATCAGGCACAATAACACAATCCATCAGTTCAGTTTCACATTCATAGCTACATTGCATTATCATAACACTACACATTTGGCAAAACTAACAACAGTGATTATATTGTGGACCACATATGTACAAGATTATCCTGTAGGGTTGACCAAAGCCAGCTGACTAGCTCATCTAGCTAAACCATTGTAAGGGTCGACAAACAACATGGATCACCATGTCGGTTCTCCCCTCGGTCTCTCAATGGGAACCTGTCGCTGGGCTCATGAAATATTTACTGGACCGGGCCCTTTGTTTTGCTCTCGCTTCGCTCTCGAACCCTCTCTGAGCTCCGCCCCTATCTTTGGTCTAATCCATAGCAGTCCAGGGCGTGAGGCTTGCCTTCTCTACTTTCAGATGACAAATTAGCTGACATTAACATAGTGAATATCAGCTGGTTGTCCACCTCCTTCAGCGCCACTGACAGGGGAGCCGTAGAAAGGGCTTGAGTGGAATAATTCTAGCATGCATATGTGTTCGAAAGCACATATGTTGTAAAGCTTTTTGACAGTTAAGTGCCAACGATGATTGTGCTATCTAGAGTTGTACACTATTTGAAGCCTTGTCTTGTCAACAACAACAACAACAACAACAACAACAACAACAACACTGGGGACATTCGAAATGACCAGTTAGGTCCCTGCTGGATGAGCAAACGCATTTGATGAGCTGGTTTGTTTTGTATTATAAACCTGTGTTGGGGAAATGTGATATATGTATTGTAGCCCATCTATTGATTATTTTTACTTAAGTCAAACATTTTGTGACTTCAATTCTGGAAAGGTGCTATATAAATACATTGTACTAACTTACTGACATTGAGCATCAATTTGTTGAGTTTCTCGGTGTTAGCAAGATTCGTTTTCCCAATCCGTAGTGGGGAAGGCAGGCGTCGGGTGTCAAAAGTTAAAATTCATCTGCCATTCCCATTAGCCACAGGGCTCTTATGTTCTATTTTGTGGTTCCAGGTTGCCAGAGCGACCACTGGGTTCTGTGTTCAACGCTGTAGGTGTAAGGTGTGGATGCTCGAGGGCAGGGGGTAAGCTGTGAGCCATGCAGCCCGTGACCCGGATAGGCCCCATAAATCAGACCTGGAGTCAGCCGTGGAGGGGGGAGCAGATATACTGGCCCTGGTGGATGGCGAGCAGCCCTGACACGTCGGTTGGTCCTAGTTTGTTTAGAAAAGCGCCGCTGAGGCCAGCTTCATGAAACAGCGTTGTGAGGTGTGGTGTTTTTCCTGCGTCAACCCTCGCTACGGTTCCATTTTCCTTTATATTTATATAATAAAATGTTTTTCCATGTTTTGATCAATAGCAGTCCTGAGGTTTTTTCAGTTTTTTTCTATGAAAAGTATATTTTGGTCCAACAAAAGTTCACAAATCAAGTGCACACAGTGCATCTGACATTTCGCTTTCCATATTTATGGGCTAGCTCCGTCTTCTGCAGAGTGCAGATGGTTCAGAGGAACACAAATAGAGACTGAAGTGGAACAACAAAACTCCAAATTACAAATCATGCCAAAGGCCCCATGTCCGATGTGTAGCTGTGTGTGCTTAGCTGACATAGCAACATTGAGCAATAGCTGTGTATGCTTAGTCGACATACATGAGATACGGCTCCAACACTTATGTTCATGTTCTCAAGCATAGTGCATCCACAGTGAGACTAATCAGCTCCAGCAGTCCTACTATGATATAGCTGAACCTCTGGAGGGAGACGGCCCAGAGCCTGTCCGGGAACCAGGACTGCAAGGGGCAGAGTTACACCTTGTTCCCTGTATCGTTACGGAGATATTCTACCAAAGAAAACTTATTCACACTAGTGGATGCAGCTTTCAGAAGGGGATTTTAAGTATATTTCTGCAGTAGCCAGTCTACATGGTGTTGGTATGAAACCTTAACAGACACCTTTTTACAGTTTACTGCTGCAGGTAGAGTTTGGGTTTCCCAACTACGCGCTTGCAGATCCCGCCTCCAGCACATGATTGGTCAAAATAAACATCAAGCGAAAGAAAGTTAAATGCCAAGCTGACCCAGATTTGATTGTCTGCCAACAGACGATAGATATTATATTACGTATTAATCTAAAGTCTGATTTGCGACACTACAGTGAGATACACTACATATAGATACAATTCACTTCCACATTGTGTTTCTAGATTGCAAGGTAGACGGACGGTCTTCTTACCTTGACGATAGGATGGCCACCGGACGTTGCCTTGACGGCTCCTCGGCTGCCCTCGGTTTCGTAGTGGGCCCGGTGATGAGCCTTGGGGTGCACCTCTATTTTCAACTCATACTGGCCAAACTGGCTGGGGAGCGGCCAGTCGAGAGGGGGCAGGGACGAGGTCCTGTAAGGAAACATAACACACACATCATCAATAAACAACACTATATTTTTTTTTTTGAGGGTTCGAGCAAACTGATATCAGTCTGGCCTTGGATGGGCAGCAAATTATTCAGATTGATGGCTGGGTCCTTACGTTGTGCAAAGAAATTTCAGCCAAGTGTGACACTCTTTGCTCCTGCCCAATCCGGTTGGAATTAAAGCTAAACCGATTCTAATCTGAGAAAGCCTTCCGTGTTTTAGATCTATTTTTAAATTTGATTGCTCTGTAGATTGCTACACTTTTCTTGAGCACCGGCATTGTTTTTTTAATTCGTTTGTGGCAGTGAGTGAGTTTTGCCCTGGGGAACACTTGTTCTACATTATACAAATATAAGGCCTGAGGACACTTGTATTAACAGGAAAGGCATTTGTCAACAGGGCATAATAACTTAATTTGAATTGCCCTAACATTGAATGTAGCCAGAGAATTACCGGCATTTTCCAATAGGTCTTTCTCAACCCCAGAGCTCCCCATAATCCACATGACTTCACATCAATTCAAGAAAACACAATCACCTTTAATCAAATATACCATAAAAATCCCTTGTTAAAAACAGCTGGCAGATGTTTTCTTATGCCCTGGTAGAGAGTTCAATAGTAGCTAGGTATGTGCATATGGTACAGATGGTCAGATCCAGTCACTGGCTGCTGTGCCAGTGAGTCACTGGAATGCCCGCATGCATAAACCTGCCTTTAAATATAGAACACTTGTAATAGGTTGTGTGAGATTTGAAGAGTGAATCATTGAAGCAGGGGGTTTACAAGCAGCCGATGGAGGGCCATCGGAGCGTTTGGGGGGAAAAGTAAATGTGCAATGGTTGCTCATTGTACAGGAAAGATGTGTAGGAGAGAGAGAGGTAGACAAAGAATGAGTGAATGAGTGAGTGAGTCAGGTCAGTAAGGCAGTAAGATAATCACTTGGCTAGACAGATGTCAGTCAGTCAGATGGACAGCTCAGGCAGCAAGTAAGCCAGCCACCCAGTCAGTCAGTCAGACAGCCAGTCAGGCAGCAAGTCAGCCAGCCAGTCAGCCAGGCAGCCAGCCAGTCCCTCAGCCAGTCAGTCAGTAAAAGCAAGTGTAGTGGGTGTGTCTCCTTCAACAATCCTCTTTGAACAGCTGCACTTAAAAATAAAACCCTCATTTGGACTTGTCCTCCATATCGCAAGGCATTGACATAAGATGGCTTCAATCATGTGTTCAAGAGAAGTAGGCCTACATCATTGACTCAGCATTATAATGTGGTAACTTCTGGGGTTGCCCATGGTGATCTACACGGTCAAAAAAAACACTTTTACTGAGTCTAAATGAAGGTAACACCAGATTAATTCTTACTTTAGGCTATTTATTCTAGATGTGTATTTCTATCCTGAATGAATGATGGTATCAGCACCAAGATACACTCTTTGTACACTTTGACAAATACAATTTCTTATTCTGATTCTGATTCTTCAGTTCAGTTTAGTTTGTAAACTGAACTGAACATCCCATGACAAAACGCTGTCTGTATAGCGAACGGTAAATGGACACTCCACTTCTGTGCCATAGACTTCCACTGTTGTCCAAAGGGACATTTAAAAAATCATTTTTTTCCCATGATAACTGTCCTTAACTGTCAGTTGTAAGGCTGTTTTCCATGTCAGGGCAGTACAGAGCATTTGCAGGACTTTATTTACTTCATCTGACTCACTGTGGTTTGACAGACTTTTTTTTAAGGGTTATGAAAATAAGCAACAAGAAAGAAAACACAGTAAAGTAGTATTCTTGTGCTGTACATTACATCCAACGTAACTCTCTTTAAGATACATTATGCATGCAGCACTTCCTCTGTCAGATCATTGTACTACACAAAGGTCATTATGTATCAGGAGATCATACCTGGCTCATACCTTGAGGCTGGACAGACTTTTCAACAAAGATAAAATCATGTGTATTTCATTCAAAAGTTATTTAAAGGGACCACTTTAAAGAATCAGTATGTAACATGGAACAACAAATATATATATAAGTAAATGATATTGATCAGTTTAATATAGATTTTTTTTTAATGAGGGTTGTTGGGGTCTCAGTATGCTAGTGCGCTAACATGGTTCGATTCCCGGGTTCGATTCCGACCTGTGGTCCTATATGCTACATGTCATTCCCTCTCTCCTACAACCTGCTTTCCTGTCTCTCGTCAATGTGCTGTCCATAAAGCAACAATAATGCCATACTAAAAAAAAAAACCTAAAAAAAATGAAACGTTCATGTGAAGTTCAGGAGGCCTAGTTGTTCTGTTTCCAGGGTCCTGTCAGCCGTGGCTCCAAGCAGACCAGAGTCCTCTCAATGGGAGACATGTGCAGGGAATCCGTCATTGGAACCATTCAGTTCTTACTTTGGCGTACTAAGTACAATCAAAACAAGGGGAAAGACTGACTTTTGGAATAAAACGGGCATGTGTCTTACATTTTGGTCAATTTATTTGTGTGTGTGTGTGTGTGCCGTGCCATGATGCTTTGTGGTTCTAAATCAAATCCCACTGCATTGCAGGGATTCTCCAACCACGCACAACTTTTAAATGCCACCGAAAACCACAATAGTTTGTATTGTGTTACATAAAACCTCCCTGTTCATGGAGAGCCGATTCGCATGTGATCTCATCAGGGAATATATATTGACACTTCAAAACTCTGTCCACGTGTCAGTGGAGTGTGTCACTTATGTTCCCCTTTTTGTGTGTTCTATATATATATACACACATACATACATACATACATACATGAAGCTTTTTATATATACCAAGTTCCTCAATATATCCAATAAAATAAGCCTTCTTTCAGTTCCCAGGGGAGGAGCGCAGGGGAGGAAGTGATGTAATAGGGGGAGGAAGTGAGGTCACAGCAATTCATAGCAGGGCTATCCCTGCCTACGTGATCACCTTCCATAACATAAGCCCCCTCCAGGAAGCGTGTGTGTGTTTTTTTTGTTTTCTTGCACATGGCTGCTACGGTTACAAGAGCAGGTAAGGGCAAGGCAGGGAATATGAGCATGAGTGGGATCAGAAATAGTGCAACCTTTCTCGGGTAGCTGGGCCTTATACTGTGGGGGGCTCCCCCTCTCTTGTCACGTCCTCTTGTCCTTTACCATGGGCCTCATTCACCTAGCGGTCATCTCGGAATGCAGAATTCCGCATTCCATTCCCCCACCCAGTGAACCTTTAGAACCAAGATGGCTGCTAGGCGAACAAGGCAAATTACAAATCACACAACCAGCCCCTCCACTCTCCACTCCACCTACACCAACACCTCTGGTAAGGCAGGTGGCATTAAGGGACTGGTGAACTGAACAAACCTCTTTAGACAGTAGGTTTATTTAAACCGTCAACCTAGTAACATACAGATGCAGATGACATATGACAGCAGTGGACTGGGAACCAGAACCCAGTCCATCCTAATCTAAATTCCTCTAGGGGGGTGTATGTTTAAAATAGGGTGGAGGACGAATGGAATCTGGTTGTGAGTAGCACCCAAGCCCCTCCCACCAAAGCCACACCCACCCGTAACCTCGACCCACCTCATTGCCTTCCTTTGTTGAGACAGTGAAACCCACCCAGTAACCAACTGCCTGGGCCATCTGTTTCACACACCACTAACACACACACACACACACACACCAAACCCTTGATCCCTGAGCAGACAGGAGTTGCTATGAGTATTAGAATCTCGGTAGCATTTTTCTCCCCTAAAAATCTGGCCTTAACCTAGCGTAACCTAGTCAAATGTAGACAACTTCCACAAGAATGAGATTAGGGTTTTCTTGTATACCTTGGATGATAATTACTTCCTTGGGTAAATTGAGTTAATGCTAAAGGCAAGCGAAGGACAAAGATACAGTGGAGTATACAGCAAAGATCAAACAACCAAGGGCAGGAGATAACATACAGCATACTGGAGCAGCTCCAGAGTGTTACACAGTTAAACATCCTTGGCAGCATATGAAGGTGATCTAAATATCACTTACCCCAGCAGGTTGGCTGATTGGGCAATTATTTAATATATAAGAATACATATATAAGAGCCAAAGATTCAATATGGTGAACGGCTCTCTAGTCTGGTCTCCCTGGGGTCTCTGGTCTCTCTCTTTCTGGTTTGAATCTATTTATGATTTTTGCCCTTTTTATAAAAATGAGTTTTATTGTCATTTGGACCTCTATTCCAGTGGGTTCTCTGCTGCCATAAATTCTCATGCCAAAGGGATTTGTTCATGTTTTATCTTATCTTATCTTAAGGAACACAGCAAACCGTACAAATAAAAGCACAACGTTCAAAATTCAGTTGGAGCCCGCTGTGGTACACGTCAAACTGCAGGCCTATGTTGCTCCAAAAAGACTTCATGGCCTATGTAAGCAGTTCTTCAGTATTTGATATTCCTGAACTGCCGTCACCTGTTCTGCTAAAGCCATTCCTGTTTTCAACAAAATCAGGAATAGTTCATTTAATTATGGCTGGAGTTTTTTTGGTTTACACTCTGAAATAGCTTTTCACAGCGTGAAGTTGTGTTTCAGTAGGCAGAGTCAACAACTTCAACAAATAAATCCATGTATGAACAAGTGACGGCTAAATCTATATAAAAGCTGGGTTGGTTGCAGTGCAACTTTACGGGTGCAGGTTTAAAAGGTGCTCTAGGTAATATTTAAGCTATTATTTTAGTGTAATTTATTAGAAATGGCATGGCCATCCGTCAGATATCAGTGAGTGAATATCAGTCTTGTGTTGACTGCGTCTGCTTTTGATTGGTTCCGGGAGTCCATCTTGTCTGTCAATCACAGGTGCATGAAAGCAGAGAAACAAAGGGAGGGCAGGCATAGAGGGAGGGAGAGACGTTTTTTTGGTTGGTTAGTTTTAACGACAAAATTGTACTCTCTTCTGCTATTTTCTGCTCTCTCTCTTAATAACTAGAAATCATACCTAGAGCAGCTTTAAAAGGGATGTTTCTATCTCGTCACTGAAGTGCAACAGAGATCAGCTCTGTCAAGGCCCCAAGGCCCCCATCCGCCAGCAGCTGCAGCTCCCAGCCTGACCTCTCTAACTTCACTTGACCTTTACCTATCACACTTTACAAAGGTTTCGCTGTCAGTCTGCAGAACTTCCTACCTGATACATAATGAATAATTACTATACCGCCTGGCTGCTCCATGCAGGATAGTGTAGTGGTTAGGGCTTTTGACTGCCAACCAAAAGATACTGGGTTTGAACCCCCATGCCTTCAACTTAACTCCTGTATGCACGCTGGAGCTCAGATAATTACTCCTACATGCTCCTAAATGACATGTATCTGAATTCAAGTTGCTTTGGTTAAAGCGTCTACTAAATGACTGAATAGTAAATGGTTAGCTCATTGATGGTCGTCTTACTGTGAAGAAGGAAAGAGGACATGAAAGTTGAAAGAGGACAAATAAATAAACAAATGAGACCTCCGTAAAGACTCTGTTATCTGGGGAATGCATGTAGTGCATGAGTCCATTTGAGTGTGTGTGTGTGTGTGTTTGCGTGCGTGTCCAGCCATATGTGGTCATATGTGATTTATAGTGCCTGGGGCAAGTGCACACAAACAAGGCCATGCCTTCATCTGCTGCAAACATAAGAGAGGGAGAGGGAGAGCCCACTCTCTCTGTCTCCTCTCCTTACGAACGGCTTCATCTGATTGCCTCTGATTACCCTTTTAAAGTGGAAATTGTTCCAGCTTGTGCGTACTAGTGTATTTAAGTATAGCATGTGTGTGTATACACGCCCGTGGTTTTTCCCCTCAACACTCCCGCAGCCTTATGTGACCTTTAAGGTACTCGCCACTGTATTGCACTGTTACGGAGCTCAAAGTCCAGCACATAAACACAACTTAAATCAGCAGCGCTGTATCACCCCAAGCCTATTATCAATACCAGTGGTTTGATTAAAGGTCCAGTCAATATAACGTGTAGAGTGCTCTGTCAAGATCAGAAGGAGCTTTCTTTTTTATTGTGACTAATAACACACATAAAAAGCCAATGCCTTGCCTCATGTCGATCAGTTAGCCTTGACCTGCTTATTGTATATATAATCCAAATCAACAGAAATCTTAATCGGTGTAATATAAATAAGTAATGCAATGACTCACAAAGCCAACAGCTATTGACGCCCACCATGCTTCCATGATAAGCTTCACATATCAAGCACTCTAACAACCTTTTCAGGTTGTTCAATTCTAAGCAGTAAGCAGTTCTTTTCGGTATACCTTTGAAAGTAATTTTGTTGGGCCATTTTGTTAAACACAATACAGTTTAATTAATTTATTCAAACTGTAGTGAACATGCGCTCCAAACTGACGTGTCCCACCTCAGTTTAGAACTAATGCTCATTACATTAAAATCTTGCTTTCAGAAGCTTGAGTGTCAGGCATCGCCGTGATCTCTGTCTTCATGTGTGTGTCATGTATATTTCAACTGTGATTACCTGAATATAGGCGTGTGTCCGGGTTTGGGTTTGTTCCACGTGAAATGGGAGGGCACAGAGAGGAACTGCTCGCCGGCGGCGTCCTTCTTCATGCCGTGCAGCCCCTCGTCCGACGGGGAGTCCAGGTGAGGGGACATACTCCCCTGCTCGTCCAGACCCATGTCCCCCTGCATGACCGTCCTGTCCTGGGAGGTCTTCCTGGTCTTGGAGGGTATGTCCGCCTCGGAGGGACAGAACTGGAAGGGCGACATGCCGGCCTGGGGGCTTCCCCCCCAGGTGTCCTCGGTCACGCTGCCCCTGGGCGAGGGCCCGGGCGTGGGGGTGGGCGAGTGGTGCGGGGACAGCGAGCCCTGGAAGCAGATGTCCGCGCTGGAGTGGCGCCTCTTGCCGCACGGCGAGGTGGGCCGCGAGGAGGGGCGGGAGGGCGGCCGCGGGCTGAGCCAGTTCTCATCGGTGACGCTGGTGCGTGGGGAGTGGCACGGGGACCCTCGTGGCGACAGGGTGAGGGAGTGGGAGTGGATGAAGGCAGGGTGGTGGTGCTGTTGCTGCTGTTGCTGCTGCTGCTGCTGCTGCTGCTGCTGCTGCTGCTGCTGCTGCTGCTGCTGCTGCCAGGACCCCTGGTCGTCCTGGGGCACTCCCCATGTCTGGGGGGAGCCGGCCCCCGGGGAGGTGAGCGGCGAGCTCAGGGTGAAGCGGGCGGCCGCCTCGTTCAGCTCGTGTTCTACGTCGTCATTGATGTGGGAAAAGGACTCGCAGGAAGAGGCGTCAGAGAACCAGCTCCTGGAGGAGATGCTGCTGCAAGGGCTGGGGCTTAGCGATGAGTCCCGGTACGCGTGATCCAGGGGCAGGTACAGGTGGTCCCTGGAGAGAGGTCGCTCCCCATGGTAGTCCCCTTCGGGGCCGTTGGCCCTGAGGTCCTCCTGACTGGCGTCCATCCCCTGCTGACAGCTGGGCGAAATGGAAGTGATCTGGATGCTGGGACACTCAAAGGCCTTGGGGGCGCCCGTGGGGGTGTGGGGCAGCAGGGGAGACGTGCTATACTTGGGCTCGTGTAGACCATCGTAGTTGTGGGGCTCGCAGGCCTGTTTGTGTGGCTGCAGGCGTGGTGACGTGTTGATGAGCTGGGAGTAAGCCTGCATGCTATGGCGAGGCAGGCCCATAGACTGGTGGTTGGAGACTGCTGAATGGGGCATGCCCACAGATTGGTGGCTGCTAACCATCGACTGTGGCTGGCCCACATCGTGGATGTAGAAGGATGTGTTGTCATCGGGCTCCTGATCTGGGAAGAACGAGGGAAGAGCAAGAGATGTATAAGTCAAAGTCGGTGGTGCTAGTCCTATTATAGGAGGTACTCGCAGGGTTCAACAGGTTCAATGTACATTATAGACAGCCGCAAGGCTCTAACAGACAATGGACCTTTAACTCTGTGGTCTAGGAGACCTACAGTTTTACAAGGTTTTGTGCCAAACCCCTGTTGCTATAAATGTATATACTCTGATGAACATTATAGCCTACTATAGCCTATTATATAGCCTATTTAGCATTACTTAGAATTCAGAATTTCACATCCAAGCAACCCTAATCCAACACTATTGGTTTATTAGCAGTTGTCAAGGTTTAATTATTCAAGCCAATGATATATGTTGAAGGATCGAAAGCTAGTGCAGGCTGGTAGGGGTTTTATGTTCATATACTGAGAGAAACTGTAGCAGCCCAATCAAATCGGTCTGTGTTTGTATTGACTGGTTTATAGGTTAATGATGCAGATTAACCGATACTGTGCACTGATCAAGGATGATGTAGCCTTGAATATGGTCTCTGTGTTATCGCTATTTTAAACATTCACACCACCAAAAAGAGATCAGGATTAGTGTATAATGCACTTTTGCACTTTTTTCTTGCACGGTTTGTGTGTGTGTGGTTGTGTGGGTGTGTTCACCATGTTTGTGTGTGTTTGGCTGCCTGTGTTTTTGTCCATGTGTGTGTGTGTGTGTTGATTCATGTGTGTGTGTCCATCTGTGTGTGTGTGTGTGTGTGTGTGTGAGCAGCACAGGCTAGCGGGCGGTCATACAGGCAGGGTTCCAAGAGGGATAACCGATGAACAGCGCTACTCAGGAAACAGATTCACACAACTCTGCCCACTCTCGCCTGTCAACACATCCAGCGCCGGCAGGCTATTTATACCAAAGGTCAGCCAGCAGAGGCTCACTCACACACACACACACACACACACACACACACACACACACAGACAAACACATGTACACACACATGCACATACACACACAGACAGACACACACACAAACACATACACACATACACAAATAATATACACACATACACAAATATGCCCACACATGCACGCATGTGTACACACATGCACACATACACATGCATGCACAAAATTAATGAAATAGTCCATTGTCCTAGCTGGCAGTTCTATATTAGAGAGGTTATTAATAACTGTCTGATGAATTCACATGCCTGCATCCAGTGAGCCTTAACAACAACACACACACACACACACACACAGACAGACACACAGACAGACACACACACTCTCTCTTCTGCTCTCTAAACAACCACATAGATATGAACACCCACACACACTTATGTGCACATACACACACACACACACAAACACACACACAGACACACAGACAACACACTTGGATCCTAGATGTTGTTCATCTTTTAAGTTGTAATTATTTATATATTTTCATATGGTCAAAGAAGAAAATATAATGCATTAAGCAATGAATTACTGTTATACTTTTACAACACCATTAAAGTATTAAACGTGGTTAATATTTCAGTGTCCTTTCACACCATCTAAGTGAGATTAAACATATTTAACGACGACCATAAATTAATCTTCAAACAATACATGATGATAGGGGTGAATAGCTTTGAAAAGGGTCTTTCTTTTATGTTCAACAATTACGCATTATATGTACCAACCTGTTTAATATCACACACACATCATTAACACAATGAAATGTGTGTGTGTGTGTGTGTGTGTGTGTGTGTGTGTGTCAGTGTATGTGCGTGTCCATGTGTTTGTGTGTGTCCGTGTGTATGTGTGTGTGGCTGTTGGCTTCTTTGAAGGCTCAACGGGATCCTCTGCAAATACTCGGTCAGATGAGGATGTTCAGGAAAGGGGCGACAACAATATACGCCATTTCCTGTGTGAGTTGACTGTGGAAACATTGGTGAATCAAGACCTAAAGATGTCATTTATGTACCAACCCAGCATGACGATGGCGCCATCGCCCTTATATACACACACACATACACACGTTGGCACACACACACACACACACACACACACACACACACACACAGGCATACACCTGCACGCACACACATGCGCACACAATTACACACTCAACTTGTTTGAGTTTGAAGTTGAAAGAAACTAACTGCATGATCGCCCCTTTCAGATGTTTCTTCACTTTCAAGTGCCTTACAAGATGAGGTCTCAGTTAACTGGCGAGTGGCTTAGGATTAGAGCGGTGGTTCCCAACCTTTGACTTTAGATGTACCACTAAATTGGGATCAAGACATTTGCGGACCACCTCATATGCAAACGGTAAAAAATAGATGAATACATATGCGGTTGCTGAGCAAAGAGTTACAGCGCCCCCTTTATACGTAGTTATTCCTGCAAGAAGGCCATGGCCAGTGGTAAACAGCGGAAAGAAAAAGTCAGCAATGCTGCTTATGCTCCCAGTGTGTTTATTAAGCAAACACAAATGACCACAAAACATGAAATTGGAAAACATATGATGGAATGCACAAAGCGTCACTCATTTTTAAATAATAACAAGCCATAATACTATATTTGCTGAACAATATTTATTGTCTTTATGATATTTTATATTACTGTGTCTGTTTCAAGAAAATAATCCCATGTACCACTTGCTGTACCAACGCTTACCACAGGTTGAAAACACTGGATTTAAGTGTAAATGTATTTTTTTTACATTGTGCCCCGCCACACCCACTCTGAGAACAGCAGAGACCACAGCCGAGGACATATTTATAGCTGCACACCACGAGCCCTGCCTGTCTGTCACAAGACCAAGCACACGATCCCGGCCAGAGAGAGAGAGAGTGAGAGAGAGAGAGAGAGAGAGAGAGAGAGAGAGAGGGGCAGAGACAGAAGACCCAGCATTTGATCTCCTACTAGCCTCTCACTCACTGACTGAGAAAGAATGAAGAGACTTAGAGGCAGGCAGAGAGGGATAGAGAGAGGCAGAGACAGAGAGAGAGGCAGAGACAGAGAGAGAGAGAGAGGCAGAGAGAGAGGCAGTGAAAGAGGCATGGAGGCAAAGAGAAAGAGACATGGAGGAATACAAAGAGGGATTAAGAGAGGCAGAGAGAGAGACCTGGAGGCAGAGAGAGAGGCATAGAGGCATTGAGAGAGGGATAGAGAGAGGGATAGAGAGAGGGATAAGAGAGAGGGATAGAGAGAGAGAGTGCGAGGGAGAGAGACAAAAGAGGAAGGTGGCAGAGGAAGCAGAAGTGTTGGGCTTGGATGTTAAACCTTCCGTCTAACTATGCATACACAGATTCAAACACCACCCCAAACAACACACATCCCAAAACTACAACCACAGCAGGTTCTGTTTCACTGCCTTTCAGTAGTATTGTTTCTGGATTATGTAACACATTGACATAAATAGTCAACATTTAAACAATTCAACTTCAAACAAATCCCCAAGAAACCTGTTTCTCTGAAGTTTGATTCATTTTGACCTAACTGTATCATTTGTCACATTTTGAAACATGTCATGTGCATCCGTCAATATTGTTTCCATAGTTCCCAACCCCCTTTACCTCATGGCTGCGTATGACTTGATGTCACTGTTGTTACAGTTGTTTGAGACGGCAGCAGCCTGCTAAAGCAGATGTGGCAGAGGCCTAGGGCTGCACCTGGCTCCCGGTGGTTTGCTTGTGTGCAGTTAGAAAACACAATACGGCCCAACAATAACATTAAGAAATGGATTCCCTGCTGGCGATAACAGCTTAGTTTATGGTTGCCAAAATTGACACAATGGTGGCCAAATACACTATTTTTTTTATGGCCTTAAATATATTATAATATCATGAAATATATTATAATATAGCCTCAATGCATGTGCTCTCAAGATAAAGCCCGCACATTATCTTTTCTTTTGCTTTCTTGCTTTCAAATCTCCCTTTCAAGTTTTAATCCCTGATCTAAATATCACTGGTTGATGCCAAGAGGGCAGACCAGCCCCCATGACATGATGACAGTTGCCCAAAGCTGGTAGCCTAGGGCAACCGGGCAACTGTTACTGCTGGTGCTATCTCACATGTTCCCTGACAGTTTATAACTAAACTAACTCCAAGTAAATATTGTATGTGATTTTATCATATGTTTTCCTTATAAAAAACATTTATCAGTCTGATAAGCACATGTGTATTCGGCACAACATTTCCAAGCCAATTCCTAGAGGTCTACTTTTATGTACATGCCCTTTCCTGCAGAGCTCAAAGGAAAGCGCCCCCTAGAGATGGAGGCAAAACGTAGTGTTGATACAAAAGTTGAGAGACCAAACAGCAATGGAAGCAATTGCCAACCAATAGGACTAACATTCATAAGCCCCAAGACTGTCGACTGACACTGCAAAAATGTAACAGAGCGAGTAACTGAATTTAAGGGAGAATCAAGTCCATTTTTAGGTGAGCGTTTATTTGGTAGAGGTTCTGATGTACTTTAATAAACAAATTAAAAAAGGCACATATTTTTCCCATTAGAAATGTGATGTGATTAAGAAAAAGTTGACAAGGCACAGATAGGTGGTAAAGGGATTGGTGTGGGGATGGTGTGGGGATGGTGTGTGTGTGGGGGGTCGTTAGACATGAGGTAGACCAGGTTACCTGGCTCACTGTGTTCCTCCCCACGGCTCAGCTTAGATTATTCTGATTACCTTAAACCTCTCTAGCTGAACTCCCAGCACTGAGGAGGGGCTACAGTGGAGGAAAGCCCCCCTAGTGAGTGCCAGGACAGGGGAGGGAGAGGGAGAGGAGAGGAGAGGAGAGGAGAGGAGAGGAGAGGAGAGGAGAGGAGAGGAGAGGAGAGGAGAGGAGAGGAGGGGAGGAGAAAATAATAGAGAAGAGGGGATTTTGATTTTATGTGATGACATTTACACTTATTCTATCAAACTGAAATGTGGACAGATGTTACAAATATGGTTTGTCAAATGGTTCTACATTTCAAAATGCCACCAATAAAAAGACCAAGCCTCCAAAAGGCCACTATTGGCATATACCTGTCTTACTTTGTGTGACTAGCTAACGCGGTATAACCAAATTAATTTAAATGTATTCAAATTCAAGACAAACATCCTCCAGCCTTCTGTGTTTCCTTGGCCTTCAGGTCTTCTGCTGTTTCTTAGAGTAGAGTATAGAGTAGAAATGGGTAGAGTAGAGTGAGCTAGAGTAGAGTAGGGTCGACTATAGAGTAGAGAAAGGGAGAGTAGAGTCAGGTAGAGTAGAGTAGAGCATAGAGTAAAGAAGGCTAGAGTAGAGTCTGGTAGAGTAGAGAATAGCAGAATAGAGTATATTATAATACAGTAGAGTAGAGAAGATGAGAGCACTGCAAAGTAGAGAAGAGCATAGCAGAATAGAGTATGAGAGCACTGTAAAGTACAGCAGAGTAGAGTACAGTAGAGTAGGGTAGGGCAGAGTAGGGCAGAGTAGAATAAAGTACAGTAGAGTACAATACAGGAGTAGAGCAGAGTAGAGTATATCAGAGTAGACAAAATAAATACAGTAGCAGAGACAAAGTGCTCGAATAGGTAAAAAATGTGTTTTGTCTGCGTGTACAGAACCTGCTGACTTCGTGCTGGCCCAGTGCGTCAAGCGTCCATGACACAGCCGATCTGGTTAAATAAAGATCTTTAAGAGGCTTTGTTGTACCTATGCTAAAAATAGCTGGGAAATCGCTCCTCCTTGCAGGAAGCGTTAGAACAGGGTTCTCACTGCTGCTAGTGACACACTGCCAGGGCTGATGGGGTAACGGGGGGAAAACGTTTGACCCTGAACTCCAGAGGCCAGTGAGCTGGGACCCGGGCGCATAAAAGCCCTGCACTGGAACTGTCTCTGCACCATCCATTTGGAGGAACTCCTTGACGTAGCGGCCCCTCTGAACGCCCCTCAGTAGTCTAATGGGACACCCTCCACACTAGAGTGGTAGTGCATTATGGAGTCAGAAGGGGTAAGGACCATATTGGGTCCCAGTTAGAACCTCACCCGCTGCCAGACGATACAACCTCCCAGGCTTGGGAGTTTTCTATGAGGGGATATGAGGACACCACGCGATACGTTTACCTTTGGTTCTACCGTCGTGGCTCCTCCTCTATTGTTAAGGAGGTGTGTCAGGGTCATGTGACATGCACTGAGACACAGCTCTACATTGGCTTGAAGCCCAGGTATATATGGGTAGGGTTGGAGGTGGGAAGGGGGGTAGGAGTGTCGGCAGGATAACTAATGCAGCGGGTCGTTACATGGTGTGCAGTGTCACCTCTTTGTAAAGCTGTGTATGTGTGTCACTGTGTTTGTTTGTGTGCCAGTGTTTGCCTTTATGTGTGCCACTGTGTTCATTTTTGTGTGTGTGGGTGTGTGTGTGTGTGTGTGTGTGTGTGTGTTTGTATGCGTTTATGCGTGTGTGTGTGTGTGTGTGTGTGTGTGTGTGTGTGTGTGTGTGTGTGTGTGTGTGTGCATTGTGAGTTTGGGCTTGCCAGCAGTTTGTGTGCTAGAAGCTGGAGGCTGGAGGCTGGAGGTATGAGGCTGGTGGGTAAGCGGAGCTTGGCTCTTTGTGTGGGGAGGCAGGTTGATTAGAAGGGGCTCAGCTTTCACCCCCTGCCTGGACACAAGCTTTGTGTTCAGGTCGGGCTCCTCTTTCAGCTCTCCTTAAGAACCGGCGACCAACCGACCCAAGCACAATGCTGCCAAATAACCACGCACTGTATGGCTGTCAGAACAAAAAATACCCCTCATAAAGATCAATTAGATGAATGCAAAAGGTGTATAATCAAGGGAGAATATAGTACACAGAATTCACTTGAGCTTACACTTTATGTCGCTATATAATTAAGTTCTTAAATTATTTCCTTAATTTAACACAAGTTAAGGCCAATGACAGGTCAATGACAGAAGGTTTAAAAGTCTTAAAAAGGATTACAAAATTCCAGTTAACAAACTCTAGTTTAGTTTCGTTTACATTTCAATGCATTTGAAATGTACTAAAACAATTGACATTTGACAAGCTACGTGCTACTACACACTCATGGATGTATGGGTACACTATTTTTTTGCCCTGAATGTATGCTGTGCACCGAGATACATTCCTTGCACATTAATACTTTGGCGATTCACTTTCTGAATGAGAAATGTGTGTTTTGATATTCTTTAGGTGAATGAAACAGGCAGGGCTGGCCCCCCATCATATTATTATCCAGGCCGGGCTACAGCTGTGGCCCTCGAACACTGAATGGCATCTCTCCTGTTTGACCCTGCATGTAGCGGTTATTTGTGGGTACTACTGACGCACATGCATTTGAGTCATAAGGGGGAGAAAAAGGGGGTTCATGTGGTTCAAATTAAAACGGGCTAAAATATAATCCTTTGGGGGCGATAGCGCCCCGTCAATGTACGTCTTCTGTAAGAGCTTGTTTTTGCCCACCGACCTTGTGTCAAATCAAGTCTTGCTGGAGGAGAAGTCTCGCTCTGAATACTTGCATGACTTGAGTTGTTGCAGGAAGAGGAACAGTGGAAACGTGACTGAGATTTGTAGAGCCAGGTGCCGGCAAGTTTGTTGTGTTGGACTGCACAGCGTAGCTTAGTGTGAGCATAAAGATACATTAAAATAACAATCTGAGTCTGTCAGTGGCAAAAACAAGCACTTTTAGAGTACTTACATTGATGGGGCGCTGTTGCCCCAAAAGATTAGATTGCAGCCTGTTTCGCGGCGGACAGCTGCAGCGTTCTCACTCAATACTGGACCAATTTCAAAAATGTTGTCTGCATCAGTCCCTTAGACCCAAATGATAGCGAAATAGGGTCCAGGTTAAAAGATCCTGAAGTTATCCTTTAATCATCAATGCGGAGGGCATGTAGTGTCGTGTCAGCATCGTGGCACGAAGACTTTCCCTCACGTCAGAGAGAGAGGAAATCAGCCAGCAGTAGCTTAAAAAACGGCACCCTAAGCCAACGGTAACATATGACTGCATGCTATATTAGGCTCTTAATTAGCAACCTCCTGCTGTGAAAACACAGGGCAGACAAAAGGTGCCAGTTGATGATTTGAACCTTAGCTTGACTGAAACACCTGCCAATACGCCATTCACATCCCTGAAGTCCCTTATGGAATCCAGGCTCCATTTCATTAGGCTCAATAAATTATATTGGGATAATCTACGACTAAGTGTACTTTTATTGAAAAATACTTTATGACACAGTATATTTTAGATATTTTATGACACGCAATATTTTCAATAACAGCCCACTTTGTAGTGGATTATCCCTTCCTTATATATATTAGTTAATTTATAATATTTTTACTTTAATAATATTATCAGATATATTATCCTTCATTATATGATGGTTTATACATGATATAGTCTATCGCAAGAGCAGACTTCAAATAACCCTAATCAAACAATCACGATGCAAACATAACATGATTGTTGGATGATGTGCGGAGAGATACCATGACCTGCGAGGAGGCTGGTGTATTCACTGGGTTACAGGGGGACAGGGCAAGAGCCACAGTCCCTGCATTAGGTGATTGTTATGAGAGGCAAACACAGGCCTGTCGGTGGCCTGCAGTAACCCACAGCAGATAACATCAGAGGCTACCGCTGGCAGGGGTGACATTTAAAGAGTCTGTTGTCAGGGCTGACTGTGCATGGGAGCCAGGAAGACTAGCATGGTGAGGGCAGACCTGCACATGTGTGTGTACGTATGTGTATCTATGTGTGTGCGTGTGTGTGTGTGTGTGTGTGTGTATGTGTGTGTTTGTGTGTGTGTGTGTGTGAGTGAGAGAGTGAGTGAGTGAGTAAGTGAGTGAGTGAGTGAGTGAGTGTGAGAGAGAGAGAGAAGGGACAGAGCAAGAGAGAGTGAGAGCATGAGTGAGAGAGAGAGCGAGAGCGCGAGAGAGAGAGACAGAGAGAGAGAGAAAGAGAATGATCAGAGACAGATCTGAGTTGACATTTTCAAACTATGGGTCCAAGTGCAAATAGATTGAATAGCTGCCAAATACAGGGGATAGACAAGCCAGGGAGACGCAGTAGGAATGTAAGAATGCATACAGCTGGTCTGGGCAACAAAAGGCCTCGTTTGTTGAAAGCGATGACGTAAATATACATGAATGATGGACTATGGTTGGTGATATGGGAGGTTCGGGATGCAATGGGTAGGAAGGGAAAAAAAATAGGGCATAGGGCATTGGTGTAAAATGTTAATTAAATGTTTAACAAGTAACATTTCTGAAAACTACATGAGCTACACCTCATTCAAACAGACTGCTGTGTCCCACACAAAGCCTCCATCGTTCTTAAAGCCAGAAGCTAACCACCGGCGCAGGGCCCCCGAAGCCCCCTGCAGCCCACGGAAATGATGAAGAGGAGGTGGTGAGGTGGTAGAATTTAGGAATTTGGTATCTGGGTGAGAAGAGGAGGAAGTACATCCTCCTAGGTAGAAATACCCCTCACCGCTCTGCCCCCGCACAGTGGGAGGGGAGCCTTGTTAACAACCCCATTACATTCACATCCACGCTCCGAAAAAAAGGGAGAAAAAAAAAGGAGAAAAAAATTGAATAAACAAGCTGAAAATAACTAGGGAAACAGGAAGTGCAACGAGAAAGTAAAGTAAATTAAAGAGAGTCTTATGATGATTATGATGATGAGCTTCCAAAGTTGAGATTATATAAAGCAACTTATTAAATAAATATATTAAGTAAATAAAACAAATTCATCCCTTTTTGGTAATAGGCCTAATGAAGAGAGGGGATTATAAAGATGATATAACATTACTGAATCAATTTCATGTTATTGCTTGGGTGAATTGTTCTCTCAAAAATGTACAACATTGGGGCAACCCCTTTTGCTATCCGTCCCCTTCATCCTCAAAAGGCATTTACTTTTTCATGTTGAATAATGTCCTTCTGAACGAAACGGAAGATCAAAGGAGTGGGTCTACTCTGCATAGGTGTCAACAGCAACGATTATTTTGAATCAAACCTGGCTGTGGAGTCTTCGCTACTCTAGCAATGACTCCAGACCAGGCAGGAACCCACTCTGAGCCCGGTGAGGCGGTCTCTGTCTCTGACTAACAGAGAGGCAGAGCCGGAGCGGACAAAAGAGTGTTGGTCTCTCTCTCTCTCTCTCTTTCTCTTTCTCTCTCTCTCTCTCTCTCTCTGAGGCTGGCCTTGGGACGTTGATGCAGCGCAGCCAGTGGTAGCTTGTGTTACACTAAATTTAAACTAGACAGATACCACACATAGCAGCTCGTGCCTCGCCCGAGGAAACAACCCTTCCAACTCATCACACCGGGTGCCGAGCCCCTCGGTTCAGCAGGGTGGGGGGGCACCCACATGGCAGACATCCTCCCACATGTGGATCTCAGGCTGGGTCCGAACGGCTGCACCTCCCGGGTTTAGCCGTTCAGACAAGCACATCTTAAGAGGAAACGTTTGAACAAGCAGGTTGAGATGCACTGCAGCCACCTGCAGCCCTACAGCTGATACGACTGCACTGAAACCTTATTCAACATGACAACGCTTTGCACTTATAGGCGGACAGAAACATAAAAGAAAGAAAGAAAATACAAATATCCTAAGGTTTAAAGCAAAGCTTTTAACAAACATGTGTTGTGTGTGGTTTAACCTTGGTGCAGAGGACATGTAACCATGTGGTCCTCTTTGTGTGTTATTACCAGAGGGTATGCTGTCGTTAAGCTCCATTTATTTCTCCATGGTAGATTTATCTTTCTGACAAAGCTCAATAACAGCTGTTTGTTTACACGGCGGATCCCGCCGCCCAACAGTCTAGACAAACAAAACAGCCCAGCCCAGAACACACCTGGTCAAAGTCTGGACGTGCCAGCCCACTCACCTGGCGATGTGGCGCACAGCATTCTTCCACACCTCGGCCCGTCAAAACGCCAAAGCGCTTGTGCGGGTTAAAAAAAGAAAAAGAGGACGACAACAAGCCTCCTGTGGACGGTCTCAGATGTGCGCAACGAGAGAGAGACACTCCTGCTCTTCTGAGCACGACAAGACTAGAGAACCTGTCGCTTGCCCTCTGCCACTCTCCCTGGGAGCTGAAAATAGTCCACCATGAGAGCGATGTAATTTCAGTCTTTCCCACGACAAGCGCTGGGGAGAGGAGGGCCAGGAGAGGCGAGCCAGGGGCGGCGAGACGCACGGCGGAGACAAACAACAACTTAAGTGCCGAGACAAGGGGGAACTTTCTTCACTCCCAGTGGCGACGGTGACTTTGACCACGACAAAGTCCTCGGGAGTTGGCGAAATGCTGAAAAGTATATAGTGGCGTTGATTAAGTGGCGCTGCTGCTGCTGCGGTCCTGAGCCAACCAGATCCAGTGTGACTTAGTGACTGAGCCTGACTGACTGATGACAACTGCTGGCATCTGGAGATTTTATTAGCCTAGATCAGTCACTCTGACGGTAACGCTTGTCTCATTTCACATCCTGAGAAAACAGAAAGACAAGAGAAAAGAGAAGCCTCAGCAAAACTGAGTTAGGTTTGGAAAAACTGAATCTGTTTGTCTGCTTGTTTTAAACTAAAGAATCTTACCTCTGAATATAGAAATGAAAGAAAAGACAGAGGGCAAAAATAAATACAAGAAAGACAGAAAGTGTGAAAATAAAAAGGGCAAAGAGAGGAGGATCTGGAGAAAGAGTAACTGAGCAAGAATGCCATTCCAGCTACCCTTCACAGCAGGGAGGAGTAAGTCTGCTCCCTTCTCCTCTCATTCCTCCCGACCATCTGAAGCCCACATGGCATGTCTGGGCTGGGAGCCAGACACCTTCACTATGGACCCTCTCATCAACCGCCCATAGAGGGCACATCGACCCACAGCTCTCATACCACCTCCACTGACCAATGAGGCTACTGCTCATGACCCACAACGCTAACCGATCTAGCCTAATACTACCACTCTTATGCTCAAGACCCATGTAGTGACCTAGCCTAATGCTACTGCTCTAATGCAAAGACCAATTCAAGGGCAACTTGTATGTAATGCAAGTTGCGTACATGTTGGTGATGGTACATGTAAGCAGGTCCAAGGTCACAATCATGTTAAATCCAGGACGAAAGCAGACTATAGTTGTCCTGATTATAATTATTTTGAAAACAAATTTGTTCCAGTTACAGGTTTCAGTGTGAATGATGGAAAAGTATTGGGTGTGTTATATAATCTAAAGTTATTATAAGGTAATTAGAGTTGTCGTTATTGCCTTAATAATATCAACTAATTAACTATAGCTAGATGACTAAACCTGTCATTACTAACTGGTTTGTCCAAATGTAGCATGTCAAATGTATTGCCCTTCTGCAGCAGAGCAAAAATAATAAGAGCCATTTGGTGGTAACATCAGCTAATGTTGCAACATGCTATTAACCGTCATAGTCTTTAGTCTAGTAGTCTACTTTTAACACATTTAGTTCAAAAAAATAGGTTGGGTCCTGAACATCATTTTCGAATCCAATTAAGATTTGTAGTTTGAAGGTGTTCAATTCTCACTGATACGGACACATACAGGAGGGTAAGTGACACCTGCCTAAATGGAGTAGCAACATATAAGTGATAGATTACGTTTGGTAAGCCCCTACCAGTACAATATTTCACCAAATATATTACAAATACTATTCTCTCCATTGAAAAGTTAACTACTACTGGAGACGGGACCCCATTATTTACTATTGAAAGATTAACGAATGAATATCCCATCAAAATCTGTGTAAGGATGTTTCTCTTCTATCTTTCCCATCTATCACTTTTTTTGTTTTACTCTTTCCTAAATGGTCTTCATAATAATGCATAATAGAGTAATTATCCTTCCAAAGAACATGTAGCAGATGTCTTTTCCAAAATGACATCACCCCTAGACAGGTCCTTGTGTGACCACAAGCAGCCACACACTGCCTCTGGTAGCAGTGTTTAGTTTAAATGAGTGCCTGCAAGTCATCGAGGTCATCAAGAAAGTGCATTTCCTTCAACAAAGTTTGGTTGAATTAGACCATATTGACCTAGCGGCCATCTTGGTTCTGAATGCTCTCCGGGTTGGGGGAACAAATGTGGAGTTCCGCATTCAGTTCAGCCAACCCAGCTAGCGTTTATAGCCAAGATGGAACCAAGATGGCCGCTAGGTGAATAAGGTCTATTAGGCCAGTTTATCAAGAATCCGGGTGTGTTGCTAAAGTGTCCCTGGGACCAGCCCCCTCCTTGCTCAACACAGACATGACGCCACACAGCAGCACTTCCCTTCTGCTGCTTATAACACCAATCACTCATGCTATGTTACGCAGTAGCATTAGCCAACCTAGCAGACAGGACGCCTTGTATTTGTTTTAGTGTAAGCTTGACTCATCCGTCTATCTTGTTGGAGGGCCTCATCTGAATGGATATATCAGTTATGCTGAGTTGCGTGCCTCGTTAATAACATTGTTTATCTGAAACTAAGGTGAAGGACAAACCCAACACTAAACTAGCCTATCACCATCACATTACACCACATCACATGACTTGAGTATATAAATTAGAGATGAGCGTAAATTAAAGATCACGATCTAAGCACGTTGGCAAACTATAGGTCTTTCCTTCACCTGACGCTAGCAAGGAAACCCCTTCAGTTATACAGCCAACAGATGAAACAGAAGAACTTTCTCACTTTCAAGGGAAGCCTGCCTCGACAGACAGATAAACAGACAGGCAGACAGACAGACACATAGAAACAGAAAAGACAGACGGAGAGACAGACACAGAGGAACCGAGAGGAGGAAAGACGGACAGGCAGACAGAAAGACAGGCATGCAGGCAAGCATATGTAGAGACAGACAGACAGACAGACAGACGGACAGACAGAGATACAGGGTTCAGGTCACATTGAAGTGGGCTACCATCAGATGAGTGAAAGCTATTTTCCGACCTAAACTTTTGAAAGCAATTAAAGTACATAGATGAGAAATGCTTCCATCTGACAAAATAATCTAGATGTCTTCTAAACTAAAATTGAATTATTAAAGTTCTAAAAATGTTTATATTTTTAATACTGTAGATAAAGTTTTTTTCTTTATTATTAATTTTTATAACCCTTGGAAGTTGTTAACCAGGGGGTAGATAAGCACAGCGGTTGTTTTCAACAGGTCCTGACTTGAGCTTGGCCTGCGGAGAATGAGACCGATTGAAAACGGAGAGCGTTTGACTCTGTGCTTCTCTACTCTCTGCTGCTCTACTCTGGCTGTGCAGGGCTCCTCGCACTCTCGTTATTCATGTGGACAGGAGCTCCTCTTTTGGGCCAAGTCATACAGTCGAGGCCAGATTAAAACCACTTGCACAGTGGTGCTTTTATTCCTACACTTATTCCAAATGCCGTTTTTTTCCCCTTTGGCCTGTCACAAAGTAAAAAACGTAAAACGGATTGAAAGTCGAAAGCAGTGGCCAAATTGGTCCAAAACTTTGCCATAGTTTGATGAAACAGATGCTGGTGTGTGTGTGTGTGTGTGTGTGTGTGTGTGTGTGTGTGTGTGTGTGTGTGTGTGTGTGTGTGTGTGTGTGT